>CAWUFW010014883.1:0-390775 GCA_963921515.1 Calotriton arnoldi
ACTACAGAGGCCTCAATGCAGTCACCAGGACTGATGCCTATCCCATACCAAGGGCAGATGAGCTGATTGATACTTTGGCCTCAGCCAAGTATCTAAGTACATTTGACCTAACAGCTGGCTACTGGCAGATCAGGTTAGCTGATGATGCAAAAGCCAAAACAGCATTTTCGACCCCTGGTGGGCACTACCACTTTGTGGTGATGCCCTTTGGATTGAAAAATGCACCTGCCACTTTTCAGAGGTTGGTGAATAAAGTTCTGGCAGGGATGGAAACTTATTAATCAGCTTATCTAGATGATATTGCTGTCTTTAGTTCCTCCTGGCAGGATCACCTGGTCCACCTCAGAAATGTTTTGGAGGCCCTGCAGAAAGCAGGCCTCACTATCAAGGCCACTAAGTGCCAGATAGGGCAGAGTAAGACGCCCTGGGGAGCAGCTGCACATCGGTGCTGGTGGCGTAAGAAGACGGGCCTGAGACTAGGTTGTATTTTACACGCCTTTCACAGGGATCGGCCCCGAGATGCTGCCTGACTCCAAAATGGTGGCCACAATTTTCCCCCGTCCGATTGACGTCTGCACTCATCTTGCGGCAATACTTGCTTCACGTGTACTACGGAGAACTTAATCACTAGTACTTTCTTCATTGGTGGGCCTTCGATCTATTGGAACTGCTAAACTACTCACTCTGGTCCTCTTTTGCTGATCTGCTTCTTAACCCCCTTTTTCTACTCCCCTCCCTATATCCGCTACTGGGGACTTGTTCATCTATGTTTACTATCCAACTGTAACTAATGTAACTATGCATAAACTGTCACTCTTGTTATGTCTGACCGTTGAGACCTGAGCAATTGTGGCTGATGCCCAGTGGAGCTGCTTGACAGCTATAGAGGAGATTGTCCTTGGTTCACCCCCTAGGCCATCACCTACCCAGCCGGACATTGGGCACAGTTCTTCCTTGTCTTCTCGCTGTGTCTCCTTCCTCCCCTCCCTCGGACGAATCACTGTAACATTGTTTTTATTTCCATGTGTCTTACTATGATCTTGTAACGGATGTAATTTGTAACTTGTAACTTAATTATCCTCATGTAAAGCGCTCTGATACCTCCGGGTCTAGCCAGCGCTATATAAAACTCTTCAAATAAAAATAAAAAATAAAAGTAAGGTTGTGTACCTGGGCCACCTTGTGTTTGGAGGCCAGGTTCAGCCTTTACAAAGCAAAATCCAAACCATAATGGAATGGGTTGCTCCAACCACCCAGACACAGGTGAGAGCCTTCTTAGGCCTGACTGGGTACTATAGGAGGTTTGCAAAGGGATATGGATCTACAGTGACCCCCTTGAATGATCTGACCTCAAAGAAAATGCCAAAAAAGGTTCAGTGGACAGCTAGCTGTCAGAAGGCATTTGAAGACCTAAAGCAGGCCATGTGCACTGCCCCCATCTTACAGAGTCCAGACTACACCAAAAAGATCATTGTCCAAACAGATGCTTCTGAGCTGGGTGTGGGAGCTGTACTGTCTCAACTGAATGATGAAGGTCAAGACCAGCCAGTAGCTTTTATTAGCAGAAGGCTGACCCCTAGAGAGAAACGTTGATCAGCTATAGAGAGGGAGGCCTTTGCTGTGGTGTGGGCCCTGAAGAAGCTGAGGCCATACTTGTTTGGCACTCACTTCATAGTTCAGACTGACCACAAGCCCCTCCTATGGCTTAAACAGATGAAAGGTGAAAACCCAAAACTTTTGAGGTGGTCCATTTCCCTACAGGGGATGGACTATACAGTGGAACATAGACCTGGGACCCAACATGCCAATGCAGATGGACTCTCAAGGTATTTCCACTTAGAACACGAAGACTCAACTGGTCAAGGTTAGTTTAGTGTCCCTGCGTTTGGGGGTTGCGTAGGAGAGTAGGATCTGCCTCTTATGTTGCCCCCACTTTTTTTCTGATGTTTACACTGGTTTCTGGCTATAGTCTGGCTGGGTCCCTGCCAATCAGGGCCCCAGCCTCTCTGTTCTCTCTAAATGACTTGGAGTGCACTCTAGGTGCACTAGTGATTGGATACTGTGGTACCTTATGAGTCCCTAGTATATGGTACCTTAGGTACCAAGGGCATAGGTACTTCACAGGCCTACCAGGGGCTGCAGCATGTATTATGCCACCCCTAGGAAGCAGACTAAATCTGACCCCACAGGCCTGCTACTGCAGCCTGGGTGAGGTGGTGCTAGCACTCCTCACTGAGATTTGGGTTCCCTATATCTCTCCTGCACACACATTTAAACCTATCAGTCACCCCTAAGGCAGGCCCTATCAATCCTGAGGGCAGGGTGCTTGGTTCCTATGTGAGTGGGTGCCTCTGCCTGAGCAGGGCCCCTCTGCGGCTCTCAGAGTCCATTCTCTGGTGCTGTTTGTGGATGCGGTTAAACCATATACTCTTAAGAGCATTATATCCTCGCGGTAAAATGCTAACTTTGGAATGGCTGCATCAAAACATGTCGTGTTTGGTGTCAAACATCTTGGAATACTACCCCCGCCGCCAGTTCTGGCGGCGGGGGTAGCATTCCACCCTTCTAGAGGGGGAGACATGTACCTACTGTGGAAACGCGGTAGAATCCTGAAGAGCCCTGGCATCACAAAATGGATGCCACCAGTCACTGACATTGGGCTGCCCTCCTGCTGATGACCGAAACTCGCAGTGGAGGAAGCCCAACAATAGGCATCCTGTCACAGGGAGGTGTAACCACCTCCCAGACAGGGTTTAGTGTATTGGGGCTGGGTGGGTGCATTCTTAGAGTGCTTTGAAGTCCTGCACTGGAGGAGCAGTAGGCTCCTCTGTGCATATGCCAGTTCAAACCGGCTCAGGGGCTACCTGCCCCTGCTCTGGCGCGAAACTGGACAAAGGGAAGTGGGTGTAGCCACCCACTCCCCTGACCCTCCCATAGGTGGGGTCATAGAGCTAGTCCCTCCCTTTCTTACAGTATAAGTTAGGGAACCCTTGCCATTGCAAACTAGATATCCCTGGACGACGCTCTGAAGAAGAATCCTGGACCTTCGACGTTCCATTACCTCTGGAAGACTGAAGAATCTCCCTTGGAGTCAAGGAGTGACTCCCCTGCTTGGCAGGCACCAAAAACTACAAACGACGGTCGCAAACTATGCCGCTCCTGCCGGAGTCCGAAGTCCCTGCAGCCCAGGAAGAGGATTTGCTGACTTCTCAAAGGCCATCGTGAGTCCCCAGCAAAGCTGAGGCCAGTGGACCCCACGAGTGATGAGGAACCGTGACCCCTGGGTACCGTGCACTATTGTTGAGTGCAACCCCTTCACGACGTTCTACGAACTTGTGCTTTAGACCACGTATGGTCCCAGCCTCCCGCAAGAATCCCTCCGAAGATCAGAGGCCTACCCCATCCCGAGTGACCATGGGCCCCTGTTGAGCAAATCCTCCTGAGGCGTCTTTGCGATCCGTTGCCAGCCAACTTGTGGGTCCCCTGAAGACTTTTCTAAGAAACCAAAGGGCTTCCCTAGCTGCTCCAGGCCTGCCCTGACTTACCCTTGCTGGGTGAGTCACTCAGACCTTGCTGGTCTGCACCATTGCCTTTTCACGCTTTCCTCAAGACTTGCTGTTACCAAGGCTTGTTGGCTCCAATCGAGTCGCCGACACCGCAGTAAGCTGCAGACATTGTGTGACACGCCGAATCCAGCTCCTGGTTATCGTCGACACCTCCTGGACCTCGTGGCTGAAGAGTCAAGACACCCATGACCGTCCTGAACCTTGCAACGACGGTGGGCCTACATCTTCCTGGCCCCGAGTCACTGCCAAGTGGCTTTGAACACTGTCCCCTCTGCTTTCAGGTCTTCTATCTTCTGAATCCAGGCTTGGATTCCATCGGACACTTCTTCGGACTTCACAAGCAGCAAGTCTTCATTGGCTCCCATTGAAAACGACGCCGCGACCGACACCAAAGGACACCTATGCACCCGGCTTCCCTGGGTGAGGTAACTCCAGCACTACGGTGCTCCTGTGGGTGTTGGCCCTAGAACTACTTACCCTGTAAGTGACTTGCTTGTAGGTCCTCCCGAAGTGCCCTAAAACTCTTAATTTCCAACCGCGACTTGCCCCATTGAAGTCAACGGCGATCCGCGCCTGTGTATCCACACTGCACGCGTCCCCAGTGGGTCATTTACTTACCTGCCTTGGGTGGTTTCGTGAGGCCCCAGCTCTTCTGAAGGCCCTAGGCCTTGTCCCTTTGCAAGTCGTTGTTTCTAAGTCTCTTTTTTAGTATATGGTCTAGTACGCCCCTAGGGCCCCAGCCATATTTGTGCTTAATTTATTGTGATACGTTGATTTTTGCATATGTTTCTGACTTCTAATCTCATAAAGAGATTAGTAGAGAGTTTTTTAGTAATAAATACATATGTATTTGATATATATACATGTGTGGTGTCTTTTCATTTGGTGATTCAAGAGATTGTGTGGTAAAACAAGCTGCTTTACATTCCCTCAAGACTTAGCCTGAAGGCTGCTCTCCACAGCTACCACTAGGATAGCTTTCTTTAAAGGTTGTCTTAAACCTATCTACCATAAGAGTCGAATTGTACTGGTGCAAGGTGTCGACTTTAATTAGTGAACAGCATATACCAGGCCAACTTCTCACACCCCCCCCCCAGTTTTCAACGACATGTCCAGTTGGGCTGGAGACCCATTGGAGCGATTGGCAACATCAACTTTTGGGTGGGGGTGAGCGGCCCCTACAGACAAACGCGGGTGGCCTCCTGGCTCCCCTTCATGAGTTATTGCAGTTTTAACAAGCTGGTAGCTCTCATTTTGTACTATCTGGGACTTCTTATTCTTACCAGACAGAAATATTGGCCGTATATTTTTCTTACCCCCAGGAACTCCCCCATCACTCCTGTCCCGCTGTTCTGGCGCAGCTTCCATGGTGCCAACACCACGCTGTGTGCCACATCCAGCCTTCGTTGTTCCATCAGCATCAACGGAAGTGGACACACGCAAGTTTGCGCCCCTGGCGGCCTTTGGGGGCATCGCAGCTGTCTCAGTGTCAGGAACAGCAACGCCGTCTCGGGCAACACCGCAGCAGAGACGCAGACCGAAGAATGCACAGCGGGAAAGGTGCACAGTGAGGGGGGAACACAGCTCCAAAAGACCGCGAACCGTCCATCATTCCTGAGGCCAAACCGAGGAGCGAGAAGCAGGTCAGTGGTTTACTTGGTTACATCTCCATAACAGGGGGGGGAGTTCTGGGAGCTGCAGCTACGCGCCCAACACAGCGGGTGCCATCTTGCCTCCCTCCCCTGGATCTTATGGGACTATTCATTCTCGGCTGGACTCGGGGGTGATGGGGGGGTCTGCACCTAAGCGCACGGGGAGGCCCTGGCGGAACCACCCGAGGAGATATCTCTGGCGGTAATTTACCAAAGTATAATGGCGCGCAGAGAGGAGACACGCACGGAGAGCCAAAGAATGCAGGGAGCATGTCGAAAGCTTCAGAACTCTGTGAGATGGGTTGCCAAATCCTGTTCTGAGTTTGCAGAAAGGATCAACGAAGCAGAGGCCCGGATCTCATAGTTGGAGGATGTACTGGCGGCACAAAAGGTCATTAATGAAGCAATACGTTCACAAAAGGATGACACA
The DNA here is from genome assembly GCA_963921515.1 of Calotriton arnoldi. Lineage (NCBI taxonomy): Eukaryota > Metazoa > Chordata > Amphibia > Caudata > Salamandridae > Calotriton > Calotriton arnoldi. Next base: position 5,649 of record CAWUFW010014883.1, read on the forward strand.
CAATGGAAGCTCTCTGACCTTGAGAACCGCCTGCAGCGGAATAATCTTCGAGTCTTGGGTATTCCAGAAGGCATGGAAGTACAAGATGTCCGAAAATTCATTGTTGAACTCTTTGCTGAAGCTTTCCCTGAATTATCAATGTGGAATTGGAATGTAGAAATACAGAGAGCGCACCTCTTTCCCTTTTCTCAACAGCAACTGAGAGCCGGCCAAGCTACCATGCTGAGGCCCAGGGCAATTTTGATATGTCTAAATAATTTTTGGGCTCGCCAAGCGGTATATGATCTGGCACAACTAGATAGAAAGAGGGCAGACAAGGGGAGTGAGTTCTTTGTTAGGCCCGACTTTTGCCACCAGACGGTGGAAAAATGGTGGCAACTTCGGCAGCTCATCTTCCTATTTCAGGGTAAGGGTGCACAGGCGTTCCTATTAAATCCAGCAGAGCTAAAGATTATTTTCAATGAAAGAACCCGTTTTTTTCCTCTGAGGTTCAAACTAAAGAATTTCTACAGTCGATCTAGCCAGGGCATTGGGGCATGTACCTCCTTACTGGCCACCTTTGCAGTTCTAATGTCTAGTAATGGGGTGAGACGGGTCAGATAAAAAGTTAGTATAAGAGGGGGTGGGGGGCTTGGACTAGTTGCAGCTTTTCATCTCACGAGACCATCGGTCCTACTGCCTTGTATTTGGGTTGGGAAGTGCGAGGGCTACCATAGGGTCTCCCGGCTGGGAGCTCCTTGGTATGGGTGGGGGTACACAGGTTTGGGATGAGGTGCATGGGGGTTGGGAAGAAGCAGGGGGATAAAAAAATCAATCCATAACATGGGGAAAGCTGTTGGGTGTATACATGTTGTAATTCTTAGGAGAGTTATCTTAGGGGATGGTGCAGTCTGGCATAATGGGGGGTAGGCCGGTACAGTTAGGGGTGCGTATGTGCTCTTTTAATGTGTGTGGTCTGAACAACAAGATGAAAAGACAGCGAGTAGCAGCCAAACTACGGGTGATGAAACCCGATCTGATTTGCATACAGGAAACCCACATACTGTGGGGTAAGCGCAAGATGCTAACCGAGCTTGGTTTTTGTCTAATTGCATGCACACAACAAAGTCCGACAAACCGGGGGGTGGCGATCCTGGCAAAACAGTGTATACATAGTACCGGTAGGATATTAGCTGAGAAGCAGGGCCGCTGGGTCATTACAGAGTGCATAATAGGGGCTGCTATATTTGTTGTATGCTCAGTATAAGGGTCAAATCATGATGAGGCGCAGGTACTGGATGATCTCAACATGGAACTTGCCACATGGCCTACACCGTTGATATTGTGTGGTGATTTTAATATTCACATGGGCTGTCAGCAAATACAGCCAGATGCTATCAATTATAGGGGTAGGAAGCCCAAAGTCTTTAGGGCACTACAGCAGCTGCTGACTGATCATGGCCTTGTGGATGTTTGGCCTATGTTGAGGTATCCTGACCCGGGCTTCACTTTTTTTCACATCTACACAGGAAGTTTGTCAGGCTAGATTTTTTTTTTGTGTCTAGGATGATTATTTCTGGGACCCAAATTCAGCTCTGCCCCAGGATTACCTGGTCCTCTTTTGTTAACTGTTCCTACTTTAGCTATTTGTAGATCCCCAAGATCCTTTTCGTTCGATCGGAAGCTCTTGCAGGATGCCGAGTTCATTACTCACATCAAGCAAAGGATCAGGCAATTTCTGGATATTAATCATAATACAGCTTCATGTCTAGTGGTCTGGGATACTTTAAAGGCAGGATTTAGGGGGGAGGCCCTTAGTTTCGGGCTTCATAAGCAGAATCAACTAAAAACTGCGATGCAGGGCCTTTATCAGGATCTCAGAAAAGCTGAAGAGAACCTCATACGAGGGGTACAGGCCGGCACTGGGGTAACACGCTTCAAACAGAGGTAGCTCGCTGTAAGGCTAAGATTAACCTTCAGTGGAGCAAAGAAACCGCTTGTAAATATAACATTTATGGAGAGGAGAGGTATGAATATGGGGAAGCTATCTGACGGTGTCTTGCGCAACATCTTCAATCGAAGGAGGCAGCGCAAGGAATCGCTGCTATGACAGACTCATCGGGGAGGATAGTTGAAACCCCAGCTGAGATCCTAAGTACATTTAATAGCTTTTTTGACGCACTCTACACCGAGAGCAATCATGGGGGACAGACTGGAGAGGCCTTGTTGCAGAGTGTTTGTAGTGAGAGGCAGGGAAGGGAAGAATCTGCAATATTGGATGACCCTATTACAATGGAAGAGTTAGAGGAAGCAACCAACTCACTGGCTAATGGTAAGGCTGCGGGCCCAGACAAACTTCCATTGGAAGTGTATAAAGTCTTCTTCCAGGAGGTAAAAGCTGATATGTTGGTGACATGTCAAGCAGCACAGCTTGGGAATGCCCCGCCCTCATGGGACAGTGCTAATATTAAAGTAAAAAAAAAAAAAAAAGGATAAACCTCCTAATCTACCTGGCTCCTATAGACCAATTTCTTTGCTGAATTGTGATGGGAAGATATACGCAAAGATTTTCGCTATGCGCCTAGCCAGGGTTATTGCCCCATTGGTTTCTAGACGTCAGCATGGGTTTATACCCGGTAGAGACACGGTCAATCATATCAACAGGGTTATTAACCTATTGGATATTGCAAATGTGCACCGAACCACTTCTGGCTTGGTGTTATTGAATGCCGAGAAGGCATTTAACCGTGTCTCCTGAAAGTTTTTGTGGGCAGCTCTGCGGCACTATGGGTTTGGGTCAGGGTTTGTTAAGGCTATCCAGGTTATGTATAGGACCCCTACAGCTAAGATTTGTATGAGGGTCTTAGAGTCGGACCCGGTTTTTATCTCTAGAGGTACACAGCAGGGGTGTCCATGTTCCCCGCTCTTGTTTGCGTTGTATATTAATCCATTTTTAACTATGTTGGAGGGAAGCAAGAAGATTCAATCTGTGATATGTGGACAGGAACATTTTAGGGTACTTGCTTATGCAGATGACATAGCAGTGGTAACATCTAACCCTGCCACAACAATTCTTGAGATGGAACGACTGGCGCATACCTTTGGGAGAGCATACAGGTTTTATGTACAAATCTAGCATGTAAAGAGGACCCTAGGGTTATGGAGAAGGTGATGTACCTCAGTATTAAGATCAGGGTTAGCCTGAAAGAACTAGTAAATGTAAATTGGGGTTCTATGCTGATGGGAATTAAGTAACAACTAGATGGGATTAAATGCCTCCACCTTTCATTTGTGTGTAGGTGTAACGTCCTCAAAGTGAGTATTTTACCTAAAGTTTTATATTTTTTTAGATTAGTGCCACTTGAACTCACCCGCGGACAGCTCCAGAATCTACAAGCAATTTGCGGTAGATTTTTGGGGGTTATGGGAAATCACACAGAGCTCAGGGGTGTGGAATTTAATAAAATATCTACTTGTCCATGCGGCAGGTTGCTTCATAAATCTACTTGTCCTGTAACAAAATCCACTTGTCCCTTTGGTGCCATGTAGTGCAACGACAAATTATGGCAGCAATCTCATTATATTAGAGCTCTGATATAGCCTCTCTTATTATGCCAGGGCTCATACCATAGTAGTGTTTGAATATTTGCAATCTCCTTATGTTGCCACGTTTCCGCAGATCTACATACTGGGGCTGAAGATAGTGGTAAGCAATAGTTCCAGGGTTAGAATGCCCTTTTGAGTCTGTGTAAACCTACTAACTTGCATGTTTTAAGGGTTTTCAACAACTCTTCTCTAATCTTTTCCCATACTGAGAAATGTTGGAAATTTACTCCTGACAATGGCAGACCTAAACCTTCTTCCAGAGTTGGGAAAAAAGTGGTTGGAGGTAAAGAGATCTTGCAAACACTCAGATTTTCGCATGAGCAAATCTACACATGCATATTTGCTCCTGCTAAAATGCAGTTAACAAATATTTTTAGGAGTACTATTTCTTGTCCTACTTCTGTAAATTCTTGGGAATTCACGAAAGCTGTACAGCTGCACTTAATGCAAGGACATATACCATGGGTGCACTTTTGAGACTTTCTTTAATAATTGGGCCTCTAATTTGGTCTGGCGTTGACTAGGACCTTTTGCGTTTATTAAAATTCTGTCTCTCTCTCTCTATCGGTTGGCTTCACTGTGAGTGACAGCATTCTGCTATTTCACAAGGAACATATCGGCACACAAAGTAGTTTTGTTCAGTGCCACTAACTACTGTGGCAGTGTGCTTTTTGAGACCAAAAACAATTTTTGCTTTTGTCAATGTTTGTTATAATGGGAAGTGCCTGGCAGCTCCCACACCAATAAGGTTCACAAAAACCATGCCAAAACAATTCACACATTGACAAAACTAAAAAGCTGACCACCAATTTCAGACCTACTGGCTTTGCCAATGCTTGTTTATTTTTGTTTCCCATAATCTTATTGAAACTGGTTACACTGACTTTCCATTATGAATATTTTGGGAAATACTAGCATGCATCAACACATATTACTAAATGATGCTGCAAAGAAATGGTACCTGAAATTTTACGGTAGTTTAGCAAAATGTTTTTTTTCCTGCTTTCACTTTTTATGAACATTTTATTTTGAAAGCAAAGAATCCTCAATCTTGCGTTCAAGCTTCTGCAAATATTTGCATCAAATCAGAGAGCATTCCGGGAGTATTATACATAGCCTCGTATTGCTAAACCTTGAAAACGTGTGTACACATTTTTATACTGGAACCACTGTCAGTAGTGCAGTCAGAGCTTACAATATTTACTTAGAGCGCTCACCCTAATAATAAAGGCTTTCAATTAATGAACCATAAATACAAGTTTGAACAGCATTAACATATGGACCAAAATATTACCTTAACTGCAGACAGTGCCCTTCCCTGATCCATAATGTGGTACTGCAAACTGGCAGCCAAAGGGCTTGTGCTGCAGGGGATTGGACTTACTTGTCCCAAGGACAAACTACACATGAAAACTTGTTGCCCTTGACCCCAAACAATATTTATGTTATTTTTTTTGCAGATTTATATAGCGTGAACTCGACCCGAAGGTATTGGAGCGCTTTACATGAGCACCAGTTACGTTACACAAGGACACATTATGTCCTGGGCGTCGGGCTATAGGAATTCCACATCCCTGCAGAGCTATGAAATTTATGATGTTACCCGTAACCGAGGCGGATGGGCAGTGCCCAACTTTACCTTCTACTATTATGCATGTATGTTGCAAAATATGCGAATATTATTGACCGGGGTGGAAGTTGGAAACTTGGCGGAAGCCCCTTCTATTTATCAAATGCTCCTCGGCAAAGATGCCGAGAATTGCTTGTTTAAAATCCTGGAGCCAAGCTATTATAAAAAAACGTGTTTTAAGGTCTTGCTCGCTGCCTTTAAAGTCTGGAAAGCAGTACGGAGGTGTTTTCAGATAGAGGGGGGGGTGTTATTATACCCCTATGGCTGCTTCAACACTTCTACCTGCTATTTTTTGGGATGGGATAATTACTAAATGGAGACAGAAAGGGATTAGGCAGATCGGTGATTTTTTTTATTGATGAGGGTATTCTTACATTTGCATTACTGGCCGAAAAATTCTCGCTACGTAAAACTGAATTTTTTTTATTTTTACAGGTTCAGAATTTTTTATGTAAGCGACAGACAGAGCATGATCAAATCCAACCTCTTGGTCGAGGCCACCAGACGTGAGGATCGGATTGGTTTATTATATAATTGTCTGGTGGACTCTCAGCAGGACGACTTAGAGGCTCAAAATCAGAAATGGAGTACTCGCTTGGGCATGCAGGGGGTTCTGTTGGAGGATTCCATTGAGATTGTGGAGAAGATTCTGATCTCTGCTAATTTAAAAACGCAGCATTTTAAGACCATATTTGATCTATATTATACGCCGGCTAAAATGCTTAAATGGGGTGGTACGAATGATGGAAAATGCTTCCGGTGTGGGGGGGAACATGCCGACATCTTGCATATTTTTTGCATATGCCCTCACCTAATTGAGCTAATGGGGCTAATTGAAAACTTTCTGTCTGAGATTACAGGGGTGATGTTAACATCACGCCGACTAGAATGTTATTAGGTATAGCGGAGGGATTTACACACAGACATGCTGCTTATAAATTTAGTTATCTTATATTTATTGCCACGGCTGTGGCACGTTTATGTATAGCTTCTACTTGGTTGCAGAAAGAACCCCCTACTTTTGAAATGTGGAGAACAAGATTTTATGCTATTTTTAGTCTTGAATATAGCCTTTATTCTCTCAAGGGGTCACGGGCGGAAGCTGGGTTTACAGATCTGGGGCCCTATGATTGAACATTTGATAGATTAGAATGTATTTTTATGTTTATGTATCTATTCCATTTTGTAAAGTTTTTAGACTTTTTTAAACCCGTCTCTTACCATGTATGCATGAATTGAAGTATTTTTAACTGTATGTATTTTGGGCTTCTTTTTGCATGTATTCATGTTATGGATTGAATAATAAAAAAAATACAAAAATACAAAATAAAAAAGTTTAAAAGCACGACGTGTGCTTTCAGATGATCCTGAAACCACACGTTGTGTTTGTAGACTTGCTGCATTTCTTTTCTTAATGCAGCGTGGCTGCGAACTGATTGTGGGCCTTTTGACTTTCTGTTGCTAGTCCTAGTTTTCTATTCAGCAACAATAAGCTTGCCTAGATTGTACTCCCTCTGGCTATGGTTGTACATTTGGGATTACTGGCTGGATTAATGTTATCTACAAAAAGGAATGATTGAAAGTCTTCATGACTTGAGCCCACAATTATAGAGTTTGCCTATCTACAAATGATTTACCATGTGTGTGTTTTTATGTTAAGAGAATGATGCTCCGACACCACACATTTTTTGGATTGACGGGCGGAGCCAGACAATAAGGTTCCCAAGTCAATTTATGTCATCAGGACTTAGCATGCCAACTCAGGTTGGCACACAAATCCTCAATGACTGGCACTATTGTGAAGGGTGTGAGAGTGATTCTGCTAGTCTGTGACTGCTACTGAGGGATGTTGCTGTGCTGTTAGTACTGTTTCAAGGTTAGTTTGAGGATGAGTGCTTCCTATAGTGTGACTACCACTGTAAAGGGCATGTGCACACTACTTGTGTGAAACAGCTTCCTTGCTCCAGGGGCGTAGCTTCAGGAGGGGTGTTTGGGTTGTTACACCCCACAACAAATGTATTATTTAATAAATAGTTGGGCACAGGAGCTTTCAGTTGGGTATGGTAAGGTGTCTGTTGAATTTCACCTGGAATTTTTAAATACTCAGACAAAAACACACAAAAAGTGGGCCTTTTGAAAGAATTGATGTTAATCACAGCGCCCGTCATGGGCTGCATTTAACATAAATACTTTCAAAAGGCAAACCATCAGCCCTGCATTTATTTAGTAAAGAAATGCAGCAAGTTTAAAAGCATGAACGTGTGCTTTCAGATAATTCTGAAAGCACACCACGTGTTTGTCACCAGTCCTGGAAATAGAAGGAAGTTTCTTTAGGAGCCCACAAATAGAGGAGGTGAAGTTAGTAAGGGCAGAGTGATCAGGAGTTAAGTTACGAGAAGCAGAGTCTATGACAGGGGTTTAAATGGGCTGGGTCCTGCTGGTGCTCAGCACCTGCAGTTCTAAAAAGCAGGTGCTGAGATGGGTCCCTCTCGGGCACTACATTTTTGCCCTCACCTTCAGGGTGGGAAAAAAATCTTACCTCTGCAGCTGTTCACTCCTTTTGATGTAACTTTTATTCTTTTGCAGTTTTATATAGTGCGCACTCAACCCACAAGTATTGGAGTATTGGAGAGCTTTACATGATTAATTATTTATTATAATTTTTTTGGTATGCATGGGGAGATTTGCCCAGAATCACAGGATGTTAAGCTGACCCGAAACTCAAAACCCATCTCCTAAGTTGGCAGCTCGAGCATTAAGCCACAACCTCTACGGAAGCATTTTCAATATTATATACAACTTTATGCAACAAGCAACCATTGACATAGCCAATAGTCCTGGCTTCTTGTAGGTGTATATATCTGGATGCAGTGACAGAAGCAGTAAAATATCAGTTGCGTGGCACACTATGCGACGCACAGATATTTAGCTTCATTGCTTTTAAGCCACGCCTTAATTGCATCGGTCAAGCCCCTTTGAGAGACCCCCTAGTTTTTTTATCCCACTTAAGGCCCTGGTCTACATGCGTGGTCGGGTTATTGGCGCATATAGCTTTGGCTGCAGCACACAGAGGAAACAAATTTGAGGGAACATTGGTCAGCACTGTGGCGCCGCGCAGCCTTCAATGCTTAGGCCCTGCGCAGTGCTGAAGTAATTGCACACCACTCCATTTGTCACTAGTGGCAGGAAGACCCCGAGCGGTCTTCCGGCGTTTATTTATCTCCTCTGGACGAGCCCGCCCCGAGGAGTGCATGCTAGTGTTACAAAGTATAGTAGAGCCCGGACGGCTCTCTACATCCCTCCTTTTCTTTAGTGCTTGTCCATCACCACCAGTATGCTCAGGGAGACGTGCACACAAAGTCCTTGAACTTCTGGCTCGGCGCAAGGTTCGGCCGGAGACCATACTTCTGGCTCCGGGAGTTGGAACTAGCCTCTGCTTGAGCAGGAACATTCGGTGATGGCACACTCACGAGGCCCTGGTTGGACCTCTCTGGGGTAGGAGCAGTCTCGTCACTTCCCGCTCCCGGGGGCTCCTGTGGGGGAGCGGTTGGGCTTGGTGAGCTGATATCGTCATGACTCGCAGTCTCGCCGGACTCGTCAAGCTCTTCAGAGTTAGTTGGTGACCCTTGAACTTTCTTGAAACAGGCAACATTCCGTGTAACCACCCAATTGCCTCTTTGGGCGGAGATCATTGTTCCTTGAACCTGGACCACAGTCCACACCTCCGGCTCGTAGGGCGTCCGGAACTTCCAACCAGGGTGCCTGTCCTTGACCACCACGCAATCTCCCTCTTTCACCTGTGGCTCCCGGGCTCCTCTGGCTGCTCTTGCCTTTTGATTCGTCTCTGTCCTCCTTGCTTGTACGGCCGCGTCGTCTCTCTCCGGAGGCTTCCGTGCCGGATCCGTTGGAATGCTATCCCGCGGGGCTCTCTTGAAGAGCAGATGCGACGGTGCGCAACGGGTGGTGCTATGAGGGGTCTGTCTGTAGGCATCCAGAATCTGGTCCAGCGCGGAGTCGGCATCCTCCCCCTGATCCACGGCAATGCGCAGAGCCCGGTTGAGGGTCCGCATGAAACGCTCAACCTCCCCGTTCGCCTGTGGCCACAATGGAGTGATCTTCCTGTGACGAATCGCCTTATTCTCAAGGTACACCTGGAACTCCCGGCCTTGAAACGGGGGCCCGTTGTCAGACCGGATCTCCTCAGGTAGGCCCATGAGTGCAAAGATCTTGTCGAGATTCCTTTTTACGTTCGTGAACGCCGTCGATGCGACCACTTCCACAATCGGAAATTTTGAAAACGAGTCCACTAGCACCAGTGTGTGGCGGCCATCCGGGAAGCTTCCAAAATCGATGCTGACCTTAGACCTGGGTGTTTCGCTCGGCTCTTCAGTGATGACTGGCGCAGGTGCGGGGTCACCGCCGGTGATTGTGCAAGAGTGACAATATTGTATCTTGTCCTCCACCATGGTATCCATTCCTGGGAATCATACCTTGTTCCGCAAACGTGCCTTGCGTTTCGCCATCCCCTGGTGCCCAACATGTGCTAGCCTTACGATCCTTTCCTGCAGCGCTTTTGGGATGACAATGACATGCCCTCTCAGTACGACACCATGCTCTCCTTCGCTCAGCTCGCTGCGGATCCTCCAGCGTTGCTGCCGGGCATGGCTATCTTCGGCGATGAGCGCTTGGGCAACATCAATGGGTGGGAAGCGTGCCCACCCATTGTTCACTAAGGCACGTTTGACCCTTGCTAGCGTTTCGTCGTTGGCTGTTGCCAGCCCGATTTCCTCCAGCGTCATCGCCTTGGGACACGCTTCATGAGAGACCATTCTGACAAGGGCTTCCGAGTGTGCATCATCTGTAGGCGGGCAGTTGGTGCCCGTCATCTTTGGGTGTCTGGAGAGATAGTCCGCTGGATTGTGAGCCCCTGGGCGGTATACAACCTTGAAGTTGTACGCCTGCAGCTGCACAGCCCGTATTTCGATCCTTGGGGGCGCCAGTCTTGAGGATCCCGAAAACAGCAGAAGCAATGGTTTGTGGTCCGTAACCACCTGGAACTCTTGTCCGTAAAGGTACAGATGGAGGTGATGGCATGCCCACTTTATTGCGAGGGCTTCCCTTTCTATCTGGGCGTACCTTGTTTCAGTGTCCGATAAAGCCCGACTGGCATAGGCAACCGGCATCCATGTCTCTCGGTCGTGCTCCTGGAGAAGGACCGCTCCCAGGCCAACAGGGCTGGCATCCACAACTAGTTCTGTGCGCCGCCCGGGGTGGAAGTACGCCATTACTGTTTTGTCCATCAGTGCTGACTTGATGGTGTTGAATGCTGTGTTTACTGCTGCAGTCCACTCCCAGGGTTGGTCACTGCGAGTGAGGGCGCGAAGGGGTTCAGACAGAGAGGCCAGGTTCGGAATGAACCTGCCACAGTAGGTGGCCATTTCAAGGAAGCTGCGGACTTCGGTGGGCATCTTCGGTGTGCTGGCAGCCCGATTGCCAACGCTTTCCTGGGATCCACCTTCAGCCCCTCACGTGTAAAGATGTATCCGAAAAAGTCTATGGATTCCTGATAAAAGGAACATTTAGCCATGTGGAGAGTCAGGCCGCAGTCTTCCAGCCGCTGGAGGGTGGCTCGGAGGTGAGTGTGATGATCTTCAAGGGTGTTTGAGAACACCAGGATGTCGTCATTCAGATTGATTACGCCTTGCAGGCCGGACAGGGCTTCTCGGATGGCGTTTTGGAAAACCTCCGCCGCTGACGACACCCCGAAGCTCAGTCTCTTGTACCTCCGGAGGCCCACGTGGGTAGAGAAGGTGGTGATGTACCTACTCTCCGGCTCCAATTCAAGCTGGTGGTATCCAGCGTTCAAGTCCAGTTTTGAAAACCACATGGCGCCATTTAGGTCCGCCACTATGTCATCCATGGTGGGCGTGAGATGACGCTCCCTATTGACCGCTTGATTCGGAAGTCTCATGTCCACGCATAGTCGGATGGCTCCCGGTTGTTTTGGTTTTGGGGCGACGACTAACGGAGATACCCACAGAGTTGGGCCAGACACCTTCTCTATGACGTCGAGGTCCTCTAGCTTTTTCAGTTCCGCTTCCACCTGAGGGCGGAGATTAAACGGCACTCTTCGATGTCTCAGAGCGATCGGTCTGACCGTGGTGTTGATGTGAAGTTTGAACTACTTCCCCCTCAGCTTACCCAGACCCTTGAACAGCTTGGGGAACTCTTGCATGATGACCTCGGCGTGAGAGTCATGAATCTGATTAGCAAAGAAAACCAGGCCTAGGTCTTCTGCCGTGTGGCAGCTGAGGAGGGTCCCTTTCTTCCCTTCCGTGATGTGAAAACGGGTCGTCGTGGTGTGTTGGTCACTCGTGACCGTCGCTTCGATCACCCCTCTGAGGGGGAGTGGATGAGTCCCTCCATATGTGTATATCCTGGCTTTGGTGGGTGCGAGTGGGGGTCGTGGGGACAAACGCTCATACTGGTCCGAATCCATAACGTTCACGGATGCCCCCGTGTTCATTAGCGCTTTGACCGTGGATCCTTCTACCTTAACTGACCACAGCGGCGGGGGCTGTCTGAGCCTGTCCGACCAGCTGACGAAAGATATGACGAACACGTCGTCGTCCAGGGTGAAATTACACCCTTGTGGCTGGCTGTCCTCTTAAGCCTGAGGGTCGTCGAGTGACATCTGTCGCAACTGTTGCGTCGCTCCTCGAGGTCTGGCATAGGCTTGTCAAGATCTGTTGCTTCTACACACCTGGGCAAAGTGGTAGGCTTTCCACATCTGGAGCAGGTCTTCCCCTTCGCTCCGCATACTCCTGTCGGCGGGTGATCCATGCCACAGTTGCCGCACATTCCGCTCTGTGGTGGTCGTGACGTGTGGCGGAAGTTATTCGGGCGCAGTTGTATGGCATCTACCCGCTCTTCTTTGATGGGTGCGTACCTGGGAGCGCGAGATGCGGTGGCGCTTCTGTGTAGGGCCGCCTCCATTTCCTCCGCCCGAGCATCCGAGAGCTCATGGGATCTGGCCAAGACAAGAATCTCGTCTAGGGATATTCCGGGTTGTCGAAGGATCAATTTTCGCAGCAGCACGGAGTGGCACCCTTGGATCACTTGCGCGCGTATCTCCTCCCTCTGATCGGCGAAGGCGCTCGTCAGCCTACGCAGCCGTGCGTAAAACATGTCCACGGATTCAGTGTTCGACTGTTTCGCTTGCCGTAGTTTGAATCGCTCAAAATCGGGGTTGAGCTGGGGGTCGAAATGTTTGTTGAGCGCATCGACAGCCGCCTCGTAGTCGTCCTCGTCCCCCGTGTCGGGCAATGTTTCGAAGAGGTCGTAGATCTCCGTGCCGCCATAGTATATGAGCAGCGACCTTTTCACTGTCCCGTCAGTTTCTCTTGTACCTTTGAAGTAGTAGTTCAGGCGTCCTATCCACGCCTTCCAACACTTTGCTGCCGTTGCGGGGACCGCAGTTTCGCTGAAGGGAGGCAGTGGGGAGACGGCAGCGTGGCTGTGCACCTGAGGCGGGGCGTTAGCACCTCTCCGTGGTCCATCCGCATCAGCCTGCTGGCCTGCAGCGCCTGCTGGGGGCGGCGTGCTCATGGTTCCACCGTGCGTGGATGCAGACGCAATGCCCCGACTGTACGTAGATTATGTAGGCAGGTCACCCTTCTCACCCTCTGGGCCTGGGGTCCGACGTGGTCTAGCCTGCGGCACACTCTTTACTGGTCCTGGGGCATCAGTTAATGATTGGGCCTTCCCTCAGGGTCCACAGTTTCCCATAGACTTGGAGCGGGGGGGAACACAGTTCAGTCCTCTCACCGTCTCACAGGTGACTCACCCTGTTCTTCAGCCACGCACTGTGGCAGCTGCTGGTCGGTGTCTTCAGCGCGCTCCCCCATGACCACAGGGAGCACGTAGGCCTGCACCTCAGGGCACTGGAGGCGCGCTCGGCGTCACAGCCAATCAGGGCGAGGCCCGTCAGGAGCTCTCTGCACCGCGCTGCCTTCCGTTCCGTAAAGGTGATGACACAGGCAGTTGCGCACCTTCCCAGCACCAGCGGGAAGCACAGTGGGGAGATCAGCGTCGGGGGCGACGGAGGGCAGCCCCAGGATGACGGCAGCGGCCTTCGTTGAAACTGCCGACACAGCCCCTCGGGTGACAGAGCGGCGTAGGGAGGAGCCGCCAGCACCGCAGGTAGGGTGACCGAGGCACCGGAGTTCGACCGGCCTCGTTGCCAATGTGGCGCCACGCAGCCTTCAATGCTTAGGCCCTGCGCAGCGCTGAAGTAATTGCACACCACTCCGTTTGTCACTAGTGGCAGAAAGATCCCGAGCTTCCGGCATTTATTTACCTCCTCGGGACGAGCCCGCCCGAGGAGTGCATGCTAGTGTTACAAAGTATAGTAGAGCCCAGACGGCTCTATACAGGCACTGTCCTCAACTCGAGGCCTGGACCGCGGCCGGCACTGCTGCAGGGGAAAGTAATCGGGGCAGGCTGGCCCATCAGTCCCAGTTGTTGCGGCTACCAGGTGCAGCAGTAGGCTCGCTGACAGCAGCTGCTGCAAAAGTAAGTGTCTGGTTACTAATCTTAGTTGCTTATGCTGGTGATCAACTGTTGCAGCGCGGTTAGTCACCAGGTCACGGCATGGCAGAAATACCTCAGTTTTGGGCGGCTCAGCACTAACACATTTTTGCTCAAGTGAGACTGAGCTGCAGCAAAGACAGCACAATGGCCGACACTCCTAGGATCGTTTACTCAACTAAGCCGCAGTCTCCCTTTTCTGGACCCACACCCAGTCCTTCTCTCCTGCCTCGCATGGTTCTTGGGGTGGGCTTGTACACGGCACCAGCGAGGCAACGAGCTGAAAGCCGTGTTCCCCGCAATCATGGTGTGCCTTGAGAACCGAGTTGGCCGCTGCAGAAAGGCCAGGGAGTGAGGCCTTTTAAAACCGGGAGATAAACCCTTGGCCCAGAGAACGCAGAACTCGCAGACGTGTCACATCGGATCTAAAAGATCAGCAAAGTCTGTGACAGGAGAGACCAATATAAACTCGGGAAGGGACGGAGTAGGGAAGACCTTAACACGGAGCACCTGTGAAGGCCAGCTTCCCAGGGAGTGAGGACAAATTATCCACAAGGAAGGGACCCCCTGAACTAGGGAAGCATGGACTGTCAACTCTTGGAAACGAGAGGTAAAGAGAGAGACAGTGCCTAATTTAAACAAGCATTGGCATAGCCAATAGGTCTCGCCTTTGGGACCTTATAAGTGTTTAGCCATGCAACAGTTGATGTTGTTGCATCAAGGATATTGTACTGCAAAACTAAATACTTATAAGGTCCCAAAGGTGAGACCTATTGGCTATGCCAATGCTTGTTTTTATATCCTTCCCTGATTAGGAACAGCCCGGGTTCTCATATAAACTGCATATTTATCAAATCTGTTATATCAGCTGGGAAAAAGAGTTCCACACCGACAGTAAATTCACTTTCAGGGGAAATAACCTCAATACCCACTTCAGTATTAACATAAATTGCAGTATTCTCGGCAATGCATTCAGTGTTGTATTTATCGTTGAAGACGCCCTAGAGGCCTCAATGGCAAATCCATCCCGTGTACTATATATTAATTATGTTTTACCAATAGAAGGCATATTCACCTCAACATAGGAGAATACCCAAGACAGACAAATGATGAAAGGACTTGGAACAACTTATTTTGTTTTTTTTAGAACGCCCGGACCCTTTCCTTGCATACGAGGGCTTATAGCCACTGTCATGTATGTTTATATAGTCATACAAGGTAATTCTTGGCTGAATATTCTGTACAAATTATATTTATGTATTGAATTCTGCACCCTGCGCCCTCGGTCAAGCCACTACCACATCCAACGCCTGCGCAGCCCTTGTCAGGCACATCTCATGTCGGACCTAGAGAAACCTAGAGCGCTGGAAATCAAGGCCCTATTGTGTATGACTGGAGAGTGTCAAGCTCTGAGTCTTAACAGATCAAAGTCTAGGTCTCGAACTCTGGTGTCTCTCTCCGATAAGGACAGTAAAGCAGAAGGCATTTCTAGTTTACGACCACCCATTCGGGTGCAACATGTACAGTTGAGCTGCTGGTGGCCTTTGAGTTGTTGATAAAGACCCGTCCCCTGCTGCTGTAATGTACACCAACACTGTTGTGCCAAGTAAAAAACCATCAGGGGTTTCAAGACGGGGCTTTAACGTCAGGCTCATCACAGCACCACGGGCTCCGAGGAAGGTAGTACCTTTCAACCTATTCGTCGAATTAAAACGGACATGTAAAACCACACATCCCTTTTTTGTAAACAAGAACTGCAGCAGGCAAAAGCAATAAAAGGCTTTGTCAGTAAACAAGCAAAACTTGTGTCAAGGGAAAGACGCAACGCCTTAAACTCGCCATGATTTGATTTTAAAAAAACGTTCTGACATGCGGAGAGGATGAAGCTCTTCAGAACGCACGAACACTAAATAGCAGCATAGGTTTAATTTCTGCTTAAAAAGACGAGCGAGGGTGTGGAGAAGGGAGAGGGATAGCGAAGATAATTTCTGCTTATTGGTCCACTTACAAATTAAGCTTAAAATCAGTGCCAGGAAAGAGTAAACAAGGCTCCGGGAAGCGCGAGAGCTCAGCCCAGAGAAAGCCAAAGCAGCAAGTAATAAATGGAACCACAAAGAAAGCCACGGCCGCGAAAGTGAAAGGTGACACAAAACAGATGTCATGCTGGCTCCCGAGAGCAAAACGCTCTGGGAGTGAACATTTTCCTAAAAGCTGGGACATCCACATGCCTTTGGCCAATTGCGTGCTAAAGCCAGACGCAAAGGCCAATGGCGTGTGAGCACTACATGCACGAGCTTCTCCTGAAGCTGAAGTGATTCCAAGAGGTCGATTTCCTAGAGCAGCGCATGAGCTCTTCAGAACACACAAACACTAAATAGCAGCATAGGTTTAATTTCTGCTTAAAAAGACGAGCGAGGGTGTGGAGAAGGGAGAGGGATAGCGAAGATAATTTCTGCTTATTGGTCCACTTACAAATCAAGCTTAAAATCAGTGCCAGGAAAGAGTAAACAAGGCTCCGGGAAGCGCGAGAGCTCAGCCCAGAGAAAGCCAAAGCAGCAAGTAATAAATGGGACCACAAAGAAAGCCACGGCCGCGAAAGTGAAAGGTGACACAAAACAGATGTCATGCTGGCTCCCGAGAGCAAAACGCTCTGGGAGTGAACATTTTCCTAAAAGCTGGGACATCCACATGCCTTTGGCCAATTGCGTGCTAAAGCCAGACGCAAAGGCCAATGGTGTGTGAGCACTACATGCACGAGCTTCTCCTGAAGCTGAAGTGATTCCAAGAGGTCGATTTCCTAGAGCAGCGCATGCGCTGCTCTAGGCTCGACCTAATAATTTCTGCTTAAAAAGACGAGCGAGGGTGTGGAGAAGGGAGAGGGATAGCGAAGATAATTTCTGCTTATTGGTCCACTTACAAATCAAGCTTAAAATCAGTGCCAGGAAAGAGTAAACAAGGCTCCGGGAAGCGCGAGAGCTCAGCCCAGAGAAAGCCAAAGCAGCAAGTAATAAATGGGACCACAAAGAAAGCCACGGCCACGAAAGTGAAAGGTGACACAAAACAGATGTCATGCTGGCTCCCGAGAGCAAAACGCTCTGGGAGTGAACATTTTCCTAAAAGCTGGGACATCCACATGCCTTTGGCCAATTGCGTGCTAAAGCCAGACGCAAAGGCCAATGGCGTGTGAGCACTACATGCACGAGCTTCTCCTGAAGCTGAAGTGATTCCAAGAGGTCGATTTCCTAGAGCAGCGCATGCGCTGCTCTAGACTCGACCTAAAAATAATAATAAGCACAGGGGTCCAAAGATTTTCTTAGGGGCCCGCTGCAGGAACAGCCGAATGCTAGAGTGTCTAGACTTGTGGATAACTAAGGCCTCTTTTTTCCACCACCCCAACACTGCTTGTCTCTTTATCTCCCTCTTACAGGTTATTTTTCGTCCATGCTTTCTCGTTTGTTACTGTTTTCCTCTCCCTTCTTCTTTTTTCCTTTTTCTGCCTTTATCTCGTACTCCGGGTAAAGTCTGAACAATGAAAAATGTGTCCCATTCCGTTAAAAAAGAGCGCAAGACCCCACCACCTGCACACATGAGGTACTGGAGATGTAGGACTTTAGCCGGATCGACTGACAGCCGGACATCATGTTTACAATCCAAGGCTTTCGTTTTATGTATGTTTGTTTTCAAGTCTATTTACACAAAGTGGTCCACTGAGGCATATCAAGACCACAACTCCCAGAATGCACCGAGTGGTTAAATCACCATAGCGGCCAATGTTTCAGATTGCTATGTGTGACATTTTAATAATTTCATTGTAATTATGAGTGAGCCGCCGCAGGCGTTTGCACCAGTTTTAAGATATTAGAGTTGCTCAGTGCTCAAATGGGTCCATTTTTGTATATTTATATGTTTCCCACGTCTTCATTGCTTGATTTTTGCTCGCAAAAAAGTGTCACTCATGCTCGTTGACACTTCGCTCATAATTACACCGTAATTTTTGAAAATATCACACATAGCAACCTGAATCCTTGGCAGCTATGCGACGTCGGTGCTGAATAGCCAGAGCGAGCTCAGCTATCCCTGCCTGCTTGCTCAGTCACAGGTGTGATAAATCAGAGCGCTCCGGCTTCACAGCTGAGAAAGCTCTGGAAATAAGTCACGTCGCATGTCAGTGCGGTGAACTAACGCCTAGTACTTGGCAAGGCGGACCAGTTCAATGCGCCCTGAGCAGGTCTGCGACCATGTAATGAGCGCCCAGCCCCACACCGCTATCGCCAATGCCTCAAAGGGGGCGGGGGGCAGGCCGACATCGCCCGACCAGACGTGAGACTCCAACATCTTTCCCGTCGAGCCGCTTCTCCGGTGGTCCGGGCCAGGAAAAAGGCCGAGCCGCAGCTGCTCAAATAGGTGACTATCAGGGTCTGATTGGGATCAAAATTAGGCCCGCGCACCAAACGAAAAAGTGGCCCACACTTATGCATAAGGACTTTTCCTAAAACGTTGGTTATTTAATATCAGGGGAGTTTCTTCCCCTCTCTCTCAATTTTTTTTTCTCCTCTCCCGTCATTCTTCTCCACTTAAATTGCACGTCTCCCTTTTGTTTCCATACTGCGCCCCTCTCTCATTCCATTTTGTTACTCTCTTGCTATGTGTGTTCTCCCTCCCCTTTGTCATTTTGTCCCAGGATGAATGTTTTTCATAGTAATGTAAAAAAACAATTGTTTTGAGTTGGCAAAAAGGTTTTCTTTTTGCTTAATTTGGTTGTTAGTTATTTTTAAATTTTCTCTAATTGGAAAACTGGAGCCCCCTGCAATTTTGAAGTTGGCAAGGTGGCAGCAGACACCTGAGGCTCATCTGTTTGCTGCTGGAGACAAAAGTAGAGGCTCTTAAAACAGGGACGGCACTAGGCATGGGCAGTGTGGGAAGCTGCCCAGGGCCCCGCGCTCAGCTTGAAAACATAGGCAGTGCTTTAAATGGGAAAAAAATAGTGCAGGTACTCATTTAAATGTGGCGAGTGGGCGGGGCTAGGGGCGGGGCTAAAGGTAAGACATGCGAAGCTTATTGACTTGTATACTAGTTGCAGCACATACCAAAACTCGAGAAATTTGTTTCTATAAACAAAACAGGTTAATTCGTTATACAAAAATAAAGTCAAACTGTGATATTTTAACGTCCTTATTTTGTAATATTTCTCTTTTCTCACACAAAAACACGCACACACAAGCAGACAAACCTAAGCAGACACACACAAAAGAATCCGGTCGGATTAAAGCCCCTTTCAACCTCCTTACCTCCCATGGCTTTCCTCATTGCGCCATCACTGGGCTGCCTCGATTCCTTGCAACACAGCATGACGGCGAACACCCGGAAATCATGCAAATGAGCACCCGCTGAATAGTTCAGCGGGGGCTCAGCTCAGGGCTATAAAAGTGATTTGGCTGTCTGTCAGAGAAAGCATCTGACAGACGAAGACGAGTCTCTCGTAGAGACACGCTACCACCCCTAGAGGCCAATGCGCCTACCCATCATGAGTACCGGTACTCTCCACGGCAGTAGAGAAGTGCCGGTACTTAGAGGGAAAAAAATAAGAAGTGCCGGTACTCAGTACCTGTGAGTACCGGCCCATTTAAAGCACTGAACATAGGGCCCTGCTTCCATATGAAATGCTGCATTATAGTCAGCCCACCTGCTCTTCATGTGCCGCCTCCCCCATCCGATCACTGCAATTTTACATTTTGCAAACGAGGTGCCTTAACTTTGCAGGTCTAAAGGCGTAGTGTCCTTACTGGGATTAGGGGCGTGAGTGGATTGAAAGAATGGGCGGGGTCTTGGAACAGCAGCAAAGACAACAATTTTGTTTGTGTGAGCAGGTCAAGGGCAGGGGGTTCTCTGTTGAAAAGGTGCCATGTGCCGTTTCCACGCAACAAATGGACCTTTTGTTTTCAGGATCAGCTTAACATTAATGGGTGAGAACATGTTGGTTGATGGTCACTAAGGGCTAGCCCTTCCAAATTTCCCAGCTCCATGCAAGATGTACTGCTACAGCCCAAATTTTTATTTTTATTTCTGGTACTTATAGTTGTATTTATTCCATTATAAAGCAAGACAACAAGCCCAAGAAATCACACTGAAAAAAAACCTGGACTGGAACAGCACATCATGCATGGATATGGGAAACATGGCATCTGTGGGGGCCTGGAAAAGGTTTATGGGTGTTAGGAGAAAGCATCTTAAGAGCTTTGAGGGTTGTACAAAGTAATTGACGATTGACTACCAGGGAGTCTTCTGGGCCATAGCCGCATGAAGTTTAACCATTAACTCAATCTGGGAAATGCTGGTTAGCTTCACTATATGTTTTGGGGCAGTTCTCCCATTGGTCTAGGACTGCTTCTTTGCAGGGGTTCTTATTCTTCCATATTTGCATTAGTGCTTTGACCTGTAAAGAACATCAATTCAGAGCGATAGGGCTTTCTTTCAAAGTCAGATTTTAATTATTACGTGGCCTGACATCCAGACTGACCTGCTTTACTGAAAGCCCTGACCCGGGTTTATGCTGTTTACTTTGCTTTTGTACAGCCCTGCCTTTTACTGAATGTTTATCCTTGGGCCGCACAGTCATAATGTATTGCTACAAAGCCCAGGCAAAAGGTCCTTCCCCATGGCCTGGCAGCCCCAGATGATGGGTGCCAAGCCCAAGACAGAGGGCCCCCCTACATTAAGCCTCGTTGCAGACCTGATCCATCCCTGTGAGGCCCAGGAGAGAAGGACCCTCGCGTTGGCCTCCTACTGCTGCATTATAATTGTAAGGTCCAGGCAGGTAGAAGCATTCATTAGAAGGCAGCGCTGAGCCAAAGCAAGGTGAGCAGCATAAACCCAGGGTCAGGGCTTTCAGTGAGGCTGGTGCTTCTGGGTTTCAGGCCCGCAGTAATTAAAATCAGATTTTGAAAGACACCCATATTGTGCTTTACTTTGATTTCTTTTACAGGGCAAAACACGGGTAGATATTCCACCAATGACTGTAAAAAAACATTACGGTAATCCATGTTAGTCATGCCAGTTAGGTTGCTCCTATTTATATTTCACACCTGCTTAATTTGCTTCTCTAAGAGTAATACATTTTTCCTAGGTTTTTTTTTTTTTTTTTTTTTTTAAAGTCTTTATTGTAGACATCCAACACATACAATCCTTTATGCACCAGGTTTATCCAAACAATATTTCCAAAACATATGTGGAAGATGTCTAATGTATATCTTAATACCCAGCACCCCCTATCCTACCCCTACCTCCCCCACCCAAACCCAGATGGAGCCCATGGTGGTGACATAACATAAATTGAGCTATAACACAACCATAATGTACATTTCTTGGAAAAACCCCTTAATATAGTTACAACCTAAATAATACCAACAGTCTAATCATCCTATGCTAATCCCTTAACTTATATCAACACAAATCAGATCAAGTCCTGACCTCATTCGTCCAATTCGTTATTGGAAGCCAAATTGCAAGCCCCTCCTTTTAGCATTAAGCCCCCTTCGTTTATACACCTCTTTCTCCCACCGATATGTGGCCAGAAATTTCCCCAGCCAGCAATAAACTGAGGGGGGTCCTTGTCCAGCCACCCGCTGGCCAAGGAAAGCCTAAACACTGCCATAGCTATAAATAACAGAGCTCTATTTGGTTCCGGCATGGCTTGATTGCTAACCCCCAACATAATTACCTGCGGTGAAAGTTCCACCTCAAACCCCAGCATACCTCTTAGGTATTTACCCACCTCAGTGATTACAGGTACAAGTCGAGGGCAAGTTGCAAACATGTGTACACTATCAGCAGCGTAACAGTGACATCGAGAGCAAGAAGAACCACGCGAGCCTCCCCATTTTGCTATGCGGGCTGGAGTAATGTACAAATTAAGCCAGGTTTTGAAACACTGCACTTGTAAGTTTGCCGAGAAGCATGCCGTTTGACTTAACAAAAGAGAGTCCTCACATACCTCTGTCCCTGCTTGCAACAGATTCTTCCAGCGATTAGTATGTTTAATAAAGTCATCACTCATTAAATTACTAAGCATTTTGCAGAGGGGAGAAAGTGTTAAAGATGTCCCTAATATTGCTTCAAGTAAGGGGATTTTCTGACAACTGGATATTTTTTTAGAAACAAAATCCCTAATTTGTAAATATTTAAAAAAATACTTATTACCTAACCCAAATTTGCTCTTGATTGCATCAAAAGAAAGGATATTATCATCCTCCATCAGATCTCCAATAAACCTTACTCCTTTATTCATCCAAACTTTCATATAGCCATCTAGTAAAATTTCAGGTAGTAGGTTATTGTCTGCCAGAGGGGAGTATCTGTGTATCCTACCTAGTTTAAGTTTCTTCCTGATGGACGTCCATACTTTAAATGATCCCAATAAAACCTTAAATTTTACTCTTTTAAAATAAGCAAAATCAATATATCGAAGAAGGCAGCCAGCTGAATCCGATCCCAAGAGTAACCTATATATAGAAGGGCTGGATGTTTCCTCTATTGATGTTGGTTCTTTCCCCAATATTGGTGCCATTCGCTGCAAAGCTGCTGCCCAATAATAAACCTGGAGATTAGGTACCGCCCAGCCACCCCGATTTCTAGGAAGGGACATATATCTCAGCGCTCTGCGGGGAGGGTTCCCGGCCCACAAAAACTTGGAAATTGCTTGATCAAATGCCAAAAACCAGCTCTTGTTTATTTCCGTTGGAATAGCTCTAAAAAATAGAGGATTTTTGGTAAAAATAACATCTTGATGACATTGCATCTCCCTAAAAGAGTGAGATGCAAATTATTCATTCTATTAAAATCTGTTCTAGTCTTATGTAGCAGAGGTTCTAGATTAATCTGTACGATTTTATCGACATTGGCAGAGATCTCAACCCCCAGATATCTAGTGTTTTCCACTACCCGTGTATCAAACATAGCCACATTTGAGTTTTTAACAATCATGGTCTTATCCTCATTAAGATGATACCCCGAAATTTGACCAAAATCTTTTGAAGCTCTTTCAACCTCTCTAATAGCTTCTGATGGATTGGCTGTGATTATTGCGATGTCATCCGCATATGCAAGAATCTTAGTATCCCCTCCCATCGAAGGGATGGCTGAAATCCTATCGTTCCCCACAATTTTCCTGATTAAAGGATCTATATATAGGGCAAATAATAGCGGGGAACAGGGACACCCCTGCCGCGTACCTCTTGTTATTTTGATTGGCTCCGATGTGTACCCCATCATTGCAATTCTAGCCCCGGGATCCTGATATAAACATTTAATTGCTCCAATAAATTTTTCCCCCAAGCCGTATTTCCCCATAACTGCCCATAAGAAGGGCCAGGAGACCCTATCGAATGCTTTCTCCGCATCAAGTAATATTACAGCCATAGGGTTTCCTGACACCTTCGTATAATCAAACAGCGTAATTATGCGTTGAATATGATCAGTCGTGCCCCTACCTGGAACGAATCCGTGTTGAAACGGAGAAACTAATCTTTTAATGACCGCTGCCAATCTGGTTGCTAAAATTTTAGAAAAGATTTTCACATCGCTGTTAATCAGCGTGATTGGCCTATATGAACCCAATTCTGAGGGGGTTTACCTTTTTAGGAAAGACTATTATATTAGCTGTCTTCCAGGAATCGGGAATCAGCAGTTCTACTTGTGCTCTATGAAAAACTTCCAGCATAAGAACCACAAGCTGTGTCTTAAATTTTTATAAAATTCTCCTGGGATCAAATCCGTGCCTGCAGCTTTGCCTGAAGGAGTAGAATCTATTGCTGCTCTGAGTTCATCTAATGTTATTAATGCACTAAGGTTGTCTTTCTCCTCACAGGATACTTGATCCGGTAATAGCCCATCTAAGTAATCCTCAATATCAACATCTTTGTTTTGAATATCCTCGGTATACAAGTTTTGATAGAATTTTTGAAATGCCATGAGAACTGCATCAGGGCTATTTACCATACCTATGTCTGGATCCCTGATTTCGCTAATTCTAGACTGTACCGTTTTTCCCTTGTACGTACAGCAAGTACATGGCCCACTCTCTCATTGTTCTCATATACCCTGCTCCGCCATGCCGTATATTTCCCAGCTGCTTTTTTGGTGGAGATCTCGGAGATTGCAGACCTAGTAATTATAATTTTTGATTGAGCCGTCCCCGCGTCTCCCCCTTCGGCCAGAACCCTTACTAGATCAGCCTCCTCTTTACTCAAATCCTCATACAGGGTATGTACCAAGATATTATCCTTCTTCTGTGATTCCCATCCATATTTCGATGTTTCCCCTCTAATCCCAGCCTTCAAAGCATCCCAAACTATACCTACATCTGTACTCCCTAAGTTCTCTGCTATAAACCTAGGGATCCATTCATTAAGGTGTTGTTGATACCCCTCCTCGCTTAATAAGGCCCTGTTAAATGTCCATCGTGTCTGTGGGGATTCTAATCTGATATCAATTTCTATTACCAGGGGGTTATGATCAGACATAACTTTTGGAAATTTACTAATCTTACAGCCTAATAGCATCTCCTGGGATACAAAGAAATAATCTAATCTCGCATGCACTTGATGTGGTGCGGAGAAAAAAGTGAAGCCAGGGTCATCCTCCTTCTGTTCTGCCCATACATCCGCTAACCCATGCAGTGACCTTAATTGCATCAGGGATTTAAAAACCTTTGGTTTACGACCATGGTACATCACCCCTCTATTCCTAGATACCTGACAGCTCATATTAATGTTCATATCCCCACATATAATCAAAGGTAAAGGCCAACCCACTAATTCGACATTTAGCCATTCGAACAGAGCCGGGTCATCCAAAACGGAACCATAAATTGAGCAAAGGGTGAATATCTTATGGTCCAAACAGCATTGTGTTATTACCCATCTCCCCAATTTATCAGCAGAAGAGCGCGGGAAACGACCCAACCCTTTCTTTGCCAAAATTGCCACCCCTCTTGTCTTTGTAGTTTGTGTTGTGGAAGCTACAATTTGATAGCCCACCATCCCCAGTGCCCCCTTGTTACAAGCTTCCACATGAGTCTCTTGAAGACAAATAATGTCTGCCTTTAGGAATTGAACCTCCAAGCTAATTCTCCTTCTTTTAACAGGATTATTCAACCCGCATATATTAATAGAGGCTATTCTTAACTTCCTAATTGAAAAAAATAAAATAGTTCCAAACCAAATAAAGATGCAATTAGTGAGATAGCCGTCTCCAACTCATACCAGTGCCCGAAGAAAAACCCGCCCAAGATACCACCCCTCACCCACAGGCTCCAACCCATCCCCCCTCCCCACCCTGATCAAAAAGGCAAAAAAGGTCCAAGGACCCTTGTGATGCCTCCTGCATGATGTGTGCCCCTAGCCGCCTCCTACCATAAAAACAAAATCATTAAAAAGAAAGAAAAAAGGAGAGAAAAAAAAAAAAAAAAAAGGACAAAGCACCCAATTACCCCACTCTAGAGTCAAGTCTTATTTTTTTCCGTAAGTTCTTGCAGAAACTCCTGTGCCTGGATCTCAGAAGAAAAAACTCTAATCGCCCCCTTGCAGATGACTTTGAGCCTAGCAGGATTCATAAGATAGACTTCGCAGCCCAGTTTCTGGAATGGGGAGATCAGCAGACGCAATCTCCAGCGCCTCTCTACCGTAGCATGACAAAAGTCAGGCCGAACAAAGAAGGAGTGCCCCGCAACTATCTTCCTAGCATCAGGTCTTGCTTTTTCAAATATAGATTGTCGAAGGAGGAAATTACCAAAAAAAATAAGAATGGCTCGTGGTTTGTCATCTTGCCCTGGCTTTTTTCTAAGCATTAAAGGAAATCGATGCACCCGCTGTATTTCAGACTCCCAGTTCCAATGACCAAGGTCAGGAAATGCCTCCTTGAATAGCGTCAATATAAACCCCCGGATGTCATCGCCTTCTGCTTTCTCTGCAATCCCAAGTAAACGAAGGTTGTTACGGCGTTGTCTATTTTCAAAATCTTCCAGCTTCCAAAAAACATCAGACATCTTACTATCATTAGCTTCAGTTAATCGGGTGGAGGTTTCAACGTCGCCCTCCAGTTGCACAACGCGTTCTTCCAAAGCTGTGGTGCGTACTGAAGTCTCGGTACAGGCTTTGCTAATTTTGCGCACAGCACCCTGTAATTTTCTAGTGGCTAAATGAGCCCTTTTATGTTCAAGACGTGCCTCAATCTGCATCTGCTTCAATGTTGAATATATCAGATCCATTGTCGGTTGTTGAGTTTGTAGTTCCATTATACCATGATCTTTCGTCATACCCTCTGGGGCTCCGAGCTCATCCTCTAGACTCCTCCCAAACTGAGTGGCAGAGTAGTCCCACTTTAGCTGGCTAGATTGACTGCAGTCGGACGTAAGCCCCTTGTCTTTATCTGACTCCTTTATGCTCTTTTTCTTTTTGCGCACAGGTATGCGTTTTTGAGTGGCAGGGTTGGTGAGGGGGGTGTCGCTGTCCCCCTCTGAGAGATCTTCATCAGAACCACCTTTGCTGCTGAAGTTGGATAAATCCGAATCGTCAGTCAATGAATAAAACTTATCCCCATTATCCGGGATCTTTAGATGTTTGCCGGCAGCTTGGATGGCAGCCTCCAGTTGCTCCTTATGGACAGTAATATTAGTTGCGTCACATACTTCTTTGGAAATAACATCCCGAGGACCAGAATTCTCGGGTTGCCCCTCTTTCCCAGAAGTAGTTTGTACTAACATTTCAGAGTGCCCCCCAGATATAGAAGCAGGGTCTGCAATACTCACAGTTAATTCAGGGGAGATCTCTATTAAATTGCAATCATTTTGCATGTCCTCGCTTAGTACCAGACTCTTTGGACTGTCTGCATGAGTTTTGCCTTTAAATACTTTCTTTTCGCCGGATAAATAAGGGGCTCCCCTTCCGGTAAACATCCCAGGGACAGTTGGTTGCTTTGGTCTAGTAACCATAGCGCCAAGACGCTCACCACAGTGCTTCCCACTAAGAGTTTCCTTGGACAGCCCTTCTTTGTCCAAATCTGCTTGTAGATTGACTCTCTGGCTCAGGCTCTGGTTCAGCCCCTTTCCATCCGCTGCTGCACGCCGATTCACCGATACAGGCTTGACTCCTCCAGTCGCGCTGCCATCTCGTGTCAACCCTTTGATCTTTGGCGGCATAGCAGCGGATCCTGTCAGCCTCTTCTCTACTGCCACAGAATATCGCTTATCCACGCCGGGGGCAGATACAATCCCTCGTGATACAATGTATCGGCGAGTTGTCCCGGGCCTCCCCAATGCCGCTTGACGAGCGCCGGATGCTGCCAGTACCACTGCAAGTAGAAGCCTCGACGCTCGAGCCGTCAGTACACCGATCGCCGACAAAAGCCTCATCAGCTTGTACTCCACGACCAGATTTACAGCTGAAGCCCCTGCCAGGTACGTGCTGAGTTGCTTTGCCCATAAAATAATGCCGAGTTAGATCAACATATAAGATTTTCCCTCATTCCATAGCTGAATCGCCGAGGTAGGGAAAGCGGCTCCACACAGCTCTCACACAGCCGCCATCTCCTAGGTTTTGTTTTAATGTGTTTTTTTGTAATGCAGCATATGAATCTTGTACTGTGCCTACGGTGAACTGACTTGCCCATAGTGTGAGTTCAGGTTGAGGGTAGGTGTTTGTAGTGGACCATACTTGAGAGCATTGGAGTGGAATATAAAAGCTGTTGGAAGTTCTCGCTAGGGGCTGTCAGTGGGTCACAGAGGTGTTTAAAATACGTGCTCATCCAATCATGCTTGGACCTTCTGCAGAGCACACAAAGCAGTGGTAACATGGCAATTGTAATTGTAAATATATGTGAATACGTGTGAATTAGATCAGGAGAGGTGAGTCAATGGAGGAGGGAACCTCGAGCATGGCAGGGCTCACTCCAATCTTTATCATCAAAGCAATTCTGCAGCTTCAACGCCCAGGGAAGAGAGCCCCACTGTCCTCTGCCCCTCAGCGCTGGACCATGGCTGCGAGGGTCCAGGGGTTGGGGCCCCCTTGCCTGGGCCATGCAATCATTATATAGTGGTGTGAGGCGGAGTGCAGGGAGCCACCCACTCCTGGGCTGCACAGTGCTACACAATGGCTGCGCTGCCCAGTGGCTGAAACCCCCTCCTCTGGGCTTCACAGCTCATGGAGTAGCTTGATGTTGTGGACTGTCTTTGTTGAGATATCGATCAGTGTTTTACCCTGTAAAGGATGTGAAAACAGAGCTGAGCCAAATTACTGGGGGGCTTGAGACCCAGAGAAACTGCCTCACCGAAAGCCATAACTCTGGGTTTACACTGCTCACCATGCTTTTGTTCAGCTCTGCCTTTTATTGAATGCTTTTCCCTACCCTGGGTTTCAAGCGCTTCGAGGCCCAGGAGAGGGGCCACCCAACCCTTGGCAACACAGCATTAGATCATTGCTGCAATGAGGCCTAGTGTGGGGGGCTCTCCGGGGCTTGGCGCTAATTATCCAGCACTGTGAGGTGCAGGGGAGGGGGCTTTCTCCTGGGCCTCATAGCACTACATTATGCAGCGCGGTCCAGGGCAGGATAAAATATTCATTAAAAGGTAGGGCTTTGAGAGGAGTCTATATTGTGCTCCATTTTGATATCCTTTACAGTGCAAAATACTGATGGATATCTCAACAATGACTGTAAAAAACATTACAATAATCCATGTCAGTCATGATAATGAGGTTTCTCCTATTTACTATTATTATTATTATTATTATTTAGAGGTTTTATATAGCGCTGGCTGGACCCGGAGGTATCGGAGCGCTTTACATGATAGAGCTAGTTACGGTAAGAAACAAATTACAGCATCATAGAATAACAAAACATCAGAGCGCTTTACATGACTGAGATAGTTACGATAAAACAAAATTACAACATCATGTAATAACATCGGGTAAAACAGAGAGAGAGAACGGATTGAGATTATACATATCATGTAACAGATAGTCAGAGTAAAGAGTAAAATACATACAAGGTATGGAAGATCGAATTTAAGGCGCAGGTAAAGACCCCCAATATTTATTGAGGAGGTGCATTTTAAGGTCTTTTTTTAAAGCTGGTGTAGGAGGGGTTGCATCGTAGGTCTTTGGTGAGGGCATTCCAGATGTAAGGGGCATTTCCGGAGAAGGAGCGGGATTGTGTGGATTTCTTTTTTAGCAGGGGTGGGACAAGGAGGAGAGCGTTAGTGCTTCTCAGAGGTCGTTTGCTGCCCGCTTTGCAGAGTTTATTGGCGAGGTATGGTGGTGAATTTTGATGGAGGACTTTGTGTGTGATGCATGCGTTTTTGTAGGCGGATCTGCCTTCGATGGGAAGCCATTTAAGAGTTTTGAGGGCTGGGGAAATGTGGTCGAACCGTTTGCAGTCGGTGATGAGCCTGGCTGCAAGGTTGAGTACAGATTTGAGTGGAGCTAGGTGGACCTTGGGGATTCCGGTGAGGATGGCATTGTCGTAATCAATTCGCGAAAGGACCAGGAATTGAACCACTAATTTAAAATCTTCAGTTGGGAGAAAGGGTTTGATTTTCTTGAGATGATGGAGAGTGAAGAGGGCTCCTTTAGCCGAATTTTTGATGTGGACATTGAGGTTTAGACTGTTATCGATGGAGATACCAAGAGATTTTACTGAGTTGGACAAGGTAAGAGAGCAGTTGAGGGCATTGAGGTCAAAGATCCAGGTTTGAATGGGGAGAGGGTTGTTTTTAGGGGCGAAGAGAATGATTTCAGTTTTTTTGGGGTTGAGTTTGAGATGATTAAGGTGGAACCAGGATTGGATTTTAGTGAGGGTGTTATTAAGGTGTATGATGTCAGCGTGGGTTTTGATCTTATAGTAGAGTTGGGTGTCATCGGCATAAAGGTGGTAGTTGATACCAGCTTGTGTTAGGGTGAGGGGTTCCATAAAGAGGTTAAAGAAAGGGGGTGAGAGAATAGATCCCTGGGGGACTCCTAGGGAGACTGGAGTGGGGTTAGATAGACAGTCTTGAATTTTAATTTGCTGGGTTCGATGTTGGAGATAGGAGACAAACCATTTGTGGGTAGTACCGTTGAGGCCGAAACGATCTTTGAGCACATTAAGTAGGGCAGAGTGGTTAACAGTGTCAAAAGCTGCGGAGAGATCAAGGAGGATAAGTAGACATGTCTCACCATTATCAAGGGAGTGGTGGATGTAGTCAACAATGTTTAGTATGGCAGTTTCAGTGCTGCAGCCTTTTCTGAAGCCTGATTGTAAGGGGTCCAGAAGGTTGAATTTTTCGATGTTTGTCTAATTAGAGCAAGACACATTTTTCGAGGGCTTTAGAAAGAAGGGGGAGGTTAGTGATGGGGCGGAGATTGTTTAGGTCATTAGGATCAGCATTAGCGTTTTTAATAATGGGGGAGATTTGACCAAGTTGAAGGGAGCTAGGGACACTTCCAGTAGCAAGGGAGGTGTTGATGATTGTGGTCCAGGATGGGACAATGATGTGCTTTAGGTCTTGGACAAGGTTAGAAGGGAGGGGGGGTCTTTGGTATGGGAGGACGGTTTTAGTTTAGCAATGATGTTGTGGACTTCGTGCTCAGTTACAAGGAGGAAATTATGCCAGGAGGCATTGTTTTTTGGTCGTGAGTTTTGGTGGTTGGGTACGAGAGGAGTAGTGGTGGGAAGGTGTAGTTTAGGGAGGGAATAGGAGAAGAAATGTGTGAGGAGGGGTTAGGGTGAGGTGAGGTAGCGGGTGAGTATGAAGGGGGACCAGAGTGTGTCAGGAGTGCGGTGTGTGATTTAGAGGTGATGTCGGGAGTAAGTAGGGCGTTCGGTTGGGATCTGCGTTGAGAGGAAGGATTGATCTATTTTGGCGATTTTCTCCGAGAAGAAGAGGGCAATTTCTTCACATCTAGCGGTTGAGGCCGTCGGGTTAGGCGGAGCAGAGGAGGTTTGGTGACGGATAATGTTGAACAGTTCTCTAGGTCTGTTTTTGGCCCGATCGAGTTGTGTACGGAAGAAGGATGCCTTTTCGTTAAAAATGTGTTTTTTGTAAGTAGATCTAGCTGATATGAGGAGTGTCAGGTTTGAGTGGGAGGGATGCTGTCTCCAGGTTCTTTCCATCAGTCTTAATGAGCATCTTTCGTTGTTAAGTTCTAGGTTAAACCATGATTTGGAAGGGATGCTTCTTAGAGTTTTAAGTTTAGGACGGGCCAATTGGTCTAGGACATCCATGACCGCTTTATTAAAGTGATCAGTAAGCTCATTTGCGTTTTGTGAGAGAAGAGTGAGGAGCAGTTGAGCTTGGAGTTTGGACTCAAGCTCATCAGGAGGGGTAAAGTTTAGATTTCTGGGCCATTTCATAGGTTTAATTTGTTTAGTGGGGAGGGAAGGGGGCGTGATAGCAATGGTGAACAATATGAGGTGGTGATCAGACCAGTCAATGGGGATGATGTTGGTCAGGAAGGCCAAGTCATTGTTGGTAATGATGGCGTCCAGGATGGCTCCTTTGGTGTGGGTGGGGGACAGACATATTTGTTTGAGGTCATTGATCTCGAGAAGGTTGGTGAAGAGGGTGGTAGTGGGATCATTGGTGTCATTCAAGTGGAGGTTGAGGTCTCCAAGGAAGAGATTTTTTGAGTTGGATATTGAGGATTGTGTCATCAAGTCAGAAAGTTCATCAATAAAGGGGTGTGGATCACCAGGAGGATGGTAGATAGTATGTAAACGAATAGGGTGGGTACCTTGAACTTTAAGTTCAGCTTCAAGGTATTCGAAGGTGGAGTGGCCAGAGTTGTTAACAAGGGAGAGCTGAAGTTCGTTTTTGAAGATTATGGCCAGGCCACCCCCTATTCTGTCGGGTCTGTCTTTTCTGAGGGTAGGGGGGGGGGGGGAGTAGATCAAGCATGCTCGTTGCGTGGTCATTAAGCCAGGTTTACGTGAGTAACGCAATGTCAATGGATTCGCTAAGGATAGTTTCGGAGATTTCAGTGGCATGTCGGATGGCAGATCGTCAGTTAACAAGCATGCAGGCGAGTGGTTTGGGGTTGTTTTGGGGGGGCAGGAGTGGATGGTGGTGGGTTGTGGAGGGGGTCTGGGAGAGGCGGGAGAGGAGGGAATTCTTTTGGTCCCTAGAATTACAGGGATGTTGGAGTAGGGGGGAGGTGGGTTGTTGACTAAAGAATTAGGATGGTAAGAAATGCATAGGTCGGATGGGGAGAGGTGGTTCGAGGTGCGGCGAGGCCTAGACATACGGTTGAGGGGGGAAGTGTTCCAATGATGACGATTGTAGTTGGCGGGGATTTTACGGTTGGGGTGGGGGGAATTTGCACGAGTGAGTCGGGTTCCAGAGTTGAGGGATTTAACATCTTCTCTGAGTCGAGAGAGTTCATTCGTTAGTAAAGAGAGATTGCGTTCAATGTTGTGTAGGGTCAGGGTTATAGTAGAGAGGGGGATCTCTGAAGGGGAGGATGAAGGTGAGAGGGAATGGATAGTGTTTGTTGCAGACAGGGGGCAATTGTGAGTAGGGTGTGTGAGGTCAATGGTGGTGGAATGAGTAGAGTTAAGGCTATTAGGCGTGGGTGGTGGCGTGATGGAGGACGAGATATGAGAACTCAGGGGATGTGGATAGAGATAATATGAGGGCACAGAGTTTGAAGTAGGACTGCTTCGGGGATTAACGGTGGCAAGAAATTCGGTGGTTGTGATGGAGGATTAGGAGAGGGTACAGGTGGGGCCGGAGGTGGTACGATAGGAGAGCCAGGGGGGAGGGGGAGGGATTCTGGTTGGGGGGGTCCAGGAGGGAGGATAGGGGTTGGTTATTTTAGAAGGGGTTGAGGGGGACAGGTCATTGGAGAATGTAAGTGGTTGGGAGAGGGGGGTGTGCAGTGGGGATGTCAGGAAGAGGGAGGATCATTAGAGGGAGAGAATATATGGGTGACAGTGGTTGGGAGATGGCATTGGCTGTAGAGATGACAGGGGAGGGGAGTGGGTAGTAGGTGTTTGGAGTATGGTGTTGGTAGGAGGGAAGACAGGGGAGGGGGAGAGTAGGGTAGGGGGAAAGCGAGAGAGCGGGGGGTATAGAGCGGTTGGGTATATGGAGGATTAGGGATCAATACATGAGAGGTTTTTATTAACCAGGTTTCGGATGAACCTTTTTCACTTCCTGTTAGCTAGGCCTATTGGATGCAGTAGAGGTCAAGTGCTAGCTCCCTGTGGCTGCGACGGACAGTCTCCACAGGATCTGCTGCATTTTATGTTTTTATGTAAGTTTTATGAAACCCCTCGAAGGCATTTCCTGGTTCCCATTTTAAAAAGAATGAATTTTAATCAGGCCCGTCCTGCCCTTATGTATCTCCAACTGTTGAAAGAGGATTGTATTATTTTCATAGTGGGGTTTTTAAAATCTACTGTGAAATCCAGGGCCTGTATGGATGTTTAGATAATGGACGATCTATGTAGGATCTATTAGTTTTGAAGGCTTAGTTTGCGCCATAAAGTAAATATAATAGGATGACATGTTCTCCTGGCACATTGCACTTTATGGTTACTGATTAATTTGGGAGGCTGGGTATTGGGCTCTGTTTATAAATTGTGTTTGGGGTTTTTACTTTTTAAATCATGTTTGTATGTATTATTATTTTAGGTATATGTAATTTTTGTAATCTTTTATGGTTTTCTGTCGTGAAACCGAATAAAGTTGATTTGATTTGGATTAGGGATAATTTTGTCTAGGTGGGGAGACAAGGTGCTGAAGTGGTGCTCAAAGATGGCGAGGTGTGATTTGGCAGCTTGTATGAGGATGTTACCCGTTTTGAAGATGGAGATGTCGATTTTCACCTGGAAAAGTTGGGGAGGGAGTAGTGGATAATTTAAATCCATAGGGAATTTTGATTGAGTGAGTGACTGGGAGCTGATGTAGGAAAATGCTTTTCCATTTGGAGGGGCGTTTGGAGTAGAAGATGTAGTTGGTTTTTATGGGGAAAGAGAGGCTGAGGTAGTTATCAACAATAAGTGTTTCAGGGTTACGAATGAGTAGTTTATGTTTGAAGATTTTCTTAGCGTTTTTAGACCGATTGGGGGGGGTAAAGGATGGTCCAGGAGTTGGGGCCATGTTTGGAGAGAGTATAGTCATGGGGGATGTGTGCGTGATTGAAGGGGGCATGTTGAGACGGGGCTGAGAAGTAGAGAGTTAGAAGAAGGTTGTGAGGGCAATTAGGGGTACGGTAATGGGGGATGAATCAGGGGGAGGAGAGTGGGAGGGATACCGAAACGTTGAACCACAGCCCATGCGCTTCTGCCAAGTGTTCCTACTCTGCTGCAATTATGAGCACCAACAAGATAATAAGAAAGTAAAAGTAGTAAAATGGCCTCAACAGGAGTGCAAGATAAAATAGTCTAGATGGTCTGGGACAGACCAATTACACTTACAGGTCAGGAATGGAAAGAACAGTGCTAAGTCATTGCCATATATGTCTGGTAAGGGATA
The DNA here is from genome assembly GCA_963921515.1 of Calotriton arnoldi. NCBI lineage: Eukaryota > Metazoa > Chordata > Amphibia > Caudata > Salamandridae > Calotriton > Calotriton arnoldi. The sequence continues at coordinate 39,956 of CAWUFW010014883.1, forward strand.
AAGCTTAGCGGGGGCTCAACGGGCTAGTGAGTTCAACAACAAAGTCTATGGGCCTACAGATAAACTGGTATTCATGTGGAAACCATTTTAGAAGTGTCTTAATTTGAAATGAGTTTTCATGTAATCACTCAAGAAATCCCAAAGATGCAAAGCAGGACGTAGGTAAGAAGACAGCAGTCAGGAGTCAGGCCAATCAGGAGATCCAGTTAATCAGGAAGTCAGGATCGGGAGCGGCAGCGAGCACAGTGGCCTGAGACTGAACAAGGTTTCACGTGGTGGCCCTTATAGTTGTGTCTGCATTTTTCAAGAGGTATTCAAAAACACATGCCTGTGAGGTCCCCCAGGATGGGTGTTAGGACATAGGTGCGAAGACAACAGTCAGGAATCGGGCAATCAGGAGATCAAGCTCGTCATGGAATAAAGAACAGGAGCGGGCACACTGGCCTGAGAATGTAAAGGGTTTTAAGTGGCCTGAGAATGTAAAAGGGTTTCATGTGGCGGTCATTTTAGTTGTCCATGAAATCCCTAAGGATGGAAATCAGGATGTAGGCCCTTACCCTGTTTGCCGTGGGGAGTGGAAGTCCAGCGGGCCTGGGGAGAGCGAGAACAGGGTGAACCGGCAGGCAGGGATCGGGCCAGTCCGGTAATCCAATAGGTCAGGAGATCAAGATCGGGAGACGGCAGCAGGCACGGTGGTGGCAGAGCCGATAGTTTGTGCGACGACGTCCTACCCGACGGTGGCTGTCTTGTGGAGGGGTGTCGCGGGGCTCAGGAGCAAGCAGAGCCCTCTGGCACAATTGAAGGTGACCTCAGTGGGACGGGTCGTTGTCAGCAGGGCACAGCGGAGGTCATGGGTCCTGTGATGTGCTAAGGGCTGCGTTGAGGCCAGATAAGGTGTGTAAAAACCATGCGGAAGGCTCAATTGAAAGTGCCCTCAGCGGGAAGGATTATCGGCAGGGCCCAAGAAGAGGTCAGGGATAGGCTGGAGGCTGCGTTAAAGCACAGTGCGATTAATTAGGTGGGCGCACCGAGGTTGAGGGCATGACTGAGATCTGGTCACCGTCATTTTGGTGAGAACCTATCAATGGCTGGGGAGATCTGGTCACCGCCATTTTAATAAGGACTTATCAATGGCTTTTCACATGTCTTGCCTAATTTACTTCCCTAAGAGTGCTTGTTTTTTCCTGGACTTTTTTAAATGTATTTTTGCCATACAACATATCAACCTATTCTGCATACTATCAACTCGCTTATAGGTGTTTGTGCTAGTTCAGGTTGTGGGCGAGTGAGTAAAATGGGCCATGATCGAGAGCACTGGAATGGAGTCTAAAGGTAGAGCACGGTTCTCACAGTGGCTGCCAGTGGGTCACAAGTGTGTTTTAGAATACCTGCTCAACCAATCTTGTTTGGCTCATCTGTGGATGGCAGAGAGCAATGGTGGCATGTAACAATTGTACTTGTAATTGTGTAAAAGCTTGCAAAGGAGGTACAAAGGTCCTGTTGAAATATTGACCGGCCAAATGGAAATGCGGTGTTCATAAGTGAATGGCTGTGTTATGTGTTCGTGGTGAAGAATGGTAAAGTGAAAAGAGGGTTCAGAAAGGAAATAGGAGGTCTGAAATATGTAGATGGAAGATTTCAGAAGAAGGTGGGTGGAAAAAAGTGTAAGGTTCGCAGAGAGGTGGCAGAGGAAAGTGGTGTGAAGAGGACAATAGGAATGATTCTGTCACTCTAAAGGCCACTACCCCTTCCACATGCCAAAGATGCACCAAAGGCAAGCCCGTCTGTGCTCATCCGTGCCATAATGAGACCAGGAGCGAAGAACCCTGTCCGAATCCGCACGAAGAAGGTAAATTATTCAGCTCATTCCCTATAATCACTCTGGCCTAAACCTTCCCTGCGCACCTGCCCCCCATTACGGCCAGGGGACGGGGATCTTTGCTGCTCCACTCTGTAGTTTTTCGATTTGCAATCCCGAGTAAGTCGAAGCTAAAATACCTGGGCCCATAAAATGAAACCTCACACTTATAAATTGTAGATTCCTGTCATAAGTTTGAGCTACTAATACCAATGGATGATGAACAACTGGATGTCCTGTTCCTAACAGAAACGTGGCTACATGACACCTCTACACTAGACATCAATCAAGCCTCCCCCCCGATATTATAAATGTAGGAAAAACTACACGCACAAAAGCTTTGGGGGTATCGCTAGCATCCTAAAAGACACACATAGATGTACATTTAATCCCCTGTATATCCCAGACTGTGAATCTCTCTTTTACTATAAACTTGTCACCCACTGCTTCCTTCAATCAATCAGGGAATTTTGAAGTGTGCTACTCACCCGTGAGGGTCTCAAGGTGCGGGGGGGAGCAGCTCCGTTCAGTCGAAGAACCAGGTATTGAGGGTCTTCCTGAAGGTGTGCAGAGTGGGGGCGCGTCTGATGTCCTTCTCAGGACTACTAGTGTATGGACCTCCAGGCCCATGTACTAAGTTTGCGGAAGCCTTAGCTGAGATAGCAGCTAGCCTTGCCATTGAAAAAAAACAAATTTCACTCTCCTAGGGAATCTCAACGTTCATGTGGATGAAATCAATAACGCAAACACAAGGAGATGATGGACGGAGTGCTGAAACTTTTCAAACACTCACCCCCAGCCACAGATCTGGGTTGAATCCATCATCATTCTTTAGCTCACTTTGCCACCCCAGTTCAGACATAGCTATATACAAATCAGTCTGGCTGAAGAGGGGTGAAACCCCGAAACCGGTCCTAGGATGCTTGTTTCCAGTCCAGGGAGGAGCTGGCTTGGCAGTTCGGGCTGGACTGTTCCCACGAGGCACAGGGTCAAGACTGATTTGCATATGGCTGGGTTCAAACTGGAATGGCATGGTGAGCAAAAAAACGATGGATTTAGGCCCAGATCTCTGTACTGGGGTGAATGTATGACATTGTTCCGCATTCTGTCCATCAACTGTTGTTTTTGCAGATGAAATCAACAACCCCACGGTGTCAGGCCGCTTACATGACCTAGGTTGTCTGCAGCTCACCCAAAGAGTAGAAAGTCCCACCCATGACAAAGGACATCTTCTAGATCCAGTGTTTAGTGATGACCCTAACATAAAAATTGGAAACCCGCGTCCGATGACCTGGACAGACCATGCCCTGATCTCATTCACAATGGAGGGTGTCCCACCCTTTCGAAAAATAAGACCCGGGCGGCTCTCTGCTACGGCAGAGGAGCGTTGCCTCCACCCCCCCACCCCCCTACCAGCAGCACAAAAAAATAAATAAAAATAAAACGATAATAACCCAGCATTTATTATAGTTTTATTTTGTTTGCATGAGTCTTGGGGCAGGGCTAGGGGGATAACCGGCACCCAAGGGGAGTAGTGTGCACTGTTATCAATGCGCATGACAGTTTGGCCGGCCGTCTCAGGCCGGTCAAACCATCATGAGCATTAATGCTCTCTCCAACCCAGCTGCATTGCTGGGTTGGAGACAGCAAAGCACAGGCTCCGAGTCTCCCTGGGAACGCAAATCATAGGTGCTCAGGCCAATCCTCAATCTGCTCTCGTGGATGAGAGCAGCTTCAGTATTGGGCGCAAGGAATCTGGGAGTCTCTGCCTGCAGTAGAGCCACAAGAGGAGCAGAAGATGGCAATGCGGCGGGGGCAGTAAGTTTTTTTTTTTTTTTTAATCCTTATTTGTTGTTGTTCGTCGTCTCTCTGCCCCTCCCCTCTCCTCTGACACTGGCCGCTACTGCAATAAGACCACAATGCGCCTAGGACGATGCTGGTCAAAACTGAATAAAGAAATATGGATGACCTCCCTAGCCTCAAATAAACGGGTCATAGGTAAACACTCCTCGGCAGCAAATTCCATAATAGAAGAGTGGATTAGGGACTCACTAGATGAAACTATCGCCACTATAAAGAATGGAAATGAAGAGAAATCGCCACCTTGGTTCACTACCCACCTGGTCTCCCTAAAATAAAGTTGTAAAATCTTAAATAGAAAATGGAGAAAAATTCATGAAGAAAACCTAAAACTCTCCTACCGGACATTTCCATCAGGAAATGAAAACGGCACAGGCAGCATATTATGAAGCTGTAATGATAAATGTAGTCAATGTCCCGAGGGAACTTTTCCATAATGTTAAGTCACTCACTACTCCAAAAGATGAAAATATGCTACCTACATTAGCACCTTGCAAGAACTTGCAGTGTACTTCCAAGATAAAGTTTGTTATCTACAGTAACTTACAACAGACAAAAAAAGCCTTGTCTATTCAACCGGAGACCCATGTTCTGCACGAGGAGACGACATGTATCTCAAACATCCCGCCTATCACTCCCAGCATTATTTAGCAAAGTTAAATCGGGATCCCCTTTGTACCTGGTGCCACCTCACATTCTGCTATATGAAGCACAAGATATTCTCCCCACACTTCTGGTTCTCCATCTATCCCTTTCCACTGTAGTAGTTCCCCGAACTTGGAAACAAGCAGTGGTTAAACCTCTGCTAAAGAAACCCGACCTTTAACCCTCATGTCCCGGGAACTACAGACCGATCTCCTTGCGTCCAGCCATGGGGAAGGTGCTAGAAAAAACATATCTAGCAAAACCTCCATGTTCCTGCAGGAGAACTCTCTTCTTAAGCCGACTCAGACTGGTTTCTGTCCACAATATAGTATGGGAACTGCATTATTAGCAATAACAGAGTAGCTGAAAATATTGCTGTACAAAGGAGGTTCCACGGCCATTATCCGTCTCTACCCGAGTGTAGCATTCAACGCCGTTGACCACAAGACTCTAGTGATCAGGATGAGTGAAATAGTATTAAAGAATTGTGATCTGAGCTGGCTTTCCTCGTTCCTAAAAGAAAGGTCCTTTCAAATTTGTGAACGTCCCTGCTATTCAGATGTCTTCCCATTGAAGTGTGGGGTTCCGCAGGGCTTTGCATTGAGGCCTACACTTTTCTACATTTATTTGAGTCCATTGGCAGACATCATCAAGGAATTTTGCGTGTTTATGGTCTGCTATACTGATGACACCCAACTGGTAACCTCCCTTTACCCGGGTACAGGTTTACAACAACTAGCCCCTTGTCTAGAGAAAGTTGAATGGTGGATGGCTAACTAAATTGAAGGGAAACCAAACCGAGCTTATGATTTTAGGAAACAAGCCAACATCGCAAACTTTCCTCATACCGCCAACCCCTTCCTCCCCCATTACGAGCTTAGGTATGACTGGATAGCTCTCTATCTGTGGAGGCCCAAGTAAAAAAATTGACAGTGTCTTGCTTTGGCCTTATCAGAATCCTACGGAAAATCCTGGACACCTACACAATCTAGGAGAATATTGGTCCAAGTGCTGATTCTTTACCTCTTCGACTATGGGAATTCCCTGTATATGGGCTCACCCAAATATATTACCAAGAACTCCAGTTAGTCCAAAGTGCGGCAGCAAGGACTATCCTCAAGCTTCCCAAACAAACCTCAGCAAAAAGTGCACTGGATTCCTTGCACTGGCTTGAGTGGAGGAAAGGATAAAATTCAAGGCACTTTATTTGGTGCATAGGGGAATCACCCATAATAGACCCTCCGTGATAGTCGCTCTTCTCGTACTCTACACTCCTAACAGGACCGTAACATCCTCCAATGCTTGTTTGCTAAAGGTTGCGCGAATCCAAAGGATCAGATGGGGGGGAGGGGGGGTGTATCCTTCTTGCATTTGACCCCTAAGCTTTGGAATGCTATGCCCTCTGAGCTCAGAAACTAACTTAACGAGACCAGATTAATAAAAGTGCTGCTTACAACATGGCTATACCCCCACTAGCCCTAGACACGTACCGCCTCAGAAACCCGCTAGTGTAAGCTATGACTCGCGCAGCACTGGGAAGCCCTCGGGTAGCTATGCACTTTAGAAATCCGCATAACTTGAATCCACATAGCGTAACTTGAGGAGTACTGTTAAAGGGTGGTAGTGAGGGAATTCATAGAGAAGGAGCCAAGAAACGTTGTCGCACCGAGCGCCACGCCCTAAAGCCGACCATGAATGTCGCAAATTAGAGGAGCCTCAGATCTTCCCTTTCGCCCAGTGCCTCAAAAGTTCTAGGACTGGCCATGCTCTTAAAAGGCCACCATTTTTAATCTGACAACTTGCACAACCCGCTTTCACTCAACCCCACGTAACATTGGTGCTAGCTGTGATGCTGAAAAAACAGCATTGCCACTCCTTGAGGTCTCATTGTCCCGCTCAGTGACTCAGGATGGGAGGAGACCCACCACATGCTGTGCCGGCTCAGTTTGGTCCATTGTCCATTGCATGACAATGAGCCACCAAGTGTCTGTACTTGGTCATACTGAGCTCTGACCTCTGCTCTAGGCCTTCAGCAGCCTTCAGTAGGGTTGTGTACAAGAGGTCAAGGTGGCCCAGGCAAATGTTGGAAGTTTATTTTCAGCTGAATACAAAACGGCCCACCAGCTGGCCTTTGCCACAGGCCCCTCGGGCAATGGCTGATTGCCCGCATTGCTAATCCGACCCTAGTGACTATGCCCTGGAAGTGTGTGTATGAAATTTAAATGTGTAGGTGGAGGATACCCAAAGGTCTTTTGGCTATACTTCTAACAGTTGATATAATTTGCCACTATGAAGACCTCTAACAAAATAACAAACCTGTTTTAGCAGCGATACGTAGGGTAGACTGTGCTGACTGGAAAATAAAATAGCAGTAAGTTGTTTGGTAAAATAATTGGCAAAGAAACTCCGACTGTAATATTTGTATTACATATAGTGATTTTAGTGCATAAAAAAAGCAAATTATTCGATGGAGAGCTGCAGAAACAAGGAGGTAGAAAATGAATGTAACATCCCTGAAGCAGAATTGTCACAGAATAGCAAAACTGACAAATTGGGATTTTTGTTATTGCAGATGGTGTCGGAGCATGCTATGTAATAATTAATGGGCAGGAGACAGACTAGCAGAAATCACGTGGAGGGGAGGTGTCAATACTACTTTAATTTACTATGTAATAACCTCAAATTTCCTATTTGATGACATGGACACTGTGTTTACTGACTGAGTCGATCAGACACAGCACTTACAAACAAGCATTGGCATAGCCAATAGGTCTCGCCTTTGGGACCTTATAAGTATTTAGTTATGCAGCAGGTCCCAAAGGCGAGACCTATTGGCTATGCCAATGCTTGTTTTAAAAGACGTCTGGTGGACGGGGCAATGCAAAGACAGGGAGAGAAGGATGTGGATGGAGGGAGAGGACAATGGAGAATGGGCAGGAAGGGCTGGGGAAAACACAGGCAAGGGAGGGTGGGAGGGCCTGGGGGCAAGCACACGGACATCAGAGGGTGGACGGGAGGGCTGGGGGTAAGCACACGGACATCAGAGGATGGACGGGAGGGGTGGGGCATGCACACGTACATCAGAGGATGGACGGGAGTGGTGGGGGCAAGTACATGGACAATGAAGGATAGGCTGGGGGCAAGCACACGCACAATGGAGAGTGGGTGGGAGGGGCTGGCACAAGCGAGCAGACAACAAAGAGGGGGTGGGAGGAGTGGGCGAGCGAGTGGGTGGGAGCTGGGGGTAGCAGGCAGACCATAGAGGATGGGCTGGAGTGGCTGTGTTAAGCAAACTAACAAGTACATGGACAACGCAGAGTGGGTGGGAGGGGTTGGTGAGGAAAACAGAGGGGGAAGAAATACACTAGGGAGACAGCTGAAAAACGCACAAACTCTTGCAAAGACGGTAAAGAAAAAAAGTAGTGCCATGAAAGAGTTAGCAGTGGAAGAACACATGATGAATTTCACAAACGGATGAGGAGGAAGGAAGCCTATGGAAACTGACAAAGAAGAAGCAAGCATAGGACAGTGACACTAAAACCGACTAATGGTAATCAAAGGGCGGCATCCAAGTCCACTAGAAGATAACAAAGGGTCTGTCTTGTGAAACCTAAAAAAGTATGGCAATCAGGCTACTATACAATTTTACTTTTGCCTATGGGTTTAGGTTCAGATACAAAAAATTAGTGTTGCAAGTCACTTTAATTTAAGCCAGATAATTACAAGTAAAATGCTAGCGACAAAAAGCAACGCAGGCACGGAGAATATACCAGCAGTGCGATTGTTGCCACAAGTCACATGCTTCCAGCCAATAATTAAATACAATAATATGCAGTCCACTAATACACCTAGTATACATCACTCGAAGTCTGTTGCAGAGCATAGATGTTGTTCGGTAATCACGTCAACCTCACTTTTATCCCTCATCTCCCTTTATAGCGGCCTAGTAACGCAGTCAAAAACAGTTCAATTGCCTAAACAGGCACGCTTCATAACAATTGCAGTTATTTGCATCTGTTAGTGACCCCGGAAGTAGACCAGATTAGCTACTAACAGTACAGCAGCACCCTGAGCCCACCCGCTCTCTAAAATATGTCCTCGTGTGGAAATTGTCTGAATGTTTTAATCTGAATTGTATAATTGCCCTTTATCTCCGTGAAGTAAAGATTTACTCAGATAAACTGACCCATGTTCATACAAAAGCGAGTCCCGCTGCGAGCAGGATTTGAACCTGCGTGGGGAAACCCTGTTGGATTTCGAGTCCAACTCCTTAACCACTCGGCCATCGCAGCGCCTTGAGAACAGCGTCACTGTTATATACGTGCTCGAAGACACACAGTGATATCCCGTATTGCTGTATATGTTCATTGACCTGAAGTCTGGCACATCATGCTATACACTGCACATGCGACAGTAGGATCTCACGTGCACAGAGACACAATGCCGTAAGGCGAATAGACACAGTACCTGGTAGCCGCAGAAGCAAAAGTATACAAACACTGCACGCTGTTACCCTAATAGTCTGTATTTATGCGGTGAATGTTGTAATCAGCAGCCCACTGGGGCCAGTAACTGCCAGTTTACCTCCACATATACTGCACAGCACACACAGCACTGTGACTGCAACAGCCCTAGGTATACATTTAACTCTAACTGTATCCTAACAGCCTCTACTTATACACAAGCACTGGCAAAGCCAATAGGTCTCCCCTTTGGGACTTACTGGCTTTGCTGATAGCTTTTAGCCTATTGTTCAGTATCCGGGATGGTGTGCATCATGGATAAATTAGAAATATAGCCTATGATGTAGCCATCCATATCATTTTGTAGGCGTACATTAAGCCAAGTTGGATCAGCAAATTCAAAGAAAAAAATGTGCAAAAGCGTTTTTTTAATTTTAATTTTGGAAAGTGGGTGTGAGAAGCAACGCCGGACGGCATAAAAACAGGGGGTGGCGTAAGCAATCGGGTCAGCAAAAGCAGCACTGATGGCTTGGGTAGGGGGAAGCACCCCAGAGGCACAGGTGGGGGAAGCAAATGAGACACAGAGCGAACAACGTAGAGCACAGGGATGGGGTGGGAGAAGCACATAGGGGAGAAAGCTATGGAGAGACGTGCAGGTGAGTGCATCATGGAGGGAAGTGGGGGAGAAGCACACCGGTGCAGTCAGCAACACAGAGTGAGGAGGGAGAGAAGTACACAAAGGTGAGGGCTGAAAAACGCATGCATCCCAACTGGAGTGATTAACAAAAAAAGAACAAGCCCGGGAGTGGTGCGTGCGCGCGCAGTCTGCTCTTTTTGAAAGCACTGCACTCGTGCTTGTGGCGCGCCCCTGCTCGCTCCCGCAAGCTGTATGCCACCACAAGCACGAGTGTGTGCTTCCAAAAAGATCAGAGCGACGGCTAAAGGTCCTCCTATGCAGCGCATGCGCACAGCGTAGGCGAGACCTAAAAAAAAGTTTAAGATGCATGACCCTGCTCCAGTCACCATTCTGACTTTACTTTAAGCCAGTGCAGAGCAAGCGAGCCCAACATGAAGGGCATGATGTGGCAAAGCTGGGGAACGGTGGAACCCAAACTCAAGTTCAACAAAGAGGTAATTGCTAAAAGCTGCAAGTCTGCAGGCCCCGACTACGAAAAATCAAATAAATAACAGAAAGCTATCTGGAACGTCTGATCTGAAATGCAGAACTAGGGAAGCAGGAAAAGAGCAAAAGGTTCTGGTCTCGATTATCTTCTGCCCGAGAGAAAGACAAGGCGGTGGATCCAAGAAAACAAACGGCACTGAGTGAAGGCAGGATAATATAAGGAAGGGCTGCATGGTGGTGCTTGGGCAGGAAGACTTGGGACACCCATTAAAGCAACTACACAAAGGTCCAGTGCCGACACAGTCATTGTTGAGTTTGGCCCTTTAAGCACAGCTACTTGTGTTAATCTTGGAGGTTGGAGATGTGCTGTGGTTCCTTGGAACAACAGCACTTGGTAAAGTCAGATGGAGAATAATACGTGCCTCTTTGTGAGCAAAAGACTGGGAAGATGTAGCTACTAAATGCAATGAGAGAAAGAGGACTATAAGGGTTTGAGTACTGATGAAAAGAGATGGTGTGTTCCAAAGTGGTCAAAAAAATCAATATTGTGCAGCAATGTGAGGAAATCCTTTAGGGTAATGCCACCACATGGGAAGAGCTAAAAAATAAAGTGACTTGGGAACGGGAAATGCCAACTCACTAAACTAGGCTTCCAAATACAAGCCATGTCTGCCAGGGATCATTAGCAATGTGAATGAGACTAGTAGGAAGAAACAAAAATATAAAGTTGATCACTTAAAACACTCTTGGCAGGCCCCGCCTGTGCTGGAAGATGTGGCAGTGAAAAGCTCCTTGATACTCCCTTAAATAAACCATTAATTGACGAAGAGTCTGAGTGTGGGCTCTAGGTTGTGGTTTGTGTCGATCAGAGTGAGAAACACTTGTCTCATTCCAGACAATCACCTACAGATTAAATAAAAAATAAAAAATTGTTAATAGAACTGGAGTTTAAAAAAGACCTATCTCCATGAATATCAATCAGCTCGGCAACAAACTGTCAGTCTTCTGTTAGCTTTGTGAGAAGCTCACTGTTGGTGAGCCCCTTGTCCGTCAGTCTAGCACTCTGCGGGACAATGCACAAAACATTGGAACACATCTCTGGGAGAGAAACTGTAATAACTCATCCAGGATGTAAAAATTGAGAGAGGCAATCATCACTTTATTAGGCATTGGACTAAAAACAAAATCTTTTCAAAAGATAAGCTATGACATTGTATTGCAACATTTATATAGCATTTACTACCCTTATATGAGGTGTTAAAGCACATGCCTACATGGGTAGCATACTACATCATGCAGGGTGTGTGGGTGGAAGTTTGTTGTCTTTGTTTTGATCCTGTGAGTGAAGTGTTTCTGTGTCGTGCAAAAGGACCACCGAGGACCTTGAGCACAGTACATAGGCTAAGTTATGCTGATTTGAATAGCGCATTAATCACCAGCGAGGATATCCAGGCGCTTCCGCAAGGTGTGTGGTCCCAAGGTGCTTATATGAAGAGGCAGGTCTTAGGTAAACTTTATATCTGAAGTGCACATTTTTAGCCCGAGGTCTTGGAGAATTGAGGCAAGTGACACGAAGATAAACTGACATATCATCATAACAGATACAGCCTGTTACTAGTCAAAGAACAATGAGCTGAGGTACCATCAGCGCCACAAAACACCTGTAATTTGTGGAAATCATTTATGGTAGCATTTACTTAAAAGGGAAAATTACTTGCAGCAAAAATACAAAATACATATCGGAAGCTAAATTTCTATGGCATATTTACTTTACATAGGAAAAATGGATGAGCTCCAAATTAAATGAAGCATTCTTTGAATAAGAGAAAACCCATCAAATAAATTGAGTACGAAGATACTCAACCAGTCCTCAAACATCCTTTAGGGTATGCTCCTCGACAACTGTAAACCCACTAAAACTCTAAGAGAAGTCCATCCCCTACACACCCTGGGGACTAAACGGTGGCTGTGAAAAGCAACAGTCGCAGAAAGGGAAACAGTCATTACAACACGGTCATAACCATGCTTGACTTACCACGATGCCATTATCACGCATTTGCTTTTACCACACGTCTCTACCACGAATTTTGCGGTAAAGGAATGAATAATAAAGGCATATGCGTGGTAAAGTATTAAGTGCAGTGCTTGTGTCTTAGTGTTTAGGGTTATGTGTGGTAAAGTATTAATTGTCGCTCTCGTGTCTTAGTGTTTAGGGTTATGAGTCGTAAAGTATTAATTGCTGCGCTCGTGTCTGAAGGTCTAGGGTTATGCTTGGTAAAGTATTAATTGCTGCGCTCGTGTCTGAAGGTCTAGGGTTATGCTTGGTAAAGTATTAATTGCTGCGTTTATGTCTTAGTGTTTAGGGTTATGCTTGGCAAAGTATTAATTGCTGCGCTCGGGTCTTAGTGTTTAGTGTTATGTGTGGTAAAGTATTAATTGCTGCGTTTATGTCTTAGTGTTTATGGTTATGCGTGGTAAAGTATTATTTGCCACGCTCATGTCTTAGTGCTTAGTGTTATGTGTGGTAAAGTATTAATTGCTGCACTTGTGTCTTAAGGTTTAGGGTTATGCGCGGTAATGTATTATTGGCTGCGCCCGGGTCCTACTGTTTAGGGTTATGCGTGGTAAAGCATTATTTGCTGTGCTCGTGTCTTAGAGTTTAGGGTTATGCTTGGTAAAGTATTAATTGCTGCGCTCGGGTCTTAGTGTTTAGGGTTGGTTTTAGGGTGGTGTGTTTTCGTGCGGATAAGTGGCACATTGTAAGCCACCCCCCTTTTAAAGACCTACCCCACTTTTTAGATGTCACTTAAAGCTGTCACTCTGTAGGGTTGAGGGGTTGTCGAAGAGGTAGTGCAGCTGCCCCCCCCTTCTTCAGAATGGGCTGAAGTAAAGCTGGAGACCTGTACATACCATATGAACCTCAGTGAAGCCACCGTCAGAGCACTTCATGAGCCGAGCGGTGCTGTGCGGCACTAAATTAGGGGCATATTATCAAGCGGCAGCGATAATTATCGCTGACCGCTCTTAGCATGGGGAATAGTATCGCCGGCTATCGCTGAAAATTATCGCCATGCTAGCGCTGTATTAACAACGCTTAGCGCAAAGGCGATAATTTTCCAGTGATAGCGGTGTTTTCCGTGGAACATCGCTGGTTTTCAGCGATGTTCCATGGAAAAACGGCGATAATCTTGTGAATAGGGCCTGTGGTCTTAGCCACACAATCCACCCCCATGTTAGGTATGCCTTAGTCAGGAATTTAGCAGACGTTAAATTCCTGCGTTAAGAGCATACTTAACGACGATTTAAATATCGCTAACCCACGTTGTTAATATGGCGATACCTGGGTTAGCGATATTTCCCCATGTTGTTTTCACAGGCACGCCTCCTTTGCATCTAATTAGCGATGCAATGGGAGGCGTGCAGAAAACGGACGAAATTCAAGGAATCACGCGCTAGCGTGTCCTTGTTAATTAGGCGATAAAATTATCGCCGCTTTTCGTCCGAAAACGGACGCTAAAGCGGCGATAATTCTTTAACGCCGCCTTGATAATATGCCCCTTAAAGTCTCGAGTCACTAGGAAGGCATGAGGGGGGCTCTCTTCCCTAACCCAGAGGCTTGTATAGGTTTCCTGACACTTACCCAGGAATTCCCAGGACTCCGCCCACAGCGCAGAAGAGCAGTGGAAGGCAGCAGAAAACAGTCATGGCGGCGGGGCCGGGACAGCGTCACTCCGCTCCTCACTTCCAGTTTGGCACATGGGTTCTGTCCTGGCTTTCACCCTCAGTTCTCGAACTACGTACTCTGTGATAAAGATGTCCACGGAGGAGCTTTGGAAAATTTGGAAAAGCTTTGCATTTTCAGCTGTTTCCTGGTGATTGGCTGCATGATGCCCATTGGCTAGTGTTGGGAAAATAACAGTCATCAAGTGTACGCACACTTGAAGACAGGATGGCTATCAGCTTTCACAGTACTGAATTTTCTTTGATCCCCTCACCAATTTACACGCCCACTGGGAATTGTGCGATTTCGTATAAGACTTACCTACAAAATTTTAACAACGCATATGCCTTTACCAAACATGCCTTTACAACTAAATTTTCGTGGTAATGGCATACGAGTTGTCAAAATATTAGTTGTAAAAGCATGTGTGGTAATTGCATGTGTGGTTCCATCATACAAACGCGCAGAAATAACACGACCTTCAGGAACCCAAAACCCACCCTTGCAGCAAATGTCAGCAAATGAGTTTTCATTCAAATGCAATGTTTATATGCTCAAAATCTAAAAATAAACAGTACTACCCCGATCACCAAGTCTATCTACCCCAACACAACCATAAACAAGATAGCTGCAAAACATCCAAAAGTAGAAAACCCACATGTATATTATCATTAGGGCTTCCAATTTTATGTTTTTTTTTGTTGTTTTTTTTTTACATTTCCACCTGTATTTATCCATATCTACTTTTTGGCCATCTTATTGGTATTTATTAATATTTATTTTGCACTTTCAGATTAAATGGAGTCTTAAAATGATATATTTTCACAATTATTTAACTGATAAACACGCACTCATACTTTAATGCATGTCGCTTCTTTAGCAAATTAAGCAGCCAAATAGAACTAAGGTAACTAGTAGCATGTACAAATATACGTTAACTTATGCCTCTATTTAAGGAAATCTCATCCTGTCTTTTTTAAGTCCCCATGCTGTTTAGACTCAGCTGTTGGCCTGCAATGCTGTTGGCCTGCAATTCATGAAAGACAGCATGGACAGAAACTCAGAAGAAGCACAAGAGTTGTTATTTTTGCAGTTTTAAAAATAAATACAAACGGAAAACACATTGTTTTATGCCTGCATGTATCTGTAAACAATAGAAAACTAAAAGCCTTCATTATTATAAACCTTCAATGTAACTTACAAGGCTGGAAGTGTGGGTTAACAGGAACTCCCAGGATATTTCAGGAAGTATTGGACGTGGTGTGGTTTTATACCTTGTGCTTCAATTACGTTCTAGAGTTGCCAACTTCCAGCAGCCAAATCGCAGAAAGTTTGCATGTGTCCCACAGCAGTGTTCACTTCAGCAGTGGGCTTCTCGCTCGGGGACTCATGCTTCTCCTCATTTTAGGGAACACACTATAACACGGGGTTTACTGACAACTATCCATGGGGTCTTCTAGCAACAATGTTGTAAACCACATTTACAACATAGCAAAAGTGCTCTGCAAACTGCTCACTAAAGTCAATGATCTTACTTGTATCATATGGTTCGACATAAAATGTTTGTGGATTACTGAACTGGAAAATGGGGGGAAAAAGTGTTACAATCAACTTTAAAGAAGAGTGATCGATAGTAAAGTGTGTCCATCTTACCACTAGGAGCATTGACTATGAGGAAAGGTCATAGTAAACCAGTCTTTAATTAAACATTCAATTCTACACATAAAGCTACGAGCATGAACCTTTTGAGACGGGTAGAAGGAAACGTACGGCCTGGGAGTGTTGCACACTATCACGGTGGGTGGGGGTAGGAAAGGTTAGGGGTAGGTCCTGTGGTGCAGATTAAAAAACACCGCCTAGGAGGAAGGAGAAGAGCAAGAACGGTCTCTGGGGAAAAAAATATAGGCACACTAAGGGATGAGGGGCAGGGGTTGTGACGCAAAAAAACTGTGGGGCTGAGGTCTAAGAAGCTGCCACAGCCTGGGGTGACACAGACGTAAAGCTACTATTCACACACTTAACCACTTTTCAGAAGGCTTACGAGTTCAAAAACAAATTAAAACAAATCGCTATATTTAGACAAACGTAGCTTATTGCCATTACTTCTTACATAGCAAGACACAAAGTGACAGAAGGGATCTGAAAACAAGCCAAACTGAAGGCGGGGTACATTAAACATCACGGCAGAGATGCCTCACCGCGAAGACTAGAGAAGACCGCCTCAGAACATTAAAAACAAATAGGGAAATTCCGGAGAAGACCTTTTAGACTCCCAGTTTATGGGAAGGCAGCATGCACTAATGACAAGACGGCCAACCCGCCCACACCACAGAGGGCGGGCTTAGCTGCAGCACGATGCAAGCACACCTGCAAGGCCGAGTGCTTCTCTTGTGCTACGAGGCCATCACGCGTATGTCCCTCAGCCGAGGTCACTCGGCAGTGCAACCCCGTGTTGTGTAAGGACCGAGTCGGATCCTGTTTTGAAAGGTGACTGGGGACACTGGTCCATCAGAGCTGAAAAATGCGCAACCTTCGCTTGGGCAATGGTGCGAGTCAAGCGCTGCAACGCTTCTATAAACCAGACGCTACACGAATCATTTGCATGCCAAACACATAACTACCTTATATTAACCAAACACCATCAACCACAACCGACCGATGGAATCCACAGGGACGTAGGAAAGAGCTCCCCGATCAATGGAGTGCTCGGATGCTAGAACAAGCACTGAAACACAAGTGCAGCCCGCGCCGCGGCCGCGAAAGTGAAACAGTACTCCGGGTTAAAGAAGTGGGAGAGGAGGGGGCATGCGCGATTCCCTTGCGGGAGCGAGCGGCGCCAGGAGCGATAATTGCTACCATATGGCGCCAGCTGCTCGCTCCCGCAAGTGAATCACCAAACGTGCACGCGTTGCCATTGAAGGCAATGGAACGCGTGCACGTTTTTGGCTGAAAAGCCGAATCGATTACAAAAGGTCTTTTTGCCTATGCAGCGCATGCGCGCTGTGTAGGTGAGACCTAAAAACCCATCAGTTCCCAAAAAGTGGAACCTTGAAGGTGGAAAGGGCACAATGGAAATTGGAAAACCACAGATTTATTGGACATTGAACTAACTAAAGAATGTCCAGGAGATCATAGTATCCACTTTATGTAATATGACATTAGTGACAAAGGTGAATGTTGATCTATTCTTTGAATTTACGATTTTAAAAAAGTAACTGTTACACAAGGAATATTAAAAAAATAATTAAATACTCAGATAAGCAGGTGCACTAGTTGTATTCATAAATAAGCAAATTACGATAATATAAAGCGTGTGACACATTGAAGTAGCTGGGAATTGGGAAGAAAATTGGATTTGTAAGGAACAAGAATTAATTAAGGAAGACCAGGTGGAATTTTTCCTACAAAGTGCTGCCCGAGAACTGATTAGTACAAATGTTGGGCACATTATTGTCTTAGGTTTTTGGACAACAAAGAAAGCCTTAACTGTCTCCATTCTGGAAAAAATACTTGGTCAAATTTGTACACGCACTACATGCTCCTATAAATCTAATGATTTTGAATTGCATGATACTGAAAATGCTCTTGAGGATAGCCTAACCTGAGCTCTGTTACATATTAAGCAAGAAACTCTGCTGCTGAACATCTGAATAAGATTCCTGTTTCATTTATAAAATAATGCTGCCATATGGGGGTAATTTATCCTCCCATTATTCAAATATTGTTTAGCCTCCAGACGAGTTCCACACTCATTGTTTCCCTATATAAAAAGATTTCCAAGCTTGTCCTTAAAGCTATCAAATGATTGTGTTCGAGTTCTGTAGAAAGCAATTTAGCAGTTCTATACTAGAGTACCTGACAACGTAGGTTTAGTGGCAGAACGTTATTCCCCCGGAGGTATCTGGTTTTGGATAAAAATCATTCTGTTCTTGATAATACAGCAGTAATTTATTCTGTTACTAAATGGATTAGGACAGGCAATAAGCCAAATTACACTGCATTTTTATAGACTGCTCATCCACATTTGATTGTTGATAGGCCGCTGAATTCTGTCCTAGAAAATAAGTAGGGAACTTCAGGAAGGCTTCCTCTTGTTTTTCCAAAACACTCTTTATTTGTTTTTGTTAAGATTGTACATACAAACCAAAGAGTATATAACATATTAAGAATAGAGACACTACAATTGTAGTTCTCCAACATCCTCTGACATGCAAAGTTTACACTAATTCCAACTTGTTTATACATCGGCATTTGCCAAATAACTTTGCCAGTCCCCCCCAGACTTTATCATGCTTCGATGGACACCCTCTGGAGTTGCGCACAAACCTTTCTGCCATTGCACAATTGTTTATCCTGCGGGTCTATTCTGTTATCGAGGGAGTAGATTCTGACCTTCTACGGCTTGCAATGTCCCTTTTGGCTATAAGAAATTACATAACTACTAGCTGTCTGGTAGATCGCAACCCTCCCCAGTCATCCATTAATCCCAGTAATACCCTCTTTGGCTCCAGTAACACCAGTCTACCTACAACACTAGTAAGGCTATCACATTTGAATGTAGCATTCCCAAATTGTATTGTAGAGTGTACCTAATCCTGTCCTGCCTCTCAAATAGTGAGGACCCAAACCTCTCATTGTATTTTATCTTGTAGGGCTACAATACACTGTGTGTAGGTATTTGAGTTGGATTTGTCTCAGTCTCATGGAAACAGCCAATATCCTAGGGGCCATCTTTGCGTATATCCAGACTTCATCTACTAAAGGGCCCACATCAGTCTCCCACCTCTCTCTCAGCGAGTGCATGTGGTATGGAGTGTTATTCACCAAAGTGCAATATATCTTCAAAATCCCTTTCTCTCCAAGCTCCACTATCGTAACTTGGGCTCTAGTGGATTAGAGTCTGGGAGTGCCCATAACTCTTCCTGATATGTCTCAAGGGGCGTGCCTCAGCTGGAGGTAGCGGAAGAATTGCGCATATCAAATGTGGTGATATGTATAAATGTACATATAGAACTGCCCTTCCAGACACCACTCAGCATGGGTATTCCTATAATATCTCCGTCTGAAAACCCTGCAACCCAATGGTGCGTTTCAACCAAGTCAACCATCCTCCAGAGTGGGGTCTCCGCTGTCAGTACCCTTTCCCATTTGTTCCATTTTAGAGCATGACTCTAACACACCAGAGATGGTCTCTGGGCCAGATCTGCCATAGAAATAAGCTAAGCAAACCATGTTTCTTAATAGAGCACATTTCCAAGGCTATTGCCTGAACCTTTCGACTGACCTGCATCCAGTCATTAATTATTGCAATATGACTCGCCCAATAATACAACTTGACCGCCGCGACGCCAAGACCACCGTAGTGTAGATTCAATAGCATTTGCAATAGGCGATTCTTGGTTGGCTCCCAACCCACAGAAATGCTGTGATTGCAGGGATTGGAAAAACGCCAGTGGTATTTCATATGGGAAGTTCTGTGAGTTATAAAAAACCATGGGAGAGAAATCATTTTAAATAGTGCTTCCCTTCCTGTTAGTTAGGGGGAGAGCTTCCCAGTGGGTCATAACCTGATGCTATATTCAGGCCATATCTGGTGCTACATTTAGATCAAATACTTTCTGAATGCTAGTGGTAATATGCATATCTAGTTATTTAAAGGACTCTCCCGCCTATCTGAAATTGGCCATCGTTTAAATGTCCTCATGTGTGCCAGTGACCGGGAACTAAGTTGATCTTGGTCCGCAGGTTAACCGTAGCCCTGTAAACCCATAACATTTGCAATAGTGGGGGTAGGAAGTTCTGTGATTCATCGACATATATTAACACATCTACATATAGTGAAATTCTGTGATCTATTCGTCCCAGCCACCAGAAACTACTCAATTGCCCATGACCAGAGCAAACAAAGGAGGTGACAAGGGGAAACTGTTGAACCCTGCTCTATAGCAAAAGGGGGAGACAACACTGCATTTACCCTAACCCTTGCCCATGGCTAGAGTACCAGGACCTTTACACATCTGTGAAACATGGGGTCAAAGTTCATACCGTCCAGCAGGCAGAATAGGAAGTGCCACCAAATAGAAGGCCTTCTCGAAATCTATAGATATATGGACCCTCCGCTCATCTGCCCCATTGGAAAGTATTGCATATGAAGGCGAATTAAATCGTGACGAGTTCTGCGATCTGGCATAAATCCATTTTAGTAAGAGTTCTGATGACCTTGACCTATGGCCCCTCTTGGTTAATGCACCTGTTTCTCATTATCCAGGGCCTCTGTATGGAGTCCCAAAGGCAGAAAAGATAAGTGGGAGGCAAATTTCTTGAACTTCAAGTGGGTAGCCATTGGGACCAGGAGTTTGCCAGGTAGGGAGCTAATTGATGGCTGCCAAATCTTCTGTGAATGATTCTTCCAGTCCCTTCCAAACTAGTGCAGTATGCCGCTGTGCTATTAGATTATCAACAATAATATTGCCCTGCTCTGCTTGAACTGTCAGCTGACATGCGTAAAGGTGAGCATAGTATTGTGCAAATATTTGGGCCATAGACTTGGGGTTTGTAAGGAGTTGTGCCGCCTAGGAAGTAATACTTGGAACTATCCTAAATATTAGTTCTCTATTTGCAAGTTGATATATTGACTTTCTTGCTTTGTCTCCAGCGTTAAAGATTCTATATTATGCCCCAGCACAGGCCAAAACTGTGGAATCCAGTAATCTCTAACCGGACCACAGATGCTTCATACTGATCTCATGCTACAACTGTTCACTATGAGTTGTTTTATCTCCCTCTCGGCTTTATCTATTTCTTTCTCCACCTCCAGAATGACCTTTAGCCTCCTGCAATTGGCAGCTGCTTGATAAAATATTACCTAGCCCCTCAGGACCACTTTAAAAACCTCCCATAATATAGATCATGGTTCAACCAATCCCTTGTTGATTTCAAAGAAGTCCACTATCGTTTTCCTGCAAAATTGGCTATAGTTTGCATCTTGCAGTCGGCACTCTGTCTCCACAGGCCAGATCGTTGGAATCCTGCCGGCCCCAACCCAGCCTAAACATTGTGGACTGTGAAAGCTCGAGAAAGAATTTGAGCTTCTACCGAGTGAACTGCATTTGCCATTGGTAGGAAGAAGTAGCCTATCCTTGATGAGGAGTTGTGCGAGTAGTACATAAATTCCATTGCATGGGTGGTGTAACAGCCTCCACTCATCCGAGAAGGTCACCGAGCGAGCCCATATGTTAAAATGCTAAATCTACGAGGCTCCTGAGCACTTCTGGTGTCGACCACAGTATCCGAAATGGAGTAAAAGCCCCCCCGCTACCATCTGTACTGCTAGAGACCTAATAAGGATCTTTGTGAGTTCCCTAAGAGCAGCCTCTATCTGAGTGGGAGGTGTGTAGACCGATGCATATCTCCAATTTTGCCCTCAATGACGGTAAACCTACCAAGATCTTCGTTATGCATTTGCATGACTTGAAATACAAAGTACTTGTGTAGAAGAATGTCCGTGACTCTTCATGTGTTAGTGTATTTGGAGTGGTACACTTTGTGCAGCCACTGCAGAACAGAAAGAGGCATCTATTACCTAACAAGTGTGTTACCCGCAGTAACTCAATTGGTAGTAAATGTCTCTTCAGGTATTGGAAGACTTCCTTCTCTTAACCCTTTATTGAGGACACTGACATCCCAAGATATCACCTCCAAAAGTGTTTTGTACATCTGTCCTATGGGGTCGTAATTAGACATGCAGTTCTGAGGGGCAGCTTGTGTCACTGTTTACAACATAAACGAAGCCACATTTTATCTAAATAAACTAGAACCCACACTTCCCTGCCCCACACTTCTAAAATGAAAGCATCCTTGGACCTCCCTTAATTCTTTTACTGTCAGGCCTCCCCCCCCCCCCCCCCCACCGGGCCACCCCCTTTGTTTTGCGATTTGGGGTAGTTCGCGCTTGGCCCCCCCATACCTTTTTGTCCACATAAGGTATCCACGCCAAACTTGCGACCTTTTCTTCCAACATCCTGAGGATTCTGAGTTTACGGATTCCCCAGGAGGGGACTGAGAAATGAGGCAAAATACAGCTACATTTTGGGTTTTTGGGGGGAAAAAGCCCTGCAGAAGAAAGCGTCAGGTCTGTTTTTTTTTTTTGTTTCCCCCCGTGCAAATGGCATCAACAATGGGTTTGTGGTGCTAAAATCACTATCTTCCCACCTTTGAGGAACAGGCAGACTTTTGTCAAAAAACCAAAATTGTCTCCTCAGTTTTGGCATTTTACTGGCACATAGCCTATTTTTTGTGCTTTCAACCTCCTTCCAGTTAGTGGTAAAAATGCGTGTGAAACCAATAATGGATCCTGGAAAGCATACATTTCTGAAAAGAAGACAAAATTCTGAATTCAGCAAGGGGTCATTTGTTTATATCCTTCAAGATTGTCCTATAGAAAGTAACAGTTGAAATAAAAATATTGAAATTGAGTTAAAAAAAATTAGCCATTTGTGCCTACATTTTCACCTGTAACTTCTAACTATGCTAGATTTTTTAAAGCAATCTACCGTTATAGCCCCACAACCAGAAGGGTCTAACGGACATATCAGGCTTATAGGTTCACCTAGAACCAGAGGTACGCAGAGCCAATAACTGAACTGCACCTTGCAATGGGTTTTCATCGTGCACCGGGTATACAGCAATTCATTTGGTAAAATATAAAAAGAGAAAAATAGGTATCAAGGAAACCTATATATTTCTGAAATGGGAATAAGATATGGTGTTTAGAAGCAGTGATAATTTGCACATCTCTGATTTTGTGGGTGGCCATACTAGCACTAAGTCTCCTGATTAAAAATGGTACCTCACTTGTGTGGGTAGGCCTAGTGCCTGCAACAGGAAATGGGTCAAAATGCAACATGGACACATCATATTTTTCCACTGAAAACTGACCCTTTTTTTGCAATGTGCCTATCTGTGGATTTGTTAGCCCTAGTTCAACTGGCACCTGGAGAAAGCAAAAGACACACAATTGATGGACGGAATGCAGAACAAATCAAAACATTCACCCCCAGTCAAGAGATCTGGGTTAAATCCATCATTCTTTTGCTCACCATGCCACCCCAGTTTAGACCTGGCCATATGCAAATCAGTCTTGACCCTGTGCCTCATGGGAACAGTCCAGCCCGAACTGCCAAGCCAGGTCCTCCCTGGACCGGAAACAAGCATCCTAGGACCGGTTTTGGGGTTTCACCCCTCTTCAGCCTGGATAGCTTGGTTCCAGTGGCACAGTGAGCCCAGGACCCACGTCTGGGCATACCTGGCGCACTTAGGGCGAGAAAGCAAAAGACACACAATGGATGGATGGAATGCAGAACAAATCAAAACATTCACCCCCAGTCAAGAGATCTGGGTGAAATCCATCATTCTTTTGCTCACCATGCCACCCCAGTTTAGACCTGGCCATATGCAAATCAGTCTTGACCCTGTGCCTCAAGGGAACAGTCCAGCCCAAACTGCCAAGCCAGGTCCTCCCTGGACCGGAAACAAGCATCCTAGGACCGGTTTCGGGTTTTCACCCCTCTTCAGCCAGGATAGCTTGATTCCAGTGGCACAGTCCACTGGAATCAAGCTATCCTGGCTGAAGAGGGTGAAACCCGAAGCCGGTCCTAGGATGCTTGTTTCCAGTCCAGGGAGGACCTGGCTTGGCAGTTCAGGCTGGACTGTTCCCATGAGGCACAGGGTCAAGACTGATTTGCATATGGCTGGGTTCAAACTGGAATGGCACGGTGAGCAAAAAAACGATGGATTTAGGCCCAGATCTCTGTACTGGGGTGAATGTATGACATTGTTCTGCATTCTGTCCATCAACTGATGTTTTTGCATTTGTCACCCCGAGTGGGACGGGTATGCCCAGACGTGGGTCCCGTGCTCTCCATGCCACTGGAATCAAGCTATCCTGGCTGAAGCGGGGTGAAACCCCGAAACCGGTCCTAGGATGCTTGTTTCCAGTCCAGGGAGGACCTGGCTTGGCAGTTCGGGCTGGACTGTTCCCATGAGGCACAGGGTCGAGACTGATTTGCATATGGCTGGGTTCAAACTGGAATGGCATGGTGAGAAAAAAAACAATGAATTTAGGCCCAGATCTCTGTACTGGGGTGAATGTATGACATTGTTCTGCATTCTGTCCATCAACTGTTGCTTTTGCACCTGGAGAAACCTAGCAAACCTTTACATTTTTGAAAACTAGATACCCAGGGGAATCCAGGATGGGGTGACTTGTGTGGCTCTCACCAGGTTCTGTTACCCAGAATTCCTTGCAAACCTCAACTTTGTCAAATTAAACACATTTTTCTCACATTTCGATGATGGAAAGTTCTGGAATCTGTGGAGAGCTGCAAAATTACAACCACCCAGCATTCCGCCAAGTCTCCCAATAAAAATGGTGCCTCACTTGTGTGGGTATACCTAGTGCCGACGACCGGAAATGGCCCAAAACGTACTGTGGAGACTTCAAAATTTATCGATCACAAAAAGACATGGTCCCAGGCTTGGCGGACATCTAAGGAAACCTACCAAACCCAGACATTTCTGAAAACTAGACACCCCGGGGAGTCCAGGATGGTGTGGCTTGCGTGGATCCCCCAACATTTTCTTACCCAGAATTCCCCTGCAAACCTGAAATTTTGCTAAAAAAAATTACATTTTGCTCATATTTCTGTGTGGGAAAGTTGTGGAATCACAGGGCTGACACACATCTCCTACCACCCAGCGTTCCCCCAGGTCTCCCGATCTAAATGGTGCCACACTTGTATGAGTGGGCCAAGTGCCTGCAACAGGGAGGGGCCCAAAACATACTGGAGAGACATCAAAATTATCTATCGCAAAACAACCTGCTCTTTTGGTCCCGGGCTTGGCGGCCATGTAAGGAAACCTACCAAACCTAAACATTTCTGAAAACTAGACCTCCAGGGGAGTCCAGGGAGGTGTGACTTGCATGGATCCCCCAACGTTTTCTTGCCCAGATTCCCCTGCAAACCTCACATTTTTATAAAAAAGATAATTTTCCTCACATTTGTTTGGTATCACCATGCAGGCACAAATTTCCTACCACCCAGCGTTCCCTTTGGTCTCCCAATAAAAAATGACACATCACTTGTGTCGGTGTCAAATGGAGAATCAGCCTAAAAATGTATATTAAAAAAAAAATATATAGCACATGGAGCTCGCTGTGCTCGTCCCTTCAGTCTCTACGTTTTTGGCCAATCCCGGTTGCAGGCCCTTGGCCCACCCAAACTCAGGGAAGAGGCACAAAAAGAAGTCCAAGCGGACTTCATCTTCACCTCGTCTGTCAACTAGAAAGGTAAGGATCACCGACACTCTAGGCACGGTTCTGCAGAGCCGGAGCCTGGTTCGACTTCACGGCTCCCCTATTTCCGGGAGCCAGAGTGACCCCTTCATGAATAAGAGATTTTTATGAGGCCGTGCGCCGCGTATTTGAGTGGGCCGACCCCTCTAGTGAGCCTGTGGGCCCCACGGGGTCAGAGTAGGGCCCATCAGGTTCTACTCCATCTGCTCCGGCCACCTTGCCGGTGGATTCTCATGGGTCTGGATCCGGGTCGTGCCAATACGACCTCCCCCGACATCGGACCCGAAGTCTGTGCCTTCGGCGGCCTCAGCCCCATCCTTCTACCCAACAAATAAGTCGGATCGACTCCGACGTCGGTGGAATTCAAAGGTTCTACGTTGTTGCTTGTGCATTTTGAGGATGTTTCAGGCATGGGTGAGGATTGGGAGGGGTCTAAGGACCCTTGAGAACAACAGCTAGAGGTTCCTGTGGAACAGTTGGACTGGGACTGGTATGAGGATCTTGGAGAAGCCAGTGGACTGGACACATCTCCAGATACTGGTGTCGGGTGCGGGTAAATAGAAGTACAAAGTCTAAAGATTGAGTTATGGGGCTTTATTGTCAGCCAATTAATTATCTGCAGAACTGCATTAGTTTTAACTAAAGACAAAAGTAAAGATAGAAAAGTCCAATTTCCTTAATGTCTTTACCTCCTTTTTTCCTTTTAGGTTTGATCCTGGTAGAGTCTGCGGCCCACTTCCAAGATACCCTGGTATTTGTTCTTTTTTCTGAGGGTAAGTCACTTCTCTTTACCCTATTGAACAGAGGATAGACTAATCTCCCAAAGAATAGTCACCCGTGGTCCTATTCCAAAAGAGGTGATTTTTAAAGGAAATAATATTTTGTTACGTCACGAGAGAAGGGAGAGACAAAGGGGTCCCTCTTTAATGCCCTAAGCAATACAACTTCATTTAATGATCCGAAGTCGCTAGATTAGAAGGAATAAGTTGAGAAAAGAAAAAAAAGTAGCATGAGAACTCATGGAGGCTTAGAATCTTCTCCCCTCCCGTTTCCCCCAAACCCAGCCCGTACCTGGCTAAGCCATGTTTCTCCAGAAACGTGGCAGGATTTACGTCGGGCTATGGCCTCGGCTAGAGTCTTCCACTCTGGACGGAACTCGGGGACGCTGGTTCTGAGAAGTTGCCGGTTTTCTCTCTGCAGCTGTTATCAGGACTGGTATTTGCGGTCCGACCTCCTCTAGCTACAGAACTTGGGTCGTTGAAACCTCGGTCTCTTCCTCTCCGCCAACTCTGAGAAAGGAACCAGGTTGGTCTCGGTTCCTGACGCTCTGCTAGGTCCTCGGTCGTGGTAACTCTCACTTAGGGGTTCGTATCTTCTTCCTCTCTAACTGATCCTGGATGACGGTCCTTAAGACAACCGCATTGTTCCCTGATTGGCTCTGAGTGGGTCAGTGCCTGGAGCCATCCGGTTCAAACGATGACCTCATTTCCGGTTCGGGTGAGGTCAAGGAATTGGTGCTGGGCTGTGGGGAAAGAGAAGAGGGTTCAGGTAAGTCTGTTGCACACATAACCTCCCAGGGAATGTTATTCTCTTCTTCGGATTCCTTGTCCTTCTCACAACTGGTATGCTCTCTCCACTGACTATAGCTACGCAGGAGGGGTCTTCTTATGCCATGCTGGTAAGAAGGGCAGCAGATGTCCTTGGACTGGAGCTACCCTCTGTGCAGGTCATGACTAATCTCTTGACTGATGTGCTATAGCCTGGGGCTTCCTCCTCCAAACCCCTATTTCCCTTTATTGAAGCACTAACGTATGTCCTTCTAGGCATGTGGTCCAAGCCTAGCACTAGGGCTCCTGTGAATAGGACAATTGTACACCGACATCGCCCTGCGCTGGGCGACCCTAGGTTTCTCAGCCAATACCTCACCCCTGAGAGCTTGTTGCTTCAACTTCCCATGGTGCGTTCCCCGCTGCTCCTCTGGATAGGGAATCCAAGAGGCTGGACACACTTGGAAAGAAAATGTTTTCTTCTACCAGCCTGGCATTGCGGTCGGTGAATACTGCATTCTTATTTGCCCGTTTCTCCCACAGAGAGGATGGTTGCGCAAGTGCTGCCACAGGTCCCAGGCAGTGAAGGATGGGAGAGATGCAGCAAAATTCACCATTAGGTGTGGTTTAGAGACGACTGACTCGCTGGACAGAGCAGTGTTGTCAACGGTAGCCTTACGGCGCCATGCCTGGCTCAGAACATCTGCCTTCTCGGGTGATGTCCAGGCTAACCTCATGGACATGCCCTCTGACTGGACTTGTCTTTCTGGTGAGAAAGCAGACTCTGAGCGCTTCAAGGAATCTTGTGCTACCAGATCCTTGGGCCTCTCAGTAACACCCTGTGACCAGTCTAGCTTTCGCCCCTTTCATAGCAATGGAAGGGGTTTTCAACTGCGTCTGCTGTATCCCAGCCACTGTCCTGCGCAGACTCCCCAAGTTGTGAAAGGACATGGAGGTGGTTCATTCCGACCTCGGAATGGTAGCCAAAAGTCATCTGCCACCCAGCCCTTGGCAGCTGCAGCCTCCAAGCATTCTTAGTTTGAGTCAGCAAGACCATTCCACTTCAGTTGGAGGGAGAATTCAGCACCATCTCCTCGGCTGGAGGGCCATAAAATGGGACAAATGAGTCTTGCAGATTATTCAGGAAGGCTATTCTCTTCCTTTTCTTTCTTTTCCTCCTCCTATACCGCCAATTCAGGAACGGCTGGTGGAGGATCATCTAGCATTACTCTAAGAGGAAGTTGCAGCTCTCCTGGCTAAGGGAGCTATAGAAATGGTTCAGAATTAGGCAGTGGTTGCTATTCCTACTACTTTCTGATACTGAAGAACAAAGAGTTGCGGCCCACTTTAGATTTTTGGACTGTCAAATCTCTTCCTCAAAAAGGAGAAATTCAAAATGCTCAAGTTGGCTTAGGTTTTGTCTGCCCTAGACGAAGGAGACAGGCTACTTGCTTTGGACTCGCAGAATGCGTCTTTTCACATCCCCCATCCTGCCGAGCCATAGGCATTGCATGGGGTTCAAGGTAGGCCACAAGCACTTTCAGTTTACTGTGCTACCTTTTGGACTTACCAGTGCCACTCGAGGGTTCACCAAGGTGATGGCGGTGGTTGCAGCTCATTTATTTATTTATAAAGTTTTATATAGCGCGAACTTGATCCCGAAGGATATCAGAGCGCTTTACAGTTTGAGGGAAAAGAGGTAACAAATCGAAACATGCGACTAATATGGTGGATCTAATGGGTATTGAATCAGATAATGCACACATGATAGATCATTCATAAACCTGAGTGAATGGGGAATGGGCTATACGATGGAGCAAAGTGACGTAAGGGAGTAAGTACAGTAATCCTATACAGACATAATAACCAATATCAAAACGATAAACAGAAAGTGAGTCAGATGGGGAGTCTAATGGCATAGAATCCAATGGAGAACACCTACCAGATCAATTATACACCTGGGAGAACGAAGAGTGGGTTAGGCGATGGGGCATAATGACTTAAGGGTAGTAAATACAAATATCATGTACGGGAATAATGACCAGACAAAATCATAAACTTAAACAGGGATAATAACAAATGCTATGGTATGTCCGATGCGCTTAGAGCTAACAAATGACTCATGTTAAGGTAAGAACTTATTCATGAGGAATCTTTTAGCTTCCAGTTTGAAAGTATCCTTTGAGGAGATCCTCCGAATTTCCGGTGGAAGAGAGTTCCAAATTTTTGGAGCAGAGCCAGAGAAGGCTCGTTGGCATGTATATATTTTTTTTTTCTCTTTTTTTTTTGCTGAAGATCTGTGGTTTTAAAAGGAGGGAATTTGCACTCCTTGACGGTCTACCCCCTCCAGATAGTTCTAGCTTTTGTGCGAGGTAGATGGGGGTTTTGAACTGTAGGGCTTTGTGTGATAGGCAGGCAATCTTCAGTTGAATTCTAGCTTCGTAAGGTAGCCAGTTTAGAGATTTTAGAACCGGGGAGATGTGTGCCTTTCGCTTAGTGTCCGTGATCAATCTGGCACCCGCGTTCAATGACGCCTTTAGGGGGGCCAAAGTGTATTTGGGGAGGCCACATAGCGTAGCACTGCCATAGTCAAGTCTCGACAAGACAAGCGCTTGGTCACTTGTTTGAAATCTGCTTGAGGTAGGAAAGGTTTGAGATTCCTGAGTGTTCTTAGAAGGTGGTTAGCTCCCTTGCACACATTGCTAATGTGAGTCTTCATATTCAGATGCTTGTCCAGGGTAATTCCTAGAGATTTAGCTGAGTCGATAGTGCGGGGGGAGCAGTTGAAGGCGGTGAGTTGGCTCATCCATAGGTCGATTTATAGGAGTATGTTTCGGGGGAGAGATGAGGAGGAATTCTGTTTTGGCGGTGTTTAGCAGTAGGTGGTTCTCAGTTAACCAATTTTGGGTCGTCAGTAGGGTGGAGTTGAGTGAAGCGATATCATCCGGGGAGGAGATTTTCAGATAGAGTTGGGTGTCGTCTGCATACATATGGAAGCGAATGTCCAAAGATTTTAGAACATTAGCTAATGGTTCCAGGAACAAATTGAAGAGAATGGGAGATAAGGAGGACCCTTGGGGAACCCCCATGCTGACTGGGGATGGCTGGGAGAGAGAGTGGTTCGCTTTCACTCTTTGGGTCCTGTGCTGCAGGAAGGACGAGAACCAAAGCAGCACCTGACCCGAAAGGCCCATCCTATGCTCCAGAATGAATAGGAGGTTATCATGATTGACCGTGTCAAATGCGGAGGAAAGGTCAAGTAGGATAAGGAGGCAGGATTCATTATGATCGAGCATTATTAAGATGTCATCCATCACGTGGGTAAGAGCCGATTCAGTGCTGTGCCCACTAAGAAAGCCAGATTGGTGTTGGTCCAGGAGATGGAAATTTTCGATGTACGCACATAGTTGTGACTGGACGCATTTTTCAAGGAATTTGGCTAGAGTGGGGATGCTGGAGATAGGTCGGAAGTTGTTAAGATCTGTACTGTCAGCTGTGGGTTTTTTTAATATCGGAGTTACCTGAGCCTCTTTTAGGCATACTGGGATCGTGCCTTGTGAAAAAGATGCATTGACGATCTTTGTCCAGAATGGGGAGATTTCATCCTTGATCACTTTGAAGATGGAAGGTGGTAACGGGTCACTGAAGTGATTAGATGGGTTGATAGTTCGAAGAACCTTTTTGATATCATTTTCAGAGAAGGGGGTAAAGGTGTCCCAGGAAGCGTTGTTCTTGATACCCCCGCTACATGGTGCTATCTTGTCTAGTACGGCCCGTGGGGGTGCAGGTTCATTAGGTAGCAGTATAGCCCTCCTGGTTTCCAGATCCATGTTAATAAGTCTAGTTTTCTCAGTAAAGAAGGCAGCCAGATCATCACATGAGTGAGGTCTGACTTCAGAGGCCGATCGGTTAGGGGCAACCACCGATTGTTGTTTAACCAGTTCAAACAGTTTCTAGGGTCGATTAGCTGCTTGGTTAAGTTGGGATCTGAAATACTCCGCCTTCGCTGTCTTGATTTGTTTGTTATACGAACTTCTGGCTGCTCTAAGGTTTTTTAGATGGTCCGCAGATGGAGTGGATCTCCAGGTACGTTCTATGGCCCTTAGATTGCGACGTTCCGAGTTTAGGTTGCCATTGAACCAAGGTCTAGATATTTTTGCAGGTGCATTTTTGTTGTTGTAGTGGGGCCATAGAATCCATGATGTTGGAAATAGAAGAGTTGTAGAAGTCTGTAAGAGCATGGACTTCAAGTATGTCCAATTGGGGAGAGGGGGCCCGATTACAGCGGGTTGCTAGTTCAGCTGTGTTGATATCTCTGAGGTCCCTTTTCCAAATCTTTGGTTTGGTTTTTGAGCCTTACTCTGATAAACCTCAGCGTTAATATGGAAGGAGATGATGTGATGGTCTGACCAATCACATGGTATGATGGAATCCAATGAGATGGTATGACCTTTGGAGATGATGAGGTCTAAAGTTTCCCCTTTAATGTGAGTAGGCTGGTCACAGTGTTGAATCAATTCGTGGTCATTCAAGAAGGAATTGAGGCATGAGACTGCTTGGTCATTGGTGTTAGACCAGTGAAGGTTAAAGTCCCCAAGGTAAATGTGGGACTGGGCTGAATCCACATTGCCGGAGATGATTTCCATTAATTGTTCAATGAAGGGAGATTGTCGCCTGGGGGTGATAGAATGTGTGTAGTTTGCAAACCAGATGATTGTTACTTGAGATGTTGAGACAAAGGTATTCGCAAGTTACTGGAGAAGAGGACTCTCAAAGGGAGACCGCAAGCGTGCTCCGATGTATACAAGCTAGGCCACCACCCAGCTTCTTAACTCTGTCAAGACGAATTATGTCGTGGGTGGGGGGCACCAGGAGGTCAAGAATTGGAGTGGACGAAGGGTTGAGCCAAGTTTCTGTGAGGATAATGATATCTATCTCATTGTGTAGTATGAGGTCGAAGATCTCGGACGCGTGTTTGCTAGCAGACCTACAGTTGAGTAGTATGCATTTGAGTGGAGCCGGAGTATGGGGGAGAGGAGTCTGAGTGATGTTCACTCTCTTGAGGCTATCGTTGTTTATGGCTCTGAGGTTGTGGTGGGGTACTCTGTTTGTTTGGGTTGGAATGAATGGTTTGAATTATTCCCTTTGGACTCGTGATGGAGTCCGTGTTGGGCGAATAAGACTTGAGAAGGCAGTCAATTTCAATGGGCGTGAGACAGGAAGCTCTTCTTGGGTGAGAGGCTGCCTTAGGTAGGGGAACAGAATTGGAGATGGAAGGTGATAGGGGATGGTCACGGGGAACTGTGACAGTGGCGCTGGCGGGGGCTCTGGTCCGGTTCGGACTAGAGAGGAGGTGGCTTAACAAGGGGAGATATTCAAGTGAGAGGGCTTTCAAGCCATGGAGTTCGAGGGAGAGAAGGTGCAGCTGGTGGGAGATATCGTCCAAGCGTGCCAGCATGTCTGGGTGTTGGGAGAGGGAAGGAAATTGAGTGTGTAGGTCTGGAGAGGGGGGAGGGTGACTACGTGTGTTAGAGGGGTCTGGGGCGGTAATGGGGGATACCCTGGGAGAAGGTAGGTCCCTGAATATGAGCGGTGTTCCAGGATGCATAGACCAGGATGTTGAGTGCGTGTGGAGAACTGCCGAGGGGGTAGGGTGCCGATCTGCGTTAGAGGGGTCAGAGGCGGTAATGGGAGATTCCCGAGGAGGGGGTTGGTCACTGAGTGTTAGAGGTGTTCCAGGGAGTATTGATAAGGGGGTTGGGAGTGGTGATAGGGTTAATGGTGTCGAACTATGTAATTCGAACAGTTCAGCATCCGGCAAGGGAAGGGTGGTGAGAGAGGAGGGATGTAAGTCTGAGGGTGGAATGGGAGCAATGATTTGGAGTGAACTTGAGGTGGTTAGTGTTGTGTCTAGTTGCCCTGAGGTTGAGTTGTTGGCTACTGAGCTTTTGATCTTCAAAAAGAGTTTGTCGAACTGTTCTAGGTTTCGATTAGAGGCTTGAATGAGAACGATCCCATTGTTATAGATGGTAATGTTGAGATCTATTTTGTGGATAGGAGAGGAAGTAATAGAAAGACTAAATCCATGGGGTGTTTTCCTTATCTGTTTGCACTGGAAGAATGATATGAGAGTTTTCCTCCCTTGGGCTCTCTTGTTCGTGAAGAAGATTAGGTCGGACATGGTGTTGCCATTGTACATGCTGAAATATGTGTCTGAAATAAGTGTTTCTGTTTTTTTTTTTATTAAGCTGTGTTTGAGTTTTTTTTAAGCATTCTTGGTGAGGTTAGGTGGATAAGTGATCTTAAAGGCACTGAAGCCCACTTTAGAGAGCGATCCTTCAATCGGGATGCTGGCGTTGGTCGCCATGGTGAGCGTAGACCGAGGAGAACAGCGATGGCAAGGGAAGAAACCTATCGCCCCAGCTTTGTCAAAGGCGAATGTATACTAAAAAGCTCCCAGTAAACAAATCCAGCCATCATAACATTCAATGGGCGGTATGAGTGGAAAAATCCATTCCAAGATGGCCACCACGTAAGTCGAGGTTAGCTCCTCTATTCATGCGAGTCCTTTTTTTGTAGTCCTTTTTATGTTTTAGTGCACAAACTACAGACCGAGACCTTTCTCATGTCCAGGCCTTGGTTTACGGGTGATGCTGCCTTGATGGTCTTCCCTCAGGGCTACAGGAGACAGTATAGCCACCATTTTGAAGTTCAATAGAAGATAGTACCCTTCATTTTAAAGCTACAGTTTAAATCACGCCCTTTCTAATCCCGCAAGGCAGTTCATCCACTATAGGAAATACTGTACTCCAAGCCTATTGAAGTGCCTTCCAGTGTGATCAGAGTGACGTCCACTTATTGCAGTATTATACCTCTGATTGTAATTTGTATCTTATGTATCCTGCACACCTGTCTTATTGTATCTTGTTTGGTTTTGTTAATTTGCACAATTGTCATTTTTCTCATGTACTGTAACGCTTGTTATTGTATTAAGCTCACTTGTATCCTTCTCCTCAAGTAATGTTGCTGTTCCTATTGTGAGGCGCTCTGGCAACCTCGTGTAATGTCCACGCTATACAAGAGCGCGTAAATAGATAACTGTGATGAGGAGGGATCTGCTTTTCAGCAGCTGTCCACTTACTATCTCTGCCTTCCTACTGCCGATATCTGTGCATGGCGGCCATTACCGGGTCAGGCACCGGTGAGTGGTGGACGGTGTTGCCAGCTCGGGACTTTGCTGGCCGTAGAGGGGGGCGTGCCTTGCTTGGGAGCTGGAGATGGAGGCTGTTGCCCTGGCATTCTGCGTACCTTGCTCCTAGTACTCACTTGCTGGCATGTCGTTCCGGTTTCATGTTGTTGGCCGGGGCGGCCATATTGGCGTCAGGCAACCGGGGGCAGTATGGAATGGAGTTGCGACTCGGATGCATCCGCGCCAAATTATTTCATCGCTGCTCCTGTCTCGGGCGGAGGCACCATGGGATTCGCCTTGGGGTGAGTGTCTTTGTGGATTTACTGTTGTTTCTTCACCTAGTGGAGCATCAGTGGGGGTTGGGCACTAGGGATCCTACTTTTTTCGGGTCTGCGTTTCCAGAATTTCACCGGGCTGCATGGGTCTGTGCGCTCTTGCGGGCTCAGTGGCGTGCTTCTTGGTTCTTTACGGAGCCCTCGGTCAGTTAGCAGGTAATGGAGGGAGCCTCCGCAACCCCAGGAAGTTTCGGTTTCGTTCCTGATCTTCAATCCATCGGACCAGCTTCTCCGCAGCTTTTTAAATGTGTGAAAAAGCTTTTTTTCATCTGTGCAGGTTAGGGGTGTCAGTCTTCCCCTACCTCGACGACTGGCTGTTGAAGGCATCCTCACCCCAGACTGTCGCATCCCACCTTTAGACTATGGCGGACCGCCTGCATTCACTGGGGTTTTCTCTAAACGTGCCCAAGTCACACGTGACTCCTTCTCAGACGCTCCCTTTTATCAGAGCTATTCTGGACACATTGCAGTTTTGGGCTTATCCTCCTGAACATAGAGTCCAGAATATTCAGGTTATGATACCAATGTTTCAGCCTCTATCCTGGATTTCAGTGCGCAGGACTCTGAGGGTGCTGGGCGCTTGCTTCCTGCATTCTGTAGGTAAATCACTCCAGATGGCGTATGCAGACTCTGCAGTGGGACCTGAAGTTCCAGTGGGCGCAGCATCAGGGGAATCTTTCCGATGTAGTTCAGATCTCAGAGGGAACTCCAAAAGATCTGCAGTGGTGGTTGACGAACTGCAATTGGGTCAGAGGCAGACCCCTCTCCCTTTCCCAACCAGAACTCACATTTGTGAGAGATGCGTCATTCCTGGGATGGGGCAGCCATCTGGGAGAGGTGAAGATCAGGGTACACTAGTCTCTGGTGGAATAGGGACTCCACATCAATTTGTTCCAGCTTCAGGCGATCATGTTGGCATTGAAACCATTTCTTCCCTTTGTCAACGGGAAGTTGGTGCAAATGTTCAAGGACAGAACCACCGCCATGTGGTACTGCTACAAGCAGGGCAGGGTGGCGTAGTGGACATGGCGGGAACAGCAGGATGTAACCCTGGTGGTTCAACACCTAGCAGGTTCTCTGAATGCCAGGGCAGATTAACTCGTCCGTCGATGGATCAAGAATGGCGTCTCCAGTCGGAGGTGGCGCAGGGTCTTTCAGAAGTGAGCAGAGCCTTGGTTAGATTTGTTTGCATCCAAAGAGAATGTGCAATGTCAGCAGTTCTGCATTCTGTAGTTTTCAAGGCGGGTATCACTCGGTGATGCCTTTTTTTCGCTAGTGGAGCTCAGGCCTCCTGTGTGCCTTTCTGCCAATACCACTTCTGCCCAGGGTTATCAAGAAGATCAGGGACAACTGGGCCCAATGCATTAATATGTTTCCGGTCTGGGTATGGAGAGTCTCATATCCAAAGCTTTTTTGAATGAGCATCGATCCTTCGATCAGGCTGCCCCTTTGGGAGGATCTGTCGCAGCAGGAGGGGAGGGCCCTCCACCCAAACCTGTCAACTCTCCGTCTCCATGCATGGAGATTGAATGGCAACAGTTGATACATTTTGACCTTCCTCCTGAAATGTGTGAGATTATTTTGAGGGCCAGGCGGCCCTCCACTAAGACAGTATACACCTGCCGTTGACAAAAGTTTGTAAAATATTGGACAGAAAGGTCGATTGACCCTCTTTATCTACCATCCTTCTTTTCATTCTTACTCTTGCTCAGCAGGGCTCTGCTTTGTGTACTCTCAAGGGTTATCTTTCTGCTCTGTCCGCTTTCTTGCGGCGGCCGGACCAACCCTCTTTGTTTAAAGCTCCTGCTATAAATGGATTCTTAAAAGTGCTTGTACATATGTTTCCACCAATGCCCTTTGTAATGCCACAGTGGGTCCTTAATTTGGTTCTCACATTTCTTGTGTGGTCCTTTCGATCCCTTGCATAATTGTCCCCTCCGGGCTGCTTACTATCAAGACAGCCTTTCTGGTGGCGATAGCATCTTCCCGGAGGGTGAGGGAGTTGCAGGCATTGTCATCCAAGCCTCCCTACATGATGATCTCTGGAGATAAGATGGTGCCTTACACCCGGGCTTCATTTTTGCCAAAGGTGGGGACCCCATTTCATCTGGGTCAATCAATCACAGTCCCCCCACCTTTTTTTGCTCCCCCCTCACCCCTTTAAGGAAGAGGAGCGTCTCCACCGTCTGGACCCAAAAAGAGCGTTGTTCTACCTTGACCGCATAGGAGTTCTGGATGAACGATCAACTTTTTGTCGGGTACGTGGGAGCTAAAGCTTGGGCAGTGCAGAAACAGACCACTTCCCGCTCGGTTGCGGGATTAAGTCCCCTTGAATCCTGAGGGTCCCTGGGGCCCAACTAGCCCCCCAGGTACCTACAGTTAGGACCACAGAGCTGAGTTGCAGAGAGGCGTTCCGAGGCCACGCACCTTTTTCACCTCTCTGCAACGCAACTCTGTTGTGCTTACTGAAGGTACCTGGTGGGCTAGTTGGCCCCAGGATTCAAAGAGATTAACTCCCCAACTTAAAACGCACCACAGGGCGTGTTTGCGCACATGTCACCTGAGGCCCCGCCCCTCCCTTCACCACTGTGCAAACGCGCCTCGTGTCGCGTTTTAAGTTGGGGGATTAGGTCACCTTGAATCCTGAGAGTCCCTGGGGCCCAACTAGCCCACCAGGTACTTCCAGTAAGCACCACAGGCCTGCGTTGCAACGCCTGTAACAAATTGTGCAGTTGTGTTTAGGTAGTGAAGAGGGTCGTGCTGGGGGTAGTGTTTTAGGGTTTAGGGTAGTGCAGTGGTATTTGTGTAGTGTAGGGGGTCATGCTGGGGGTAGATTTAGGGTTTAGGGTAGTGCAGTGGTGTTTGGGTAGTGTAGGGAGTCGTGCTGGGGGAGTGTTTTAGGGTTTAGGGTAGTACAGTGGTGTTTGGGTCGTGCTGGGGTTAGTGTTTTAGGGTTTAGGGTAGTGCAGTGGTGTTTGGGTAGAGTAGGGGATACTGCTGGGGGTAGTGTTTTAGGGTTTAGGGTAGTGCAATGGTGTTTGGGTAGTGCAGAGGGTACTGCTGGGGGTAGTGTTTTAGGGTTTAGGGTAGTGCAGTGGTGTTTGGGTAGCGTAGGGGTACTGCTGGGGGTAGTGTTTTATGGTTTAGGGTAGTGCAGTGGTGTTTGGGTAGTGTAGGGGTTCGTGCTGGGGTAGTTTTTTTAGGGTTTAGGGTAGTGCAGTGGTGTTTGTGTAGTGTAGGAGGTCGTGTTTTAGGGTTTAGAGTAGTGCATTGGTATTTGGGTAGTGTAGGGGGTCATGCGGGGGGTAGTGTTTTAGGGTTTAGTGCAGTGGTGTTCGGGTAGTGTAGGGGGTCATGCTGGGGGAGTGTTTTAGGGTTTAGGGCAGTGCAGTCGTGTTCGGGTAGTGTAGGGGTCGTGCTGGGGGAGTATTTTAGGGTTTAGGGTAGTGCAGTGGTGTTCGGGTAGTGTAGGGGGTCATGCTGGGGGTAGTGTTCTAGGGTTTAGGGCAGTGCAGTGGTGTTCGGGCAGTGTAGGGGGTCGTGCTGGGGGTGGTGTTTTAGGGTTTAGGGCAGTGCAGTGGTGTTCGGGCAGTGTAGGGGTCTTGCTGGGGCTGGTGTTTCAGGGTTTAGGGCAGTGCAGTGGTGTTCGGGCAGTGTAGGGAGTCGTGCTGGGGGTGGTGTTTCAGGGTTCAGTGCAGTGGTGTTAGGGCAGTGTAGGGGGTCGTGCTGGGGCTAGTGTTTCAGGGTTTAGGGCAGAGCAATGGTGCTTAGGCAGTGTAGGGGGTTGTGCTGGGGGTGATGTTTCAGGGTTTAGGGCAGTGCAGTGGTGTTCGGGCAGTGTAGGGTGTCGTGCTGAGGGGTGGTGTTTCAGGGTTTAGGGCAGTGCAGTGGTGTTCGGCCAGTGTAGGTAGTCTTGCTGGGGGTGGTGTTTCAGGGTTTAGGGCAGTGCAGTAGTTTTCGGGCAGTGTAGGGGGTCTTGCTGGGGGTGATGTTTCAGGGTTTAGGGCAGTGCAGTGGTGTTCGGGCAGTGTAGGGGGTCGTGCAGGGGCTGGTGTTTCAAGGTTTAGGGCAGTGCAGTGGTGTTCGGGCAGTGTAGGGGGTCGTGGTGTTTCAGGGTTTAGGTCAGTGGTGTTCGGGCAGTGTAGGGGGTCTTGCTGGGGGTGATGTTTCAGGGTTTAGGGCAGTGCAGTGGTGTTCGGGCAGTGTAGGGGGTCGTGCTGGGGCTGGTGTTTCAGGGTTTTGGGCAGAGCAGTGGTGTTCGGGCATTGTAGGGGGTCGTGCTGGGGGTGGTGTTTAGGGCAGTGCAGTGGTGTCCGGGCAGTGTAGGGGGCTTGCTGGGGGTGGTGTTTCAGGATTTAGGGCAGTGCAGTGGTGTTCGGGCAGTGTAGGGGGTCTTGCTGGGGGTGGTGTTTCAGGGTTTAGGGCAGTGGTGTTCGGGCAGTGTAGGGGGTCTTGCTGGGGGTGATGTTTCAGGGTTTAGGGCAGTGCAGTGGTGTTCGGGCAGTGTAAGGGGTCTTCCTGGGGGTAGTGTTTCAGGGTTTAGGGCGGTGCAGTGGTGTTCGTGCAGTGTAGGGGGTCGTGCTGGGGTTGGTGTTTCAGGGTTTAGGGCAGTGCAGTAGTGTTCGGGCAGTGTAGGGGGTCGTGCAAGGGGTGGTGTTTCAGGGTTTAGGGCAGTGCAGTGGTGTTCGGGCAGTGTAGGGGGTCGTGCTGGGGCTGGTGTTTTAGGATTTAGGGCAGTGCAGTGGTGTTCGGGCTGCGTAGGGGGTCTTGCTGGGGGTGGTGTTTCAGGGTTTAGGGCAGTGGTGTTCGGGCAGTGTAGGGGGTCTTGCTGGGGGTGATGTTTCAGGGTTTAGGGCAGTGCAGTGGTGTTCGAGCAGTGTAGGGGGTTGTGCAGGGGGTGGTGTTTCAGGGTTTAGGGCAGTGCAGTGGTGTTCGGGCAGTGTAGGGGGTCATGCACGGGGTGGTGTTTCAGGGTTTAGGGCAGTGCAGTGGTGTTCGGGCAGTGTAGGGTGTTGTGCTGGGGCTGGTGTTTCAGGGTTCAGGGCAGTGCAGTGGTGTTCAGGCAGTGTAGGGGTCGTGCTGAGGCTGGTGTTTCACGGTTTAGGGCAGTGCAGTGGTGTTCGGGCAGTGTAGGGGGTCGTGCTGGGGCTGGTGTTTCAGGGTTTAGGGCAGTGCAGTGGTGTTCGGGCAGTGTAGGCGGTCGTGCTGGGGCTGGTGTTTCAGGGTTTAGGGCAGTGCAGTGGTGTTCGGGCAGTGTAGGGGGTCGTGCTGGGGCTGGTGTTTCAGGGTTTAGGGCAGTGCAGTGGTGCTCGGGCAGTGTAGGGGTCGTGCTGGGGCTGGTGTTTCAGGGTTTAGGGCAGTGCAGTGGTGTTCGGGCAGTGTAGGGGGTCGTGGTGTTTCAGGGTTTAGGTCAGTGGTGTTCGGGCAGTGTAGGGGGTCATGCTTGGGGTGGTGTTTCAGGGTTTAGGGCAGTGCAGTGGTGTTCGGGCTGTGTAGGGGGTCGTGCTAGGGGTGGTGTTTCAGGGTTTAGGGCAGTGCAGTGGTGTTCGGGCAGTGTAGGGGGTCATGCAGGGGCTGGTGTTTCAGGGTTTAGGGCAGTGCAGTGGTGTTCGGGCAGTGTAGGGGGTCATGCTGGGGGTAGTGTTTTAGGGTTTAGGGTAGTGCAGTGGTGCTTGTGTAGTGTAGGGGGTCGTGCTGGGGGTAGTGTTTTAGGGTTTAGGGTAGTGCAGTGGTGTTTGTGTAGTGTAGGGGGTCATGTTTTAGGGTAGTGCAGTGGTGTTTGGGTAGTGTAGGGAGTGCGTGCTGGGGTATTGTTTTAGGATTTAGGTTAGTGCAGTGGTGTTTGGGTAGTGTAGGGGGTCGTGCTGGGGGTAGTGTTTTAGGGTTTAGGGTAGTGCAGTGGTGTTTGTGTAGTGTAGGGGTCGTGCTGGGGGTAGTGTTTTAGGGTTTAGGGTAGTGCAGTGGTGCTTGTGTAGTGTAGGGGGTCGTGCTGGGGGTAATGTTTTGGGTTTAGGGTAGTGCAGTGGTGTTTGTGTAGTGTAGGGGGTCATGTTTTAGGGTAGTGCAGTGGTGTTTGGGTAGTGTAGGGGGTCGTGCTGGTGGTAGTGTTTTAGGATTTAGGTTAGTGCAGTGGTGTTTGGGTAGTGTAGGGGTCGTGCTGGGGGTAGTGTTTTAGGGTTTAGGATAGTGCAGTGGTGCTTGTGTAGTGTAGGGGGTCGTGCTGGGGGTAGTGTTTTAGGGTTTAGGGTAGTGCAGTGGTGTTTGTGTAGTGGGTCATGTTTTAGGGTAGTGCAGTGGTGTTTGGGTAGTGTAGGGGTCGTGCTGGGGGTAGTGTTTTAGGATTTAGGTTAGTGCAGTGGTGTTTGGGTAGTGTAGGGGGTCGTGCTGGGGGTAGTGTTTTAGGGTTTAGGGTAGTGCAGTGGTGTTTGTGTAAGGGGTCGTCCTGTGGGTAGTGTTTTAGGGTTTAGGGTAGTGCAGTGGTGCTTGTGTAGTGTAGTGGGTCGTGCTGGGGGTAGTGTTTTAGGGTTTAGGGTAGTGCAGTGGTGTTTGTGTAGTGTAGGGGGTCATGTTTTAGGGTAGTGCAGTGGTGTTTGGGTAGTGTAGGGGGTCGTGCTGGTGGTAGTGTTTTAGGATTTAGGTTAGTGCAGTGGTGTTTGGGTAGTGTAGGGGGTCGTGCTGGGGGTAGTGTTTTAGGGTTTAGGATAGTGCAGTGGTGCTTGTGTAGTGTAGGGGGTCGTGCTGGGGGTAGTGTTTTAGGGTTTAAGGTTGTGCAGTGGTGTTTTTGTAGTGTAGGGGATCATGTTTTAAGATGCAATGCTCCAATACCTGACCAGTCTGCACTACATAAAACTGCGAAAAACTAAAAATAAAAAGTGTTTTGCACACTTTTGTCATTGGGCTATATGTGGGCTACATC
Source organism: Calotriton arnoldi (assembly GCA_963921515.1). NCBI lineage: Eukaryota > Metazoa > Chordata > Amphibia > Caudata > Salamandridae > Calotriton > Calotriton arnoldi. The sequence continues at coordinate 80,966 of CAWUFW010014883.1, forward strand.
TGGGTAATATTTGTGCTACATTTGGGCTCTTTTTTCACTGGTGGCCATCTTGGAAGACTTCTTTGTTATGAAGTTTCCTAATTTCTTCATTTACTGCAGTCTCCTCAGTAGGAAATGCTTTCAGTTTTTACTTTGATTCCATCAAGAAGGCATTCAGATGTGTCTCACATCTCCCATAAATTCAGAATGTTAGCACTCTAGTTGCTCATTAGATCACTGGAGTAAAGCTACTGCTCACCAGGGAGTTAACTGGTAGTCTGCTGCTGGTATTGAAAGTGATTGTTTCAGTCTGCATGTCAGAATTTTCTAATGAAATAGAAGAGGATTTGAGATCTCACTTAAAACATGCCCTAATTTTTCTTTCTGCAGCACTAACCATAATTTCTATGACAAAATGAACCCCATCATTTTGTTCCTTTTTAAATTAAATGTTTTAAGTGTTACCGGTTTATTCCAATCAAGATGGCTTCAGGTGTGCCATACTTTTGTCATAAGTAAGGCTGTTAGCGCTCTAGTTGTTCTTTAGAACACTCTGGGAAGCTGCAGTAGAATACAAAGGCATCAACTGGCAGGCTGCTCCTGTTGAAATATAACAGGAAGATATTTGAGATCACACTTGAAACATGTCCTAATTTTTCTTTCTACAGCACTAACCATAATTTCTATGACAAAATGAACCCCATCATTTTGTTCCTTTTTAAATTAAATTGTTTAAGTGTTACCAGTTTATTCCAATCAAGATGGCTTCAGGTGTGCCATACTTTTGTCATAAGTAAGGCTGTTAGCACTCTAGTTGTTCTTTAGAACACTCTGGGAAGCTGCAGTAGAACACAAAGGAATCAACTGACAGTCTCTGCCCTTGTTGGATGTACATGTTTTACTGAGAATGTCAGACTTCATTCTCACATGAGTGAGAAAGATGATGTGAATTTACAGAAAATATGCTCTCATTTTAGCTTCTGGAGCACCTTCCAAACCTCCATGGGACAAGCATGAGAAAATAGTGTTCTCTCAAACATGATTCATGATATCCCAGCAGAAGGTTTTTCACATGGTAAAATCACCTTAGAATACACCACAATTCCTAAAATTAGTATGGTACCATCAACAAATTCTAATGTAACTAAAGCCTGTTATCACCCTTTATAGTTCTCCTTTTGGTGACCCTCAAAATCTTCTATTCACTATGTTGTATCTCCCACTTGTTGGTCCCTCGGTGGACACCGTACTGTAATAGACACTGCTGTGTCCCTGCGCGGACACCGTACCTATGTGCCATGTCAGCTGTCAACGGTCAGTTATGACAGTTGACAGCTGACTGCGTACACAGTTACAGGCTCGTTACGCTCCTTATACTGGAGCCTGTGTTGGTGCTAATAAAGGCGTTACTTCTGCAACTAACTTGTGTGCGCCCATCTTTACACACTACAATGCATTTCAATGAGGTACTATCATTTATATTGGTCCCAAGATGGCTGCCAGCAATTCCAGGATGAAGTGCTGACAGCCAATCAGATCTCACGATGACATGTGTGGTTAGGCTCCGCACAGATATATATATGTGACTTTACTTTTGATTTTCTCAGCAACTACTGAACGGATTTACACCATTTAACAAAAAGGGTTCTTTCTGAACCAAGAACTACCTCTTTGCCAAATTTGGTGTAATTCCGTTCAGCAGTTCAGGCTGTAGCCGTGTCTAAAGTTTCCTATGTAAAAATGAATGGGGAAAACGCGTTTTGGGACCCCCCTTTTTTCTCGGCCCCCGCTTAACGAATGACCCCGAGACTTTCAGGGTAGGAGCGGACCGGAGCGCCCCAACAAGTTGGAAACTTTCGCGAAGATTCGTCAACTGGCACCAACGTTATTTCAAATAGAATGTCGCGGATTTCCTATGGATAATAGGTCCTAACTATAACTATCTACTGGCGACACTATATATATATATATATATATATATATATATATATATATATATATATATATATATATAGTGTGTATATATGTGTGTAATGTTTATATATATATATATATATATATATATATAGAGGGCTTAGAATTCTCTTAGCCCCTAGTTATGAGGACCCTAATCCAGCAATGTTAAAAGAATGGGAGAGAGTAATTTACATGCTTCAATGGATTTAGTAAAAATACTTATTAAATATGCAGAAATCGATCGTCATGCTCTACTTATTGAAATTGCGAAAATTGAAGAGGCACTGGGCAAATTAGAACCTAATGACTTTATAACCAAAACGAAAAAAGATATCCAAGAGCGACTTTATAAACAAGAGGAAAAAATCAAAATACGCAAGCAGTTCAAATTTGCCAGGGACAAAACTGATTATGAGGAGGGACGCATCTATACGTTTGCGTGCAAATATGAACAAGCAAGGAAAACAACATTTAATGACAAACCAGTGGAAATGGCAACAAGTCAAGTACAAAGCTATAGACACACTGAAGACGCAACACTATCCAGCATTGAAGGAGAATCACTCACAAGTGACTCAGTATCAGAAAACGGCAGCATAAGCAGTCACGGTGAAAGTAGGAATATGAGAAGACTTGATCTTGGGGAAGAGGTTTATTTTTTAGCCTTAGACCGCCGCCAAACGCTCAGGCCTCGGAATCAACAGAGGCAAAAAGAAGCAGACGAACAACCAAAAGGAGAGAAAGGCGCAAAAAGAGAAAATATAAAACCAAAGAAAAAGAACCAATGGCGCAGAAAATAGATGACAACACCATAATCAACCTTTCCCCTGTAGTTTTGTCAGAAGCGGAAAAACAACTACTTGCGTTAGGACTTTCCTTTTGTCCAGTTAGTGATTTCAACTATACGAGTACGAGGGTGGATATCTTCTGTTTTATTCGAAAACTCAAGTTGAAAAAATTCTTTGCTATCAAGGAAGGCCTAAAAGAGACACAACATAAAAAAGTACGACCAACATAATGACCAAGACATTTCAAGCATCGGATGTACAGACACTGCACACGCTATATGATTTGGATAACTCTGGGGAAGAAAGGGATGACAGGATGCCTAATATTCTATCAACACAAGACATATTAATGGATGCCAGTATCAGACAGCAAGGAGCAGGTATGAGCCCATTCAAAGCAAGATCTACTTTTGTGCCCACTATGCCTAAAGACGCGATAGACATTTTTCACGAATGTGTTACAGGAGAAATAAAGAAATTGAATCATCAGATCAAACATAAAAAACGAATGAGAACACAGGAGAAACTATATAACAATTTGATGAAAAAACTAAGTGACAATCAGGAATTAGTAGTCACTAAATCTGATAAGGGGGGAAACATAGTGATCTGGCTGTGAAAAGATTGTCTTAGAAGCTCATAGACATTTGAATGACACAGAATGCTATGAAAAAAACAGTTATCGAGAATACAATCAAGCTAAAGAAGTTTTGAGGAAACTCCTGTCACGTTGGAAAAGGGATGGAATGATATCTAATGATGAGTACAAATATCTAAAAGTGGATTTCCCTATCATACCAAGATTGTACTTTATTCCCAAAATCCATAAGAATTGTTCACCCGTACCAGGTAGACCAATTATATCGGCTATAGGCAGTATGGGAGAACATGTGACAGAATACGTAGACTATATTTTTTACAAAGCTTTGTCAAAGAACTCCCAACATATATTAAGGACACTGGTGACTTTTTAATGAAGTTACAAGACATTAGATGGTCTGAGGACATATTGTTTATAGCTCTAGACATTGAATCGTTATACACGAGCATTCACCACAGTACTGGTTTAAATGCGGTTAAACATTTTCTTGATACTAGACAAGCTGAATGTTATAACCATAACAAATTGTTAATGGAATTGATTGCATGGTGTCTTGAAAATAATTTCTTTGTCTTTAACAGTGATGTGTATGACCAGAAGAGGGGTGTTGCAATGGGGGCCTGCTTCTCTCCCAGCTATGCATGTTTACACGTAGGCTGGTGGGAGGAGCAGGTCCTCAAACGCATACACTGCACTGATTACAATATCCATGTGCAACATTGGTTTAGATTCATTGACGATATTTTTATTGTATGGAAAGGAAATGTTAAAAGTGCTACAGAGTTTGTGGACATGATTAACCAAAATACTGTCCACCTCAAGTTTACTTCCCAGATGAGCAATGAAAGTATTGAATTTTTGGATGTTAAGGTGTTTGTAGAAAAGGGACAAATTGCTACCACACTACATAGGAAAGTCACTGCTGGCAACTCCACATTGCATGCCAGTAGCGCGCACCCCAAACACCTTATAGATAACATCCCGTATGGAGAACTATTAAGACTTAAAAGAATCTGTACAAATCAGAAAGATTTCGAAGTATGTTGCAAAGAGACTTTGGACAGATTTAGAAAGAGGGGATACAATGAAAAAAGATTACAGGAAACATTGAATAAAGTCACCAAGAGATCTAGGGAATCCTTACTCCCCAAACCCAAAGATGACAAGGAGTTGATTCCAGAAGAAGGAACACCCAGACTCATCACCACATACAACAGGCAGGAGAGGAAAATTAGGTCGATTGTTAAACGCAATTGGCCTATAATAATGACAGATGGTGTATTAGCCCCAAGACTTTCTGACCAACCTATTATCACCTTTAGGAGAGGTCCCTCCATGCGTACACAGCTTATGAAAAATAGTCCGGAACTTACAACTTCCAGCACATGGCTAACAACTAGACGAGGGTTTTTTAAATGCACTTCTTGCTGGGCGTGCAAGTTCGGGGTGAATACCACAGAGTATTTTACTCCATTCAGTCCCTCGGCAATTGCAATCAAGGGTAACTTTGGATGCAGGACAGACTTTGCGGTCTATGTTCTGACATGCACCTGTGGCTTACGATATGTGGGCAGCATGTCAGAATACTACAGCATTTACGTGCTGTTGTAAATAATGACCCGATGTACCCTGTGGCACGACATTTGAAAGCTGAACACAATAACGATCTTAATTGCCTACGATACTATGTCATAAAAGCAGTGCCAAAATTACGTAGAGGTGGTGACAGAGAAAAAATGTTACGAAAACTGGAATCGACAACAATTTTGGAATTAGATAGTAAAGTGCCTAATGGCCTTAATAATACGGAGGACCTGCATTATTTTTTATAATATAAGGCCAATGTGGATATACTGATTTTTTTTTTTTACTGTTTTTGTGACAATTACTCCTATTCCCTTTTGTATGTACTGTATACCCGAGTTCTTGCCCTTTATGGGATTCCTGGCATCCAGAGGCATCACACTCTCTTTGTCATGGATAGAAATATCAGATAATTTCCTCTTGCATTTGCATTAATGCGGATAAAGATAATATCTTCACGCTTCTCTAGCTATTTTATCATTTTATTATTGTATTACACCACGTATGCACAAGGGTTTTATTGTATTTAGACATTAAACAATAATTTTTAGGTAGCACTTGCACATTTTTTTAAGGGTTATATAGACACACATTAGTATTTTTATATATATTTATTGCTGCATTTCTCCATTTTTACAGGTCGGTTAGATGTATGATGAAATAGGGTCTCGTTAGGCACTGTCATTTATTATCTGCAATTATTTGGAAGTAACCAAATTGTGTATATAGGCAGTGCTCAACAAATTGCGATTTTTGGCACATGTATATATTTAACTAGGGGAATTTTTTTTTTTCTTTCAACCTATGTCGACCCATGGTTTTACGCAGGGCATAGTAATATCTTTTTATGGATGGTTTATAATAATAATTAATTTTGTATTATAGTATTTATATATTTATTTAAATATTATCATCCTATGGTATTTTACCGATATTTTAATTGTGCTCGCACTATTGGTAAAATTACATGTGAAAAACAGACTGTAAACTAAAAGTAAATGTTGAAATGGTGCATAGTATTTTTTCTATGTTCAGGAATCACGTGGTGTTTCAATGAAATTAAAAAATGGCTAATTGCATTCATTCTGTATGTGATCAAGGACTGTCAAAGTCCGAAACGTGTCATTGAGGAATAAAAAGACATTTTAAGCCATACCTTCCAGTGGTCCGTGTCTCTTCAACCGCCGATGGGAAGCTGGAGAGTCGTTTTGTTGTGTATATGTATATGTATATGTATATGTATATGTGTATGTATGTATGTGTATATATATATATATGTGTGTGTGTATATATATATATATATATATTCACTGAAAAAACCATAGGTTTCAGACACGTTATAGTTAGAAATTGGCATTTAAAAAACCTTTGAAATTCACTGAAAAAACCATAGGTTTTAGGGACAGTTATAGTTAGTTGGACATTTCACTCGTACAAAACCATAGAAATTCCCCCGTTATAGTTAGTTCAGCTAACTATAACTCGCGCCCCCGCAATGCACTGCTGATGACGTCACATATTACATCACTCATGACCTGGTCAGTGACATCACTGATGACATCACTGATGACATCATCCAGTGACTGTGTGTTTCTGTAAAGTTTAAATATGTTTAATATATATAGGGAAAGGCGTATTGAAGAATGAGTGGGTGTATAAGTGTCTGAATGGATGATTTAGTACGTGAGTGACTGACTCTACAAGTGAGTGATTAAATGTATCTTACTGAATGCATGGGTTAGTGACTAAACTGTGTGAATGTCTGTATCCGTCTGTTTGTTGGTATGTAAGTGGATGCATGGATTTGCGAATAGCTACATGAGTGTCTATATGGGTTATTGATTGGTTCTCTGAGCATCTGTATGGCTGCCTGAGTGTTTGTGTGGGTGGGGTGTGTGTGACTCTGTACATAGATGTGTGAGTGGGTGATTCACTGGGTGCATTATTTCAAGAGTGCATCTGTGATGGACTGCTTGGGTGGGTGAGTGTGTGTATGGGTGTGTTAGTGAGTGAATGTATATCTCAGTGGTACTTGTGCGAGTAACTACATATGTAAAAGGCAGTATATATGTGTGTTAGAGTATTTAAATGGCTATAAGTGAGAGTGTGTGAGAGTGGCTGTATGGATGCGTGTGTGCTTGTATCAGTTATTGTATAAGAGCGTAAGAATGTGCTAGTATTTGTATGAGTAAGTGAGCTGGTGTGTGTATAACTGTATAGGTGAGTAAATGGGTGTGCGATTAATTTTTTGCATGACTGACTAGGTGTGTGAGTACCTCTATGGATGAGTGGCGGTGTGTGAGTGTTTATATAGGTGTATGAGTGCATATGATAGTCCTGTACTGAGTGACTGTAAGTATGAGTGACTGTACGGGTGAGTGAGTGGATGTGTGTGTAGACCTAAGAATCAGTGAGTGGGTATGTAGTTTTTGGTGTTGGAGTGTCTATGGTTTTGAGAATGGCAGTCTGTAATTTAGAGTGGGTGTATCAAAAGTTATATTAGGGTGTGAGAAGATGCATGAAATTATCACATGGATGATGTCATCAGTGATGTCATTTGAGATGTCATCAGTGATGTCACTGACCATGTCATGAGTGATGTAATATGTGACGTCATCAGCAGTGCATTGCGGGGTCGCGAGTTATAGTTAGCTGAACTAACTATAACGGGGGAATTTCTATAGTTTTGTACAAGTGAAATGTCCAACTAACTATAACTGTCCCTAAAACCTATGGTTTTTTTCAGTGAATTTCAAAGGTTTTTTAAATGCTAATTTCTAACTATAACGTGTCTGAAACCTATGGTTTTTTCAGTGAATTTCAAAGGTTTTTTAAATGCTAATTTCTAACTATAACGTGTCTGAAACCTATGGTTTTTTCAGTGAATTTCAAAGGTTTTTTAAATGCTAATTTCTAACTATGCCTACAGAGGTAGGACATGTGAAGAAAGAAGAAAAAACGCACAGAAAGAAGCAAAAGATGTGCAGAAAGAACCAACAGAGGAACAGAAAGAGGCCTTGTTGCAAAATCATCCTGTGCCCACAACTTTTCAGACGGGTACTGGTGGTAACTGACTCTGACTAACCAGAGCCAGTGCTATGCTAAAAGACACTTAGAATACAGTGAAAACACCTACATACACTAGGGAACACTATGCGTTGGGGTACCCCTGTGATTAGCATGACCTCCTCTGCAAGTCCCTAGTACATAATAGGGCAGGGGATTAAAACTACCTCTTAAAGCGCTACAGGGCGCGTTTGCACAGTGGTGAAGGGATGAGGGGCCTGAGGTGACATGTGTGCAAACGCGCCCCGTGGCGTGTTTTAAGTTGCGGGATTAAGTCCCCTTGAATCCTGAGGGTCCCTGGGGCCCAACTAGCCCCCAGGTACCTACAGTTAGGACCACAGAGCTGAGTTGCAGAGAGGCGTTCCGAGGCCACGCACCTTTTTTCACCTCTCTGCAACGCAACTCTGTTGTGCGTACTGAAGGTACCTGGTGGGCTAGTTGGCCTACTCTATCACACTACCGACAGGACTGAGAAAGAACCCTCTCCCAATGTCGTGAGGGCCGAGAGGAAATCTCATAAGGGAGTACACCCTCCCGTGTTTACAACACTGTACCACATAAAGTACTCCTTAGAAGCGAAGATGATACCCGCGTCATAACAATCCTAAAAGATTTAGATGGGAAGTCCTGAGATGAAGAGACCCACTACGGAGTGGGGAAGGAAACAATTCCTTTTGTTTTAAATACCCTCACACACCCTAGTGGTGTCATGCTTCATCATCGGGTCACCCTAACGCCTAAAAGTCAGGGTGGGCTCGACCGTTTTTTCAGGGAGCTCTTGGGAATAATAAGACCAGGGGGGAAAAAATTAATTAAAAAACCTCCAACAAATCCCAGTATCCCTTTAATATTGGATTCGTTAGGGTTATTAAAAATATGTAAACAGGGGTCAGAATAGGAGTATTTATGGTCCTATGACCCTTCAGCCGACATGTTTCAGTCCTACTAGGGCCATGAAGGTCCCGGACTTTCTTCAGGGCAACAATTCAACCTCCCTGGACAGCGCAAGAGGAAATTCCCTACACTGCTGATTCTCTAAGGGCAGATAGCTGCTCCTTAGTTAATTTGAAGATAATTTATCTTCTTGATCCTGTTAACGCTCCATCTGTAAGAACAAACAAAGACAAACCGGGCCAACAACATATATTACTCAGAGTACATTAAATTACTTCCCAATAGTGATGTGCTGGCCAGTGCACCAGTGTCATTAACTTGGTGTCAACAAACCCATCATCTCTTGTAACCACGCGGATCCGTGGTTATTACACACATATATAGTTTAATTTTTAACCACACTCTCATAGGTGGCATAGTATGGTGTAGTGGCGATATTTGTCGCATCCTATTGATTTTCACACTCTCGTGTTTGTGGTCTCAAAGTGTATACACCCGTGTCACTCTCACACTACAGCACTAGGCTGCTATCAATCACCGTGTTTTAGTCTCTCATACACAACATTCAGATTTATACCCTTACCCAGACATGGGCGAGGGAACTCTTCTCCGGGCACCTCGCAGAGTAAGGGGTAGCCCTGTTGTCAAACACTGCATATTGGCAAACAGTAACGCACCAGAAAAGGAAAGATAAAATCACCATAGCCTGTGAGCAGAAGGAAATACTCAAAATGCAGGTTTAAAAGCAGGCGCGCACATACCTGTAATGCCATTCAGTACTAGAATTACTCACGTCATCAAGGGTCCTCCCCCGCTCTCTCACCTACTCGGTGCGGGTCCCACGGGCCTTTGTGTGGAGACGCCAGGTATACGGTGTATAAATACCTCTACTGGGCGCGCCATAACTAATTCAACAGAACTAATTGGAGCGATCACGTGCGTGCGTCTACAGGTCAGGCGCCGTCGCGCAGCGTCACATCTGTGAATAGGATGCTGGGAAATGTAGAATTTTAACAAGTCTATTATGAATGCGCTGTACTGGATGGACTAGAACATACACCAGTGTGCGCGTCATTCAACAGATGCCGTCGTGGCCCGTATAAAGTATAAATAGAGTGCCAAGTTGTGTAAATTAAATAAATTTCAAACCTACTACAATTTAATGAACGAAAGCCAATTCTATTAGCACATCACCAGTTAGAGTGCTAGTGTCTGGCGGCCAAAGCTGAAAACAAACGGACTCGTTTGGAGAATACTGAACTTATTGGCAACCCATCACTGGTGAAATAAGTCTTATCCGTAAATCCAAATCAGGGCATTCTAGTATCAAAACAAATTGGAAAACTTTATGTAAGACACCCAATATTGCTAGTCCTAGTATTAAGGGCTATTGCTGTTAAAGTATCAGTAACTGCCGTGCTGTGTTACATCTAGGAGTCAATGCAATGTGGGAAGAATGATCAACCAACATAAAGAGGGACGCACAAGTGTTACCTCCTATATATTTGATTCCACGGAATGGAATCATTCAGGACGATAACGTGTGTCCTCAAACGGTAAACCCAACGTTGCTCACGTTCCAGTAATCTACTGCTGAGGTTACTTGTGCCACTCACTTTCTCTATGACTGTCCATTTAATATCTGTGTCACTGTGTTTTTGTTCAAGATAGTGAGCAGTGAGTTTGGTAGCTGTAATAGCCCTCCTAATCGTGCTTCTGTGCTCACCTATTCGTGTTTTTATTTTTCTGCTAGTCATGCCTATATATAGAAGTTGGCATGGACACTTGATGACATGTACAACGTTTTCACTATTACAATTAGTATGTGAGCGTTGTTCCCAAGGTGATGTCATACCAAGATCGATTTGTTTGGTGTGTTCCGTAAGAGGGCAAGCCACACATGACCCACAGGGATAATGACCTGAAACTGGTGGCTTGTTAAAAAGTGTAAGCTGATTCAGCGTCTTTTGTCTATGCATATTAGTATGGACCAGTGTATCTCTTAAACTTTTATTCCTCTTGAAAGAGAACATAGGTTTCTCAAATGTAAGTTTGTTAGATGTTAATACCGGCCATTTTTTATTTATAATCTTTTTAATATTGTTAGACAAGGAGTTATAGGTAGTGACACATATCAACATATCCTTTTGCGGTTTTTCATGGGTTTCGAGCAAAGCCTCCCGTGGGGTGTTACGCGATCTTTTATTAGCCCGTTCAATGATTTTATCTGGGTATGCCTTCTGTTGTAGTTTAATAGTAAGGAGGGCTGCTTCCTTCTTATAATCTTGTAAGTTGGTACAGTTTCTACGGACCCGGAGAAATTGGCCCACTGGTAAGTTCTCCCTGAGTGCACGAGGATGTGCACTATCAAAGTGCAACAGACTATTCCTGTCTGTAGGTTTGGTATATAATGAACTAATAAGGGTACCGCCACTAGCGATCAAGTTTACATCTAGAAAAGAAACTGTTCCACTATTCGTGGTCATGGTGAAGTTTAGATGTGGATTCAGTTGATTAATCCAGATGAGAAAGTTATTCAAATCAGAATTATCTCCCTTCCAGATGACCAAGATGTCATCGATATACCTGAACCACTTACAGATGTTATTGGAGTAAGGATTATTGGGCCAAATGTGTTGATCTTCAAAATGGCCCATATAGAGACACGCTATGCTCGGCGCAAAGGTGCTGCCCATGGAAGTGCCATGTATTTGTAGATACATCTGATCTTCAAAGCAGAAGAAATTTTCCATCAGGGCTATGCGCATGAGGGAAATGACCCAGTTCACCGGTGCTTCCCATTGCCATTCTTCCTGTCTTAACAGTGCCTCTATCACTCGAATACTCTCTTCTTGTGGAATGCTGGTATACAGCGCTTCCACATCAAGACAAACCATAGTGTTTTCACTTGGGTCATAATCAATGTCTGTCAACAAATTAAGTAGATGTTTAGTGTCTTGCACATATGACTTGATACGTGTGACAAGAGGTCGTAGAAACCAGTCAGTATACTTGGACAATGGTTCAAGAAGGGACCCTACTCCCGACACAATTGGTCTTCCTGGAGGAGGTTTTTACCCTTATGAATTTTCGGTATAGTATAGAACAGGGGCACTCTGGGATCATCTGTAATCAGAAATTCATGTTCTTTTTGTGATCCAATTGCGGTCCTCTGCATCAATGGTCAAAGATCTTATTGTTTTCTTTAGACGTACTGTGGGGTCTCTATTGATTTTTTGTAATACTTGACATCAGCCAGGAGACTCATACAGGCTGTTCTATATGCATTGGTGCTTTGAATGACCGTTGCTCCACCCTTATCAGCTGGTTTTATTACAATGTCTGATCTAGTACTCAGAGATTTTAATGCAAACCTCTCTTTATTGCTCAAATTATTGAAAGTGCCGCCCTTTGTTTGTAGTTGTTCCACTTCTTTAGTGACACTTTCCTCAAACGCCAAGACTTCAGGAGGCATCAGAGATGCTGGTGGATAGAACTTTGACTTGGGACGTAGTGCCGTATGGTTGTCGTCATTCTCCGGTTTGTCTCTATCCATGAAAAACGCTTTAATCCGAATTTTACGAAAAAATTCGCTTAATTCACAGCGTAATTGGAATTTATCCAAAAAGGCTGTGGGGACAAATCCCAATTATTTGTTGAGCACTGCTAGTTCTATGGTGTTTAATGTGATCTCAGTTAAATTAACAACTAATCCCTTGTTCCACTCGTGCTCGGTTGTTGGCCTCTGGTCTGGCTGCGGGTATTCACGGGTATCCTCTCGTCTTCCCACTGGACCCTTCTGTTGTTGCCTTTTCTCCCGCATCTCCCTCTTCTTCCGCCCTGTCCTAAAAAACGATTAGGATAATAATTCGGTTGGAAGTAAGGTCCGCTTTGATATTGGGGTGGTCCCTGAAAAGGTTGAGGGCCGAAGGGGCCAGGCCAAGGATATATTTGTGGCGGTACAAAGCCTTGATTGAAGTTCGCTCTTCGGGATCGTCTTGATCTATTCCTCCAACTTTTGCTTGATCCGTCACTGGACCAATCATCTTGTTCATTGTCTGAGGCACTAGATTCACCCTGGTACGAGGACCCTGAGTCTGAATTTTCTTGACCCTTGTAATCCTCCTTGATGTAGGGGTATATTTTCTCATGGGAAAATTTCTTAAGGTCCTTCTGTAATTGTTACCCTCCCGTGTTTACAACACTGTACCACATAAAGTACTCCTTAGAAGCGAAGATGATACCCGCGTCATAACAATCCTAAAAGATTTAGATGGGAAGTCCTGAGATGAAGAGACCCACTACGGAGTGGGGAAGGAAACAATTCCTTTTGTTTTAAATACCCTCACACACCCTAGTGGTGTCATGCTTCATCATCGGGTCACCCTAACACCTAAAAGTCAGGGTGGGCTCGACCGTTTTTTCAGGGAGCTCTTAGGAATAATAAGACCAGGGGGGAAAAAATTAATTAAAAAACCTCCAACAAATCCCAGTATCCCTTTAATATTGGATTCGTTAGGGTTATTAAAAATATGTAAACAGGGGTCAGAATAGGAGTATTTATGGTCCTATGACCCTTCAGCCGACATGTTTCAGTCCTACTAGTTGGCCCCCAGGGTCCCTCAGGATTCAAAGGGAATTAATTCCCCAACTTAAAACGCACCACAGGGCGTGTTTGCGCACATGTCACCTGAGGCCCCGCCCCCTCCCTTCACCACTGTGCAAACGCGCCCCGTGGAGTGTTTTAAGTTGGGGGATTAGGTCACCTTGAATCCTGAGGGTCCCTGGGGCCCAACTAGCCCACCAGGTACTTCCAGTAAGCACCACAGGCCTGCGTTGCAACGCCTGTAACAAATTGTGCAGTTGTGTTTAGGTAGTGAAGAGGGTCGTGCTGGGGGTAGTGTTTTAGGGTTTAGGGTAGTGCAGTGGTGTTTGTGTAGTGTAGGGGGTCATGCTGGGGGTAGATTTAGGGTTTAGGGTAGTGCAGTGGTGTTTGGGTAGTGTAGGGAGTCGTGCTGGGGGAGTGTTTTAGGGTTTAGGGTAGTGCAGTGGTGTTTGGGTAGTGTAGGGGGTCGTGCTGGGGGTAGTTTTTTAGGGTTTAGGGTAGTGCAGTGGTGTTTGGGTAGTGTAGGGAGTCGTGCTGGGGGTAGTGATTTAGGGTAGTGCAGTGGTGTTTGGGTAATGTAGGGGTAGTGTTTTAGGGTTTAGGGTAGTGCAATGGTGTTTGGGTAGTGTAGGGGGTACTGCTGGGGGTAGTGTTTTAGGGTTTAGGGTAGTGCAGTGGTGTTTGGGTAGTGTAGGGGTACTGCTGGGGGTAGTGTTTTAGGGTTTAGGGTAGTGCAGTGGTGTTTGGGTAGTGTAGGGGTTCGTGCTGGGGGTAGTTTTTAGGGTTTAGGGTAGTGCAGTGGTGTTTGTGTAGTGTAGGGGGTAGTGTTTTAGGGTTTAGGGTAGTGCAGTGGTGTTTGTGTAGTGTAGGAGGTCGTGGTTTAGGGTAGTGCAGTGGTGTTTGGGTAATGTAGGGGGTACTGCTGGGGGTAGTGTTTTAGGGTTTAGGGTAGTGCAGTGGAGTTTGGGTAATGTAGGGGGTACTGCTGGGGGTAGTGTTTTAGGGTTTAGGGTAGTGCAGTGGTCTTTGGGTAGTGTAGGGGGTCGTGCAGGGGGTAGTGTTTTAGGGATTAGGGTAGTGCATTGGTGTTTGGGTAGTGTAGGGAGTCATGCGGGGGTAGTGTTTTAGGGTTTAGGGCAGTGCAGTGGTGTTTGGGTAGTGTAGGGGGTCGTGCTGGGGGAGTGTTTTAGGGTTTAGGGCAGTGCAGTGGTGTTCAGGTAGTGTAGGGGGTCGTGCTTGGGGGAGTGTTTTAGGGTTTAGGGCAGTGCAGTGGTGTTCGGGTAGTGTAGGGGGTCGTGCTGGGGGAGTGTTTCAGGGTTTAGGGCAGTGCAGTGGTGTTCGGGCAGTGTAGGGGTCTTGCTGGGGCTGGTGTTTCAGGGTTTAGGGCAGTGCAGTGGTGTTCGGGCAGCGTAGGGGGTCGTGCTGGGGGTGGTGTTTCAGGGTTTAGGGCAGTGCAGTGGTGTTCGGGCAGTGTAGGGGGTCTTGCTGGGGCTGGTGTTTCAGGGTTTAGGGCAGTGCAGTGGTGTTCGGGCAGTGTAGGGGGTCATGCTGGGGGTGGTGTTTCAGGGTTTAGGGCAGTGCAGTGGTGTTCGGGCAGTATAGGGGTTCGTGCAGGGGTGGTGTTTCAGGGTTTAGGGCAGTGCAGTGGTGTTCGGGTAGTGTAGGGGGTCATGCAGGGGGTGGTGTTTCAGGGTTTAGGGCAGTGGTGTTCGGGTAGTGTAGGGGGTCGTGCTGGGGTGGTGTTTCAGGGTTTAGGGCAGTGGTGTTCGGGTAGTGTAGGGGGTGGTGCAGGGGGTGGTGTTTCAGGGTTTAGGGCAGTGGTGTTCGGGTAGTGTAGGGGGTCATGCTGGGGCTGGTGTTTCAGGGTTTAGGGCAGTACAGTGGTGTTTGGGCAGTGTAGGGGGTCGTGCTGGGGCTGGTGTTTCAGGGTTTAGGGCAGTGCAGTGGTGTTCGGGCAGTGTAGGTGGTGGTGCTGGGGCTGGTGTTTCAGGGATTAGGGCAGTGCAGTGGTGTTCGGGCAGTGTAGGGGGTCATGCTGGGGCTGGTGTTTCAGGGTTTAGGGCAGTGCAGTGGTGTTCGGGCAGTGTAGGAGGTCTTGCTGGGGCTGGTATTTCAGAGTCTAGGGTAGTGCAGTGGTGTTCGGGCAGTGTAGGGGGTCTTGCTGGGGCTGGTGTTTCAGGGTTTAGGGCAGTGCAGTGGTGTTCGGGCAGTGTAGGGGGTCTTGCTGGGGGTGGTGTTTCAGGGTTTAGGGCAGTGGTGTTCAGGCAGTGTAGGGGGTCTTGCTGGGGGTGATGTTTCAGGGTTTAGGGCAGTGCAGTGGTGTTCGGGCAGTGTAGGGGGTCATGCTGGGGGTGGTGTTTCAGGGTTTAGGGCAGTGCAGTGGTGTTCCGGCAGTGTAGGGGGTCGTGCAGGGGGTGATGTTTCAGGGTTTAGGGCAGTGCAGTGGTGTTTGGGCAGTGTAGGGAGTCGTGCTGGGGGTGGTGTTTCAGGGTTTAGGGCAGTGCAGTGGTGTTCGGGCAGTGTAGGGTGTCGTGCTGAGGGATGGTGTTTCAGGGTTTAGGGCAGTGCAGTGGTGTTCGGGCAGTGTAGGGGTGTCGTGCAGGGGGTGGTGTTGCAGGGTTTAGGGCAGTGCAGTGGTGTTTGGGCAGTGTAGGGGGTCGTGCAGGGGGTGGTGTTTCAGGGTTTAGGGCAGTGCAGTGGTGTTCGTCCAGTGTAGGTGGTCTTGCTGGGGGTGGTATTTCAGGGTTTAGTGCAGTGGTGTTCGGGCAGTGTAGGGGGTCTTGATGCGGGTGGTGTTTTAGGGTTTAGGGCAGTGCAGTGGTGTTCGGGCAGTGTAGGGGGTCTTGCTGGGGCTGGTGTTTCAGGGTTTAGGGCAGTGCAGTGGTGTTCGGGCAGTGTAGGGGGTCGTGCTGGGGCTGGTGTTTCAGGGTTTAGGGCAGTGCAGTGGTGTTCGGGCAGTGTAGGGGGTCGTGCAGGGGTGGTGTTTCAGGGTTTAGGGCAGTGCAGTGGTGTTCGGGCAGTGTAGGGGGTCGTGCAGGGGTGGTGTTTCAGGGTTTAGGGCAGTGCAGTGGTGTTCGGGCAGTGTAGGGGGTCTTGCTGGGGGTGGTGTTTCAGGGTTTAGGGCAGTGGTGTTCGGGCAGTGTAGGGGGTCTTGCTGGGGGTGATGTTTCAGGGTTTAGGGCAGTGCAGTGGTGTTCCGGTAGTGTAGGGGGTCGTGCAGGGGGTGGTGTTTCAGTGTTTAGGGCAGTGCAGTGGTGTTTGGGCAGTGTAGGGGGGTCGTGCTGGGGGTGGTGTTTCAGGGTTCAGTGCAGTGGTGTTTGGGCAGTGTAGGGGGGTCATGCTGGGGGTGGTGTTTCAGGGTTTAGGGCAGTGCAGTGGTGTTTGGGCAGTGTAGGGGGTCGTGCTGGGGGTGGTGTTTCAGGGTTCAGTGCAGTGGTGTTAGGGCAGTGTAGGGTGTCGTGCTGAGGGGTGGTGTTTCAGGGTTTAGGGCAGTGTAGTGGTGTTCGGGCAGTGTAGGGTGTCGTGCTGAGGGGTGGTGTTTCAGGGTTTAGTGCAGTGGTGTTCGGGCAGTGTAGGGGGTCGTGCAGGGGGTGGTGTTTCAGGGTTTAGGGCAGTGCAGTGGTGTTTGGGCAGTGTAGGGGGTCGTGCAGGGGGTGGTGTTTCAGGGTTTAGGGCAGTGCAGTGGTGTTCGGCCAGTGTAGGTGGTCTTGCTGGGGGTGGTGTTGCAGGGTTTAGGGCAGTGCAGTGGTGTTCGGGCAGTGTAGGGGGTCGTGCTGGGGCTGGTGTTTGAGGGTTTAGGGCAGTGCAGTGGTGTTCGGGCAGTGTAGGGGGTCGTGCAGGAGGTGGTGTTTCAAGGTTTAGGGCAGTGCAGTGGTTTTCGGGCAGTGTAGGCGGTCGTGCTGGGGGTGGTGTTTCAGGGTTTAGGGCAGTGCAGTGGTGTTCCGGCAGTGTAGGGGGTCGTGCAGGGGGTGGTGTTTCAGGGTTTAGGGCAGTGCAGTGGTGTTCCGGTAGTGTAGGGGGTCGTGCAGGGGGTGGTGTTTCAGGGTTTAGGGCGGTGCAGTGGTGTTCGGGCAGTGTAGGGGGTCGTGCTGGGGCTGGTGTTTCAGGGTTTAGGGCAGTGCAGTGGTGTTCGGGCAGTGTAGGGGGTCTTGCTGGGGGTGGTGTTTCAGGGTTTAGGGCAGTGCAGTGGTGTTCGTGCAGTGTAGGGGGTCGTGCTGGGGATGGTGTTTCAGGGTTTAGGGCAGTGCAGTGGTGTTCGGGCAGTGTAGGGGGTCGTGCTGGGGCTGGTGTTTCAGGGTTTAGGGCAGTGCAGTGGTGTTCGGGCAGTGTAGGGGGTCGTGCTGGGGCTGGTGTTTCAGGGTTTAGGGCAGTGGTGCTCAGGCAGTGTAGGGGGTCGTGCTGGGGGTGGTGTTTCAGGGTTTAGGGCAGTGCAGTGGTGTTCGGGCAGTGTAGGGGGTCATGCTGGGGCTGGTGTTTCAGGGTTTTGGGCAGAGCAGTGGTGTTTGGGCAGTGTAGGGGGTCGTGCTAGGGGTGGTGTTTCAGGGTTTAGGGCAGTGCAGTGGTGTTCGGGCAGTGTAGGGGTCGTGCTGGGGGTGGTGTTTCAGGGTTTAGGGCAGTGGTGTTTGGGCAGTGTAGGGGGTCTTGCTGGGGGTGATGTTTCAGGGTTTAGGGCAGTGCAGTGGTGTTCGGGCAGTGTGGGGGTCTTGCTGGGGGTAGTGTTTCAGGGTTTAGGGCAGTGCAGTGGTGTTCGGGCAGTGTAGGGGGGTCGTGCTGGGGGTGGTGTTTCAGGGTTTAGGGCGGTGCAGTGGTGTTCGGGCAGTGTAGGGGGTCGTGAAGGGGGTGGTGTTTCAGGGTTTAGGGCAGTGCAGTGGTGTTCGGGCAGTGTAGGGGGTCGTGCTAGGGGTGGTGTTTCAGGGTTTAGGGCAGTGCAGTGGTGTTCGGGCAGTGTAGGGGGTCGTGCAGGAGCTGTTTCAGGGTTTAGGGCAGTACAGTGGTGCTTGTGTAGTGTAGGGGGTCGTGCTGGGGGTAGTGTTTTAGGGTTTAGGATAGTGCAGTGGTGCTTGTGTAGTGCAGGGGGTCATGCTGGGGGTAGTGGTTTAAGGTAGTGCAGTGGTGTTTTTATAGTGTAGGGGGGTCATGTATTAAGATGCAACGCTCCAATACCTGACCAGTCTGCACTACATAAAACTGCAAAAAAACTAAAAATAAGTGTTTTGCACACTTTTGTCATTGGGCTATATGTGGGCTACATCTGGGTAATATTTGTGCTACATTTGGGCTCTTTTTTCACTGGTGGCCATCTTGGAAGACTTCTTTGTTATGAAGTTTCCTCATTTACTGCAGTCTCCTCCGTAGGAAAAGGCTTTCAGTTTTTACTTTGATTCCATCATGAAGGCATTCAGATGTCTCACATTTGCCATAAATTCAGAATGTTAGCACTCTAGTTGCTCATTAGATCACTGTAGTAAAGCTACTGCTCACCAGGAGTTAACTGGAAGTCTGCTGCTGGTATTGAAAGTGATTGTTTCAGTCTGCATGTCAGAATTTTCTAATGAAATAGAAGAGGATTTGAGATCTCACTTAAAACATACCCTAATTTTTCTTTCTGCAGCACTACCCATAATTTCTATTTCAAAAAGAACCCCCTCATTTTGTTCCTTTTTAAATTAAATGTTTTAAGTGTTACCAGTTTATTCCAATCAAGATGGCTTCAGGTGTGCCATACTTTTGTCATAAGTAAGGCTGTTAGCACTCTAGTTGTTCTTTAGAACACTCTGGGAAGCTGCAGTAGAACACAAAGGAATCAACTGACAGTCTCTCCCCTTGTTGGATGTACATGTTTTACTGAGAATGTCAGACTTCATTCTCACATGACTGAGAAAGATAATGTGAATTTACAGAAAATATGCTCTCATTTTAGCTTCTGGAGCACCTTCCAAAACTCTATGGGACAAGCATGTGAAAATAGTTCTCTCAAACATGATTCATGATATCCCAGCAGAAGGTTTTTCACAGGGTAAAATCACCTTAAACACACCACAATTCCTGAAATGAGTATGGTACCATCAACAAATGAATTCTAATGTAACTAAAGTCTGTTATCACCCTTTATTGTTCTCCTTTTGGTAACCCTCAAAATCTTTGATTCACTACAATGCATTTCAATGGGGTACTATCATTTATATTGGTCCCAAGATGGCTGCCAGCAATTCCAGGATGAAGTGCTGACAGCCAATCAGATCTCACGATGACATGTGTGGTTAGGCTCCGCCCAGATATATGTGATTTTACTTTTGATTTTCTCAGCAACTACTGAACGGATTTACACCATTTAACAAAAAGGGTTCTTTCTGAACCAAGAACTACCTCTTTGCCAAATTTGGTGTAATTCCGTTCAGCAGTTCGGGCTGTAGCCGTGTCTAAAGTTTCCTATGGAAAATTGCATGGGGAAAACACGTTTTGGGACCCCCCTTTTTTCTCAGCCCCCACTTGCCGAATTAACCCGAAACTTTCAGGATAGGAGCGGACCGGAGCGGGCCATAAGTTTTGAAAATTTCGCGAAGATTCGTCAACCGGCGCCAAAGTTATTGGAAATAGAATGTTGTGAATTTCCTATGGAAAATAGGTCCTAACTATAACTATCTACTGGCGACCGCCAGTAGATAATATGTATGTGTATATATATTATCTACTGGCGGTCGCCAGTAGATAGTTATAGTTAGGACCTATTATCCATAGGAAATCTGCGACATTCTATTTGCAATAACGTTGGCGCCGGTTGGCCGAATCTTCGCAGCTTCCAACTTGTTGGGGCGTTCCGGTCTGCTCCTACCCTGAAAGTCTCGGGCTGATACGTCAAGTGGGGGCCGAGAAAAAGGGGGTCCCAAAGCGCGTTTTCCCCATTCATTTTCCATAGGAACCTTTAATCGCAGCTACAGCCCGAACTGCTGAACGGAATGACCCCAAATTTGGCAAAGAGGTAGCCCTTGGTTCATACTGGTGCCTTTTGCTAAAATGGTGTAAATCCGTTCAGTAGTTCCTGAGAAATTCACAAGTAAAATCACATATATATCTATGGGCGCGTCGGATCCGCGTACCCTCCCGATCACGAGCTGCATGCTAATTGGCTGTCAACACTCCAAATCAGGAAGTGTTGGCAGCCATTTTGTCCCTCGGACAGAAACAAGTGCGCAAAGCGCACAAAGGGGGCAGGGTAGAAACACCCTAACCCCCTAGGCCTGCTCAGGGGGTCCCACAGGGTGCGCGGATCCTGCCGGAAAAAAAAAAAAATTGAAGCGCGGTCTCCCGCGCTTCGATGTTAATTTGCCCCCGGGTGGGCCAAGTCCCGGGGGCATGGTGAGGGGGTTACATTTATGTATGGGGGGCCTCTAAGGGCCCCCAAGCCCCGAGACCGCCACCCCGGGGCTTTAACAAAAAATGGTGCGGGAGGGCTCTAAGCCCTCCCGCTGCCCCGGGGACCGCCACCTCCCCGGGGCTTCTGTTTTTAAAATTATTTAACCTGTGTGGGGGGGCTCCAGCCCCCCCACATGCCCTGAGGACCGCCACCTCCCGGGGCACTAAGAAGTTAAAAATGGGGGTCCGTTTTGGACCCCGAAGCCGAGGACCACCACCTCCCGGGGCTTTGAAATGTGGGGAGGGGCCGTGCGGCCCCCTCCTGGAGCCAGTGATGGCCCTGGGGACCGCCACCCCCAGGGCCGGCTCCTGCAGTGTCCCGGGGTGCCTACCCCGGAACACTGCTGTTTGCAATGACAGGACGGGAGCCTCGCGGCTCCCGTCCTGTCATTACAAACTGCTTGAATTTTGGAAGCAAGAGCAGGAAAGCTGCTCTCGCTTCCAAAATTCAAAGCAGAATTACTTTCCACATGGGGAGCTGCATATTAGCAGCTCCCCATGTGGAAAGCTAATGCCGGCTCCCGCAGGAGGCGGGGAGCTGGCATGGTCCGTGGGGAGTTGGGGTCCCCCACGGACCCCAAAGGATAGGGCCAGCCCGGGGGATGGGGTCCCGGGGCAAGTAGTGGCCCGAGAGGGGGCCACGTGGTCCCCCTCCCCAAAAATCATTAAAAAAAAGGCCGGCCCCGGGGGATGGGGTCCAAGGGGCCTAAGGAGGCCTTAGGAGGGGGGCCACGCAGCCCCCCTCCATCAAATTTTTTTTTTTTTTAAAAGGTGGCAATGGCCCGGGGGATGGGGTCCCCGGGTCGAAATTGGCCACGGGAGGGGGGCCCACGCAATCCCCTTCCCGGTCCTTTTTTTTTTTTTTTTTTTTAAAAAGGGGGCAGGCCCTGTGGGATGGGGTCCCCAGGGCTCAAAAAAATTACAAAAAAGGGGGGCCACACAGCCCCCTTTAAAAAAAATAAAAAAAAAATAATTTAAAATCCGGCATCGCGCGGGAGGCCACGCCCCCTCTTTGTCAGCACTCTGCAAACGCGCCCCTGGCGCGTTTGCAGAGAGAAGGCAATTCCCCTTGAATACTGGGGGTCCCTGGGGGCCAACTAGCCCACCAGGAACCTCCAGTATGCGCCAGGGGGCTGCGTTGCAGAGACGTGTACAGAGGCCACGCCCCTTTTACACCTCTCTGCAACGCAGCTCTGTGGCGCTTTTGAGGTATATGGTGGGTTAGTTGGACTCCAGGGACCCTCAGGATTCAAGGGGACTTAATCCCCCAACTTAAAACGCGCCACGGGGCGTGTTTGCACAGTGGTGAAGGGCGGGGCTTCAGGTGACATGTGTGCAAACAGGCCCCGTGGCGCGTTTAAGATGGGGAATAAATTCCTTTTCAATCCTGAGGGTCCCTAGGGACCAACTAGCCTCAGGTACCTCCAGTAAGCGCCACGGAGCTGCGTTGCAGAGTGTTGTAAAAGGGGCATGGCCTCTGAACACCTCTCTGCAACGCAGCCCCTGGCACATACTGGAGGTACCTGGTGGGCTAGTTGGCCCCTAGGAACCCTCGGGATTGAGGAGGAATTAATTGTCCAACTTAAAACGCGCCACAGGGCGTGTTTGCAGACATGTCACCTCTGGCCCCACCCCTTCCTTCACCATTGTGCAAATATTCCTCTAAAATCAGCCGAACTACGAATTCCGATTTACTCACCTGTTATCAGGAGAGACCTCAGTGCTGCATCTTTGAGCCCAGTACTGATCCTGAAAAGTAATTCTAACCGTACTTACCAGTAACTTGAATTTCCTTCTATAGGATATCATTGCCTGCTTTTTGCTGAAAAAGTTTCTAAGTGTCGATTTTTGAAACGTACAAATATTCCTCTAAAATCAGCCGAAATACGAATTCTGATTTACTCACCTATTATCAGGAGAGACCTCAGTGCTGCATCTTTCAGCCCAGTACTGATCCTGAAAAGTAATTTTAACCGTACTTACCAGTAACTTGAATTTCCTTCCATAGGAATCCATTGTCTGGTTTTCAGCAGAAAAGTTTCAAAGTGTTGATTTTCACAAACTACAAATATTCCTTAAAAATCGCCTGTGTGACTTAAACGCATTCTTTCAACTGTTTACAGGAGATGCACCAGTGCTGGTTCCAGGATCCACCTCTGAGTAAGAAAAAGTAACGATAACACTACTTACCTGCTAAGTGAATTTCCTCCCATAGGATAACATTGGTGATTCTATATGAAAAAGTTTCTGTCAACTTTTAAAATATAATAATATTCCTTAAAAATCACAACTTTAACCAAAACGCTTTTACTCAACTGTTTACAGGAGATGTCCCAGGACTGAATCTAGGATCCAGTCCTGTGGTTAGAAAAGTAATCCATAAAGTAACTAATTGCATTTAACTAGAAATTCACATTGAGCTCAATGTTGCATTGTTTTTGAAATTGTGTTGCCCATTGCAACAACTGTAACTACTGTACTTAAAAGTCTATTGCCTATTTGCAAAGTATTTAAACTAAAGTAATTCATTCTGAGAAAGTATATTTTGTAATGTATAATGTAATTACAATGTAATTTAAAAAATAAAATATCTAAAAATAAATAGTTTAAAAAATGTAAATCAGTATCAAAAAAATAAATATAACAATTAATGCATTTAAAAATTGTCATTTACAAAACCTTTGAAATTCACTGAAAAAAACCATAGGTTTCAGACACGTTATAGTTAGGAATTAGCATTTAAAAAACCTTTGAAATTCACTGAAAAAACCATAGGTTTCAGGCACGTTATAGTTAGAAATTAGCATTTAAAAACCTTAGAAATTCACTGAAAAAACCATAGGTTTTAGGGACAGTTATAGTTAGTTGGACATTTTACTCGTACAAAACCCGTGAAATTCCCCCGTTATAGTTAGTTCAGGTAACTATAACTCGCGCCCCCGCAATGCACTGCTGATGACGTCACATATTACATCACTCATGACATGGTAAGTGACATCACTGATGACATCACTGATGACATCATCCATGTGAGAATTTAATGCATCTTCTCACACCCTAATATAAGTTTTGGAACACCCACTCTAAATTACAGACTGCCATTCTCAAAACCATACACACTCCAATACCAATAAGTACATACCCACTCACTGATTCTTAGGTCTACACACACACATCTACTCACTCACCCGTACAGTCACTCATACTTACAGTCACTCAGTACAGGACTATCATATGCACTCATACACCTATATAAACACTCACGCAACTCATCCATAGAGGTACTCGCACACCTAGTCAGTCATGCAAATAATTAATCACACTCCAATTTACTCACCTATACAGTTATACACACCAGCTCACTTACTCATAAAAATACTAGCACATTCTTACGCTCCTATGCAATCACTGATGCAAGCACACACTCATCCATATAGCCACTCTCACAATCACACACACTCACTTATAGCCATTTATATACTCCAACACACATATATACTGCCTTTCACATATGTAGTTACTCACACATGTACCACTGAGATATACATTCAATCACTAACACACCCATACACACACTCACCCACCCATACAGTCCATCACAGACGCACTCTTGAAACCATGCACTCAGTGAATCACCCACTCACACATCTATGCACAGTCACACACACCCCACCCACACAAACACTGAGGCACCCATATAGATACTCAGAGAACCAATCCATAACCCATATAGACGCTCATTTAGCTAGTCAGAAACCCATGCAGCTGCTTACACAACAACAGACAGACGGATACAGACATTCACAGTTTAGTCACTCACCCATGCATCCAGTAAGATACGTTTAATCACTCACTTATAGACTCAGTCACGCACCTACTAAATCATCCATTCAGGCGCTTCTACACCCACTCATTCTTCAATACGCCTTTCCCTATATATATTAAACATATTTAAACTTTACAGAAACACACAGTCACTGGATGATGTCATCAGTGATGTCATCAGTGATGTCACTGACCATGTCATGAGTGAGGTAATATGTGACGTCATCAGCAGTGCATTGCGGGGCGCGAGTTATAGTTACCTGAACTAACTATAACGGGGGAATTTCACGGGTTTTGTACGAGTGCAATGTCCAACTAACTATAACTGTCCCTAAAACCTTATCGTTTTTTCAGTGAATATATATATATATATATATATATATATATATATATATATATATATATGTGTATGTGTATGCGTCCACACGTCAACGGCTGTTCCCAAGCCTCTTTACACGGCGGGCAGCACGGCAGGGTAGCCACCCCTTAAAATCCAAACACTAACCGGTTGTCAGTTCTTTTACGAAAGAAAACACCGGAGCCGTGGCCTCAATTCCATAAAGTGTTTATTTACACGGCGTCTAGGTCCCGACGCGTTTCAGAGTTAAACAGCACTCCTTTCTCACGGGCCTATGTATGTGTATATGTGTATGTATATGTATATATATATTCAACAAACGCCAAAGCTTCTCAAGATGCACTCGACAGTGCGTCTGCCATTCGGCATCACGGTTCAGCCCGCCCCAACCATCCAAGTTTGTTGTGTTGCCTGACGCGTTTCTGTGGCCAACGTACCACTTCATCAGAGGCATTTCTCCTGTACGCATTGGAGCGCTCTTTATTCTGCATGCTGATTGGTTTAAAAACCCCTCATGGGTTCAACTGCGTACTTGATTTCTTCATACAGCATGCTGGGATGTGTAGTCACATCGAGCTTTCATTAAACACCTATAGTAGGTTCCAATGCTTACAGATTTCAGAGAGTCAGTTAAAATCCTTAGTAGGATCTGGATGTGATGGGAGCAGGCACTCTTCATCAAGACTCACTGTGCTGGAAACCGGAGCAGGAAGGTTCCTCTCCCTCAGCCTCTCATTCCTTCGAGATGGTGCATCTTGCACGGGAAGGCACCCGTGTCATAATTTTATTCAACAAACGCCAAAGCTTCTCAAGATGCACTCGACAGTGCGTCTGCCATTCGGCATCACGGTTCAGCCCGCCCCAACCATCCAAGTTCGTTGTGTTGCCTGACGCGTTTCTGTGGCCAACGTACCACTTCATCAGAGGCATTTCTCCTGTACGCATTGGAGCGCTCTTTATACTGCATGCTGATTGGTTTAAAAACCCCTCATGGGTTCAACTGCGTACTTGATTTCTTCATACAGCATGCTGGGATGTGTAGTCACATCGAGCTTTCATTAAACACCTATAGTAGGTTCCAATGCTTACAGATTTCAGAGAGTCAGTTAAAATCCTTGCGTACAGGAGAAATGCCTCTGATGAAGTGGTACGTTGGCCACAGAAACGCGTCAGGCAACACAACGAACTTGGATGGTTGGGGCGGGCTGAACCGTGATGCCGAATGGCAGACGCACTGTCGAGTGCATCTTGAGAAGCTTTGGCGTTTGTTGAATAAAATATATATATATATATATATATATATATATATAATCTACTGGCGGTCGCCAGTAGATAGTTATAGTTAGGACCTATTTTCCATAGGAAATCCGCAACATTCTATTTGAAATAACGTTGGCGCTGGTTGACGAATCTTCGCGAAAGTTTCCAACTTGTTGGGGCGCTCCGTTCCGCTCCTATCCTGAAAGTCTCTGGGTGATTCGTCAAGCGGGGGCCGAGAAAAAAGGGGGGGCCCAAAACGTGTTTTCCCTATTCATTTTTCCATAGGAACCTTTAGTCGCAGCTACAGCCCGAACTGCTGAACGGAATTACACCAAATTTGGCAAAGAGGTAACCATTGGTTCAGTGTCGTGCCTTTTGCTTAAATGGTGTAAATCCGTTCAGTAGTTCCTGAGAAAATCAAAAGTAAAATCACATATATATCTGGGCGGAACCTAACCACACTTGTCATTGTGAGATCTGATTGGCTGTCAGCACTTCATCCTGGAATTGCTGGCAGCCATCTTGAAACCAATATACATGATAGTGCCCCATTGAAATGCATTGTAGTGAATCAAAGATTTTGAGGGTTACCAAAAGGAGAACTATAAAGGGTGATAACAGACTTTAGTTACATTAGAATTCATTTGTTGATGGTACCATACTAATTTCAGGAATTGTGGTGTGTTCTAAGGTGATTTTGCCCTGTGAAAAACCTTCTGCTGGGATATCATGAATCATGTTTGAGAGAACTATTTTCACATGCTTGTCCCATAGAGTTTTGGAAGGTGCTCCAGAAGCTAAAATGAGAGCATATTTTCTGTAAATTCACATTATCTTTCTCAGTCATGTGAGAATGAAGTCTGACATTCTCAGTAAAACATGTACATCCAACAAGGGCAGAGACTGTCAGTTGATTCCTTTGTGTTCTACTGCAGCTTCCCAGGGTGTTCTAAAGAACAACTAGAGTGCTAACAGCCTTACTTATGACAAAAGTATGGCACACCTGAAGCCATCTTGATTGGAATAAACTGGTAACACTTAAAACATTTAATTTAAAAAGGAACAAAATGAGGGGTTCTTTTTGAAATAGAAATTATGGTTAGTGCTGCAGAAAGAAAAATTAGGGCATGTTTTAAGTGAGATCTCAAATCCTCTTCTATTTCATTAGAAAATTCTGACATGCAGACCGAAACAATCACTTTCAATACCAGCAGCAGACTTCCAGTTAACGCCCTGGTGAGCAGTAGCTTTACTACAGTGATCTAATGAGCAACTAGAGTGCTAACATTCTGAATTTATGGCAAATGTGAGACACATCTGAATGCGTTCTTGATGGAATCAAAGTAAAAAACTGAAAGCATTTCCTACTGAGGAGACTGCAGTAAATGAGGAAATTAGGAAACTTGATAACAAAGAAGTCTTCCAAGATGGCCACCAGTGAAAAAAAAGCCCAAATGTAGCACTATTATTACCCAGATGTAGCCCACATATAGCCCAATGACAAAAGTGTGCAAAACACTTTTTATTTTTAGTTTTTTTGCAGTTTTATGTAGTGCAGACGGGTCAGGTATTGGAGCGTTGCATCTTAAAACATGACCCCCCCTACACTACAAAAACACCACTGCACTACCCTAAAACGCTACCCCCAGCACGACCCCCTACACTACACAAGCACCACTGCACTATCCTAAACCCTAAAACACTACCCCCAGCATGACCCACTACACAAACACCACTGCACTACCCTAAACCCTAAAACACTACCCCTAGCACGCCCCCTACACTACCCAAACACCACTGCACTAACCTAAATCCTAAAACACTACCCCCAGCACGACCCCCTACACTACCCAAACACCACTGCACTACCCTAAAACATGACCCCTACACTACACAAACACCACTGCACTACCCTAAACCCTAAAACACTACCCCCAGCATGACCCCCTACACTACACAAGCACCACTGCACTACCCTAAAACACTACCCCCAGCACGACCCCCTACACTGCCCGAACACCACTGCACTGCCCTAAACCCTGAAACACCAGCCCCTGCACGACCCCCTACACTGCCCGAACACCACTGCACTGCCCTAAACCCTGAAACACCACCCCTAGCACGACCCCCTACACTGCCCGAACACCACTGCACTGCCCTAAACCCTGAAACACCACCCCCTTCACGACCCCCTACACTGCCTGAACACCACTGCACTGCCCTAAACCCTGAAACACCACCCCCAGCACGACCCCCTACACTGCCCGAACACCACTGCACTGCCCTAAACACTGAAACACCACCCCTAGCACGACCCCCTAAACTGCCCGAACACCACTACACTGCCCTAAACCCTGAAACACCACCCCCTTCACGACCCCCTACATTGCCTGAACACCACTGCACTGCCCTAAACCCTGAAACACCACCCCCAGCACGACCCCCTACACTGCCCGAACACCACTGCACTGCCCTAAACCCTGAAACACCATCCCTAGCACGACCCCCTACACTGCCCGAACACCACTGCACTGCCCTAAACCCTGAAACACCACCCCCTTCACGACCCCCTACACTGCCTGAACACCACTGCACTGCCCTAAACCCTGAAACACCACCCCCAGCAAGACCCCCTACACTGCCCGAACACCACGGCACTGCCCTAAACCCTGAAACACCACCCCCAGCACGACCCCTACACTGCCCGAACACCACTGCTCTGCCCAAAACCCTGAAACACCAGCCCCAGCACGACCCCTACACTGCCCGAACACCACTGCACTGCCCTAAACCTTGAAACACCAGCCCCAGCACGACCCCTACACTGCCCGAACACCACTGCACTACCCTAAACCCTGTAACACCACCCCCAGCACGACCCCTACACTGCCCGAGCACCACTACACTGCCCTAAACCCCGAAACACCAGCCCCAGCACGACCCCCTACACTGCCCGAACACCACTGCACTGCCCTAAACCCTGAAACACCAGCCCCAGCACGACCGCCTACACTGCCCGAACACCACTGCACTGCCCTAAACCCTGAAACACCACACCCAGCACGACCCCCTACACTGCACGAACACCAATGCACTGCCCTAAACCCTGAAACACCACCCCAGCACGACCCCCTACACTGCCCGAACACCACTGCACTGCCCCAAACCCTGAAACACCAGCCCCAGCATGACCCCTACACTGCACGAACACCACTGCACTGCCCTAAACCCTGAAACACCACCCCCAGCACGACCCCCTACACTGCCCGAACACCACTGCTCTGCCCAAAACCCTGAAACACCAGCCCCAGCAAGACCCCCTACACTGCCCGAACACCACTGCACTAAACCCTGAAACACCACCCCCAGCAAGACCCCCTACACTGTCCGAACACCACTGCACTCCCCTAAACCCTGAAACACCACCCCTGCACGACCCCCTACACTGCCGGAACACCACTGCACTGCCCTAAACCCTGAAACACCACCCCCAGCACGACCCCTACACTGCCCGAACACCACTGCACTGCCCTAAACCCTGAAACATCACCCCCAGCAAGACCCCTACACTGCCTGAACACCACTGCCCTAAACCCTGAAACACCACCCCCAGCAAGACCCCCTACACTGCCCGAACACCATTGCACTGCCCTAAACCCTGAAATACCACCTCCAGCACAACCCCCTACACTGCCTGAACACCACTGCACTGCCCTAAACCCTGAAACACCAGCCCCAGCAAGACCCCCTACACTGCCCGAACACCACTGCACTGCCCTAAACCCTGAAACACCAGCCCCAGCACAACCACCTACACTGCCCGAACACCACTGCACTGCCCTAAACACAAACACCAGCCCCAGCACAAACCCCTACACTGCCCGAACACCACTGCACTGCCCTAAACCCTGAAACACCACCCCCTGCACGACCCCCTACACTGCCCGAACACCACTGCACTGCCCTAAACCTTGAAACACCACCCCCTGCACCACCCCTACACTGCCTGAACACCACTGCACTAAACCCTAAAACACTCCCCCCAGCATGACTCCCTACACTACCCAAACACCACTGCACTACCCTAAACCCTAAACCACTACCCCCAGCACGACCCTCTTCACTACCTAAACACAACTGCACAATTTGTTACAGGCGTTGCAACGCAGGCCTGTGGTGCTTACTGGAAGTACCTGGTGGGCTAGTTGGGCCCCAGGGACCCTCAGGATTCAAGGTGACCTAATCCCCCAACTTAAAACGCGCCACTGGGCGCGTTTGCACAGTGGTGAAGGGAGGGGGCGGGGCCTCAGGTGACATGTGCGCAAACACGCCCTGTGGTGCGTTTTAAGTTGGGGAATTAATTCCCTTTGAATCCTGAGGGACCCTGGGGGCCTACTAGCCCACCAGGTACCTTCAGGAAGCACAACAGAGTTGCGTTGCAGAGAGGTGAAAAAAGGTGCGTGGCCTCGGAACGCCTCTCTGCAACTCAGCTCTGTGGTCCTAACTGTAGGTACCTGGGGGGCTAGTTGGGCCCCAGGGATCCTCAGGATTCAAGAGGACTTAATCCCGCAACTTAAAACGCACCACTGGGCGCGTTTGCACACATGTCACCTCAGGCCCCCACTCCCTTCACCACTGTGCAAACGCGCCCTGTAGCGCGTTTTAAGAGGTAGTTTTAATCCCCCTGCCCTATTATGTATTAGGGACTTGCAGAGGAGGTCATGCTAATCACAGGGGTACCCCAACGCATAGTGTTCCCTAGTGTATGTAGGTGTTTTCACTGTATTCTAAGTGTCTTTTAGCATAGCACTGGCTCTGGTTAGTCAGTCAGTTACCACCAGTACCCGTCTGAAAAAGTTGTGGGCACAGGATGATTTTGCAACAAGGCCTCTTTCTGCTCCTCTGTTGGTTCTTTCTGCACATGTTTTGCTTCTTTCTGTGCGTTTTTTCTTCTTTCTTCACATGTCCTACCTCTGTAGGCATAGTTAGAAACTAGTATTTAAAAAACCTTTGAAATTCACTTAAAAAATCATAGGTTTCAGGCACGTTATAGTTAGAAATTAGCATTTAAAAAACCTTTGAAATTCGCTGAAAAAAACATAGGTTTTAGGGACAGTTATAATTAGTTGGACATTTCACTCGTACAAAACCATAGAAATTCCCCGTTATAGTTAGTTCAGCTAACTATAACTCGCGCCCCGCAATGCACTGCTGATGACGTCACATATTACATCACTCATGACATGGTCAGTGACATCACTGATGACATCACTGATGACATCATCCAGTGACTGTGTGTTTCTGTAAAGTTTAAATATGTTTAATATATATAGGGAAAGGCGTATTGAAGAATGAGTGGGTGTATAACTGTCTGAAGGGATGATTTAGTACGTGAGTGACTGACTCTACAAGTGAGTGATTAAACGTATCTTACTGAATGCATGGGTTAGTGACTAAACTGTGTGAATGTCTGTATCCGTCCGTTTGTTGGTGTGTAAGTGGATGCATGGATTTGCGAATAGCTACATCAGTGTCTATATGGGTTATTGATTGGTTCTCTGAGTATCTGTATGGCTGCCTGAGTGTTTGTGTGGGTGGGGTGTGTGTGACTCTGTACATAGATGTGTGAGTGGGTGATTCACTGGGTGCATGATTTCTAGAGTGCATCTGTGATGACTGCTTGGGTGGGTGAGTGTGTGTATGGGTGTGTTAGTGAGTGAATGTATATCTCAGTGGTACATGTGCGAGTAACTACATATGTAAAAGGCAGTATATATGTGTGTTAGATTATTTAAATGGCTATAAGTGAGAGTGTGTGATAGTGAGAGTGGCTGTATGGATGCGTGTGTGCTTGTATCAGTTATTGTATAAGAGCGTAAGAATGTGCTAGTATTTGTATGAGTAAGTGAGCTGGTGTGTGTGTATAACTGTATAGGTGAGTAAATGGGTGTGTGATTAATTTTTTGCATGACTGACTAGGTGTATGAGTACCTCTATGGATGAGTGGCGGTGTGTGAGTGTTTATATAGGTGTATGAGTGCATATGATAGTCCTGTACTGAGTGACTGTAAGTATGAGTGACTGTACGGGTGAGTGAGTGGATGTGTGTGTAGACCTAAGAATCAGTGAGTGGGTATGTGGTTATTGGTGTTGGAGTGTCTATGGTTTTGCGAATGGCAGTCTGTAATTTAGAGTGGGTGTATCAAAAGTTATATTAGGGTGTGAGAAGATGCATGAAATTATCACATGGATGATGTCATCAGTGATGTCATTTCAGATGTCATCAGTGATGTCACTGACCATGTCATGAGTGATGTAATATGTGACGTCATCAGCAGTGCATTGCGGGCGCGAGTTATAGTTAGCTGAACTAACTATAACGGGGGAATTTCTATGGTTTTGTACGAGTGAAATGTCCAACTAATTATAACTGTCCCTAAAACCTATGGTTTTTTCAGTGAAAAAATATATATATATATATATATATATTCACTGAAAAAACCATAGGTTTCAGACACGTTATAGTTACAAATTAGCATTTAAAAAACCTTTGAAATTCACTGAAAAAACCATAGGTAATGTAATGTATAATGTAATTACAATGTAATTTAAAAAATAAAATATGTAAAAAAAATTGTTTCTAAAAATGTAGTAAATCAGTATGAAAAAAATTAATATAACAATTAATACATTTAAAAATTATCATTTACAAAACCTTTGAAATTCACTGAAAAAACCATAGGTTTTAGGGACAGTTATAGTTAGTTGGACATTTTACTCGTACAAAACCCGTGAAATTCCCCCGTTATAGTTAGTTCAGCTAACTATAACTCGCGCCCCCGCAATGCACTGCTGATGACGTCACATATTACATCACTCATGACATGGTCAGTGACATCACTGATGACGTCACTGATGACATCTCAAATGACATCACTGATGACATCATCCACGTGATAATCTGATGCAGCTCTTCACACCCTAATATAACCTTTGATACACCCAATCTAAATTACAGACTGCCATTCGCAAAACCATAGACACTCCAACACCAATAACTACATACCCACTCACTGATTCTTAGGTCTACACACACACACATCCACTCACTCACCCGTACAGTCACTCATACTTATGGTCACTCAGTACAGGACTATCATATGCACTCTTACTCCTATATAGACACTCAAACACCGCCACTCATCCATAGAGGTACTCACACACCTAGTCAGTCATGCAAATAATTAAACACACTGCCATTTACTCACCTATACAGTTATACACACACCAGCTCACTTAATCATACAAATACTAGCACATTGTTACGCTCTTATATAATCACTGATACAAGCACACACTCATCCATACAGCCACTATCACAATCACTCACTCTCGCTTATAGCTATTT
The DNA here is from genome assembly GCA_963921515.1 of Calotriton arnoldi. Taxonomy (NCBI): domain Eukaryota; kingdom Metazoa; phylum Chordata; class Amphibia; order Caudata; family Salamandridae; genus Calotriton; species Calotriton arnoldi. The sequence goes on from CAWUFW010014883.1 coordinate 114,704, forward strand.
ATATACTCCAACACACATATATACTGCCTTTCACATATGTAGTTACTCACACATGTACCACTGGGACATACATTCACTCACTAACACACTCTTACACACACTTACCCACCCATACAGTCTATCACAGATGCACTCTTGAAACCACCCACCCAGTGAATCACCCACTCACACATCTATGCACAGTCGCACACACCCCATCCACACAAACACTCAGGCACCCATACAGATACTCAGACAACAAATCAATAACTCTTATAGACACTCATGTAGCTATTCACAAACCCATGCAGCCACTTACACAGCAACAGACAGACGAATACAGACATTCACCCAGTTTAGTCACTAACCCATGCATTCAGTAAGATACGTTAAATCACTCACTTATAGAGTGTCACGCACCTACTAAATCATCCATACAGACACTTACACACCCACTCATTCTTCAATACGTCTTTTCCTATATATTAAAAATATTTAAACTTTACAGAAACAGTCACTGGATGATGTCATCAGTGATGTCATTTGAGATGTCATCAGTGATGTCATCAGTGATGTCACTGACCATGTCATGAGTGATGTAATATGTGACGTCATCAGCAGTGCGGGGGCGCGAGTTATAGTTAGCTGAACTAACTATAACGGGGGAATTTCACGGGTTTTGTACGAGTAAAATGTCCAACTAACTATAACTGTCCCTAAAACCTATGGTTTTTTCAGTGAATTTCAAAGGTTTTTAAATGCTAATTCCTAACTATAACATGTCTGAAACCTACGGTTTTTTCAGTGAATATATATATATATAGAGATATAATATGTGTGTGTGTGTATTAGGAGTATGGATCTATATATATATTCACTGAAAAAAACAAAGGTTTCCGGGACGTTATAGTTAGTTGGACATTTCACATGTACAAACCAGTGAAATTCGGCCGTTATAGTTAGTTCAGCTAACTATAGCTTGCGCCCCGCAATGCACTTCTGATGACGTCACATATTACGTCATTCATGACATGGTCAGTGACATCACTGATGACATCACCGATGACATCTCAAATGACATCACTGATGACATCATCCAGTGACTGTGTGTTTCTGTAAAGTTTAAATATGTTTTATATATATATATATGCCAAGGTGTATTAAAGAATGAGTGGGTGTCTGAATGTATCATTTAGTAAGTGCGTGACTGTATGTATGAGTGAGTGATTAAACGTGTCTTAGTGAATGCATGGGTTAGTGACTAAACTGTGTAAATGTCTGTATCAGTCTGTCAGTTGGTGTGTAAGTGGCTCCATGGGTTAGTGAGTAGCTACATGAGTGTCTATATGGGTTATTGATTGGTTGTCTGAGTATCTGTATGGGTGCCTGAGTGTCTGTGTGGGTGGGTGGGGGGTGTGTGACTCCCTGCATGGATGTGTGAGTGGGTGATTCACTGGGTGTATGGGTTCAAGAGTGCGTCTGTGAGGGGCTGTATGGGTGGGTGAGTGTGTATGGCTGTGTTGGTGAGTGAATGGATGTCTCAGTGGTACGTGTGAGTAACTACATATGTGAAAGGCAGTATATGTGAGTGTTGGAGTATATAAATGACTGTATGTGAGAGAGTGATTGTGAGAGTGGCTGTATGGATGAGTGTGCTTGTATCAGTGATTGTATAAGAGAGTAAGTATGTGTTAGTATATGTATGAATAAGTGAGGTGGTGTGTGTATAACTGTATAGGTGAGTACATGGGAGTGTGATTGATTCTTTGCATGACTGACTAGGTGTGTGAGTAACTCTATGGGTGAGTGTCGCTATAGGTGTATAAGTGTATATGTTGGTGCTGTATTGATGAGTGACTGCATGTATGAGTGACTGTATAGGTGAATAAGTGGATGTGTGTGTAGACCTAGGAATCAGTGAGTGGGTATGTAGTAACTGGTATTGGTGTGTGTATCGTTTCGAAAATAGTAGTCTGTATTTTAGAGTGGGTGTATCAAAGGTTATATTAGGTTGTGAGGAGGTGCATCTGATTATCACTTGGATGATGTCATTTGAGATGTCATCAGTGATGTCATCAGTGATGTCACTGACCATGTCATGAATGATGTAATATGTGACGTCATCAGCAGTGCATTGCGGGGGCGCGAGTTAGTTAGCTGAACTAACTAGAACAGCAGAATTTCACTGGTTTTGTACGAGTGAAATGTCCAACTAACTATAACGTCCCTGAAACCTATGGTTTTTTCAGTGAATTTCTAAGGTTTTTTAAATGCTAATTTCTAACTATGCCTACAGAGATAGGACATGTGCAGAAAGAGAAAGAAAGGCGCAGAAAGAAGCAAGAGAAATGCAGAAAGAGGCAACAGTAGTCCAGAAAGACAAAGAATGGTGCAGAAAGAAGCAAAAGATATGCAGAAAGAACCAACAGAGGTGCAGAAAGAGGCCTTGTTGTAAAGTCATCCTGTGCCCCCAACTTTTTGCTGACGGGTACTGGTGGTAACTGACTCCGACTAACCAGGCCTAGAGCCAGTGCTATGCTAAAAGACACTTGGAATACAGTGAAAACACCTACATACACTAGGGTACACTATGGGTTTGGGTACCCCTGTGATTGGCATGACCTCCCCTGTAAGGCCCTAGTATATAATAGGGCAGGGGGATTAAAACTACCTCTAAGTAAGAGGTGCAGAAACATGCTACTTTAACTAGTAGTCGCGTTTGCAGAGTGGTAGAGAAAGGGTGCTGGGCCTCGGACCAGCGCTCAAGAATTCCGCTGCGAAGGACTTACAGGAGGTACCAGGAGGGCTTCTTGGCCCCCAAAGTCCCTCAGGATTAAAGTGGACTTCATCCCCCATCCCGTAATCTGCCAGGAGGCGTGTTTGCAGAGTGGTGAAGAAAGGGGGCATGGCCTCCGAAGACGTCTTAGCAATCCTACTGTGTGGGACTTACTGGAGGTAACAAGAGGGGTACTTGGCCCACAAGGACATCCTAGGGGGCCAACTACCCCTCCTATTACCTCCAGTAAGTACCACACAGCAGGATTGCTAAGTTCTCATAACAGGCCACGCCTTGCCCACCACTCTGCAAACGCGCTCCCTGGCGCGCTCTTCAATGGGGATTGAAGTCCCCTTCGCTGCTGGGGGTCCTTAGGGGCGAACTAGCTTACCTCTTATCTCCAGTATTCACCATACAGTGGGATTGCTGAGGTGGCCACAGGCCACGCCCCCTTTCTCCACCACTCGGCAAACGCGCCTCCTGGCACGCTCTTGGTTGGGGGATGAAGTCCCCTTTCCTCATGAGGGTCCCTGGGGGGCAACTAGCCCACCTGGTACCTCCAGTAAGCCCCACACAGCTGGATTGCTGAGTGGTCCGAGGCCACGCCCCCTTTTTACACCACTCTGCAAACGCGGCTCTTGGCGCACTGCTGCTCGGGGGATGAAGTCCACTTGTGTCCTGAGGTTCTCAGGACACAAGAGGACCTCATCGCCCCACCAGTAGTGCGCCAAGAGGTGTGTTTGCAGAGTGGTGTAAAAAGGGCAGTGGCCTCGGACCACCTCTCTGCAATCCAGCTGTGTGGCGCTTACTGGAGGTACCTGGTGGGCTAGTTGGCCCCCAGGGACCATCAGGAATGAAGGGAACTTCATCCCCCAACTTGGAATGCGCCAGGGGGTGCGTTTGCAGAGTGGTGCAGGGAGGGGGCGGGGCCTCTGGCAGAATGCCGGCTTTTCTTTATTTTTATTTTAGAAGGGGGGGCTGTGTGGCCCCCCCTTCTTTTAGTATTTTTGAGATCCTGGGGACCCCATCCCCCAGGGCTTGACCCATTTAAAAAAAAAAAAAAAAAAATTAAAAAAAAAAAAACGGGAAGGGGGCTGTAAGTTTTTGACTTTTGCACATTGTGGTATGGGGAATGGCATTCTTAGAGATTTGTAATTGGTATCGCTTATTAAATGTAAATTGTCTGAATAGAGGTGCCCAACATAAGAGGGCATACATTTACTGAAAATGGATAATAAATTCAAAGTTTTTCCAAACAGGAGCTCACAAAATTCTTAAGATGTCCCTGGACATTAGCAAACTGGTGATCAGCTATTTATCAGCCCAAATTTGAGTCTAAGATGGCAAGTGGGGGAGTTGTTTGGAAGCCCAAAAACAAAATGAACAGCAGCTGAAATGCTGTTTTTTTTTTTTTTTAGGTCATTATGTAGTTTTGCGCCATATGTAGAGGAGCCATAAGTTATTGCTGTTATAAATGTTACTCTCAATAGTTCGAGAATAGATGGGCATAGTTCTGGCATTTAACTTAAAAAGTAGTTCCTTAGTTGGAGTTGCAAATCCCTGGCCCTTATTCCAATGGCTTGAAGTTGACAGCTGTCCCAATGTGCTGTTATGCCACACCTTCAGATGTAGATATGAATCTGTTTGAGAGATCCTTTCCCCTCCGATCCTCCATGAAGAATTGCTGTTTGTTTTACCAACATGCAGGATTTTTGTTTTATTCATATTTAATTTTGGGTCCTTCTCATTGTAGGCATGTAAAGTTGCAATTGTAATTATCTAGCTCTTACTACCACTGACAAAGCTTCGAAGTGATTTACACCGGGCAGCGCGCTGCTGCAGAACTAAAGATTAGTAGTTAATTCAGTTGTTGGTTATTGGGATTAGCCTTGTGCTCTCAAGGATACCATTCCAAGCATTTACTCCATTTTGTTTCTGATGGTTTAAATTAGTAGGGGTTAGGCGTGGTCATTAGTGGGTGGAATGTGAGTTCATGCAGATGGGTAGGTGGGATTAGCAGATGAGCTAGAGATTTGGTATTGCTATGTTGCAGGGTATTACTGTTAAATAAGGCATAGTGTGATCTTTGAGATGGGGTTTGAGCAATTGCAGGAATACAAAAATGTAGATTAAGGCAACCTTGCACATGACTGTACCCGTAGAGAGGAGGCATGCAGAAGATGGAAGGTAAAGAGATCGTTGTTTAAAGAAAAAAGGAGAGGCGATAATCAGACGTTCAAGTCAATGTTGACATTTTCATGCAGGGTTTTAGAAACAGAGTAGATTTTTGAGCTCACTCTAAGGATGCAAAACTGTATAAAGAAATATTTCTGTGTGAGATAGCACTATATTAGGTACTTTTTGACAGGCCCCAGATTCAGGCGAACAATCTGTCAATTGTTAGGCTATTGAAAGGCCACTGCTTCAGCATGAAGAGTTGATAAGCTCAGGGGTTGGAAGCATAAAGTAATGGCTGGATGCATATATAGGGAAATATCAGGAGCTTTAGAGTGCGCTTGACTGAAGCAGCAACCTCACGTTCAAAGCACATTAGAGAATCTACAAGTTAAATAATGCACATACTGAATAGGATATTCTATAAATTTTAAGTGGATGTCTTCTGATGTTTACCTCTAAAGTTTGAAAAGCAAGCAAAAATAACTTTCCTACCAAAATATATATTTAATCAGCAGATTCTCTTACCAGCTCACTAAGAGTCCCAGAGGAGGCCAGACACAGGAACATCTCTATATACAGCCATACTTCCTGAATATATAGTCACCAAATAAACATACTTATTTAAATCTTATTTTTCTAGTTTTTATTTGTATTATTTAAATAAAAGTATCTTCTAGGATTTGTTTACAGAAACATACATTCATTGAGTAAACTAAATAACAATACTGTGGGAAAGAGAAACAATACATACCTCTGGCCACACACACACACATCACATACTCTCATTCATACCCCATTCATTACTCACTAAAACACAAATATTAAATATAACAAACATCAGAAGAACAAGATGTCTTCTGCCTAAACGGGTTTAAAAAGACAGTCAGCTTTTTTCCTTGGAGAAAAAGAGAATCTTTTCTCTAAGTATAAAGGATAAATACTTTCTCCAATCAACATATAGATACATTCCAAGCAATAGTTGAATAAATAGATCCTCTTTTCTTGTCTTCTGAAATGGCGCCAACGCGTGTTTCGGTGAAGACCTGAGTACCCTGGTCACACCTTCCATAGGGCACTGAAAGCATAGGTGGGTCAGAGGATCTTGGGTGACCACAGTAAATCAGAATGTAGACTGGAAAATTAGAGCAAACAAATACACACACACACACACACACACACACACACACGTACACGTGTGTGTGTGTGTGTGTGTGTGTGTATATATATATATATATATATATCTGTATCTGGGCTCTGTGAAGATAAATACAATAAACAGTAGCTATAAGAACTAATGTGCGGGAAGTGTAGAAAGAAGGATTTTGTTCTATACAGAGATATTAGACTGAACCCAACAGAATGAGAAGTAAAAGATGGACAGCAGCAATTAATGTGTGCACCCAGGCAAAAAAGTTAGTCCGAGTGTAGGGAAGTAGGATCTGCTTCTTATGGTTACCCCCACTTTTTGCATGTTACACTGTTTTTGACTAGTCTGATTGGGATCCTGCTAATCAGGACCCCAGTCTATCTGCTTTCTCCCTAAAATGTTATGTTCTGTACTTGGGTAGACTCCAGATTGGATACTGGGGTACCCTTGTAAGTCCCTAGTATATGATGCACATGTACCCAGGGCATAGGTACCCCAGAGGCCTCCCATGGACAGAAGCATGTATTGTGCCACCCATGAGAGGCCATGCAAAATGGAACTACAGACCTGCCATTGCAGCCTGTGTAAGATGGTGCATGCACCACTTACTTTAGATATATGTTTACTAGATCTATAGGTCACTACACTTAAAACCTATAAGTCACGCCAATAGCAGGCCTTGACAATCCTGAAGGCAGGGTGCTGGGTTTTACGTGAGAGGGTGCCCCTGCATGAGCAGAGCACCCCTGCAGCCTTCGGAGACCATTGTCCCGGGTTGTCGGTGACGCAGCCCGACATATAGGTAGAGGTGCATTCTATGCTCGCGTAAAATGCTATCTCAAACGGCTGCAACAAACCATGTCGTGTTTGGTATCAAACACCTTGGAATCATAAGGTGTGGGAGGTATGATTCTACCCCTCAGAAGCAAGCTTCGTGGGGCCCTGGTCTTCCCGGTACCAGCCTTCTCGACCCAGACAGCAGAAAATGGTTGCTGCAGAGCAGAGACACATTTCTGCCCTCCTGCTGCTGAGCCAAGTTCGAGCAGAGGAAGGCAGCACAATAGGCATCCTGTCACAGGGAGGTGTGACCACCTCCCAGACAGGATTTAGTGTATTGGGGCTGGGTGGGTGCACTTCCAAAGTGCCTGAAAGTCTGCACAAGGGGCACATTTGGTGTCCATGTGCATAGTCCAGTTCAAACCTGTCCTGGGAGCCGTTGGCTCCTGCTCTGGCGCGAAACTGGACATGGGAGTAACATCCCCACTGTCCTCACCCTCCCCTGGGAGGGTCCCCTGAATCTGTTCAACCGTCTCCTGAGGATACAAAAGGGCTTACCTGGCTGTAGGACCCTAGATTCGACGTGGACAAGATTCTGAACAAGAAAACACTGACCTTCGACCGTCTGGACACTTTGGACTTCGCTGGACTTCGACTGGGCCCGACTTTGTCTCCCTCTCCGTCCAAAGCATTGTCTGTTCCCGTGCACCATACAGGCTCCCTGCAGGACCTGTGGAGCATCAAGGACAACTGAAGTATCTCCCTTGGAGTGAAGGAGTCACTCCCCTGCATTCGCAGGCACCGTAATGCAACTGACCAGTCTGCTGATTCTGAGCTTCTGCAGACTCCAAAGGCTCCAGCAACACAGGAGGTGGGTTCCTACATTGCTTGAGGTTGAGCTGCCCTCTCACTGAGTTTGAGGCCAGTATCCCTCATGGGGACTGCATAACCTGAAACCCTGTGCACTGCATACTTTTGCAAGTGCATATGCTTGTTGGTGTTCTCCAACTCCGTGCATTGGGCTATCGATAGCCCCCACCTCTGTGTACATTTCATACAAAGGACTCTAGCCTCCTTGCACTCCGTCCCCTGCAAGCTGTAACTTTGTGAAACTGCTACGAGGTCCCCTCGCGACTCCTGGGCCTTCTGCCTGTGGTTCCAATTGAGGGACAACACTGCTTTACTTCAGCTCCCCTGGTTGCTCCAGACCTGCCCTTACTCCCCTTGCTGTGGTGAGTCCTCTGGTCCTTGCTGGGCCAGTCCGTAACCTTCTTTGACCTTCCTTGTGGGTTGCTGTTGCCAAGGCTTGTTGGTGCTCCTGCCAGACACCGACCCTATAGCACTCGACATCCTTTGTGGGATAGCTCTTATCCGGCTCCTGATTGTCCTCAACATCTCCTGGTCCCTGCAGCTGTAGAGTCTAGGTCTCCATCATCACACCTGAAGCACCCGACATAGGTGGGCATTCGTCTACCGAGCCCCTGGTCACTCCTGAGTGATCCAGACTCTGTCCCCTCTGCTTTCAGATTCCTTCCTTCAAGAATCCACTCGTGGATTCCACCGGACACTTTTCTTCTTTCCAGCAGTGGCATTTCTTTGAAGATTCCCATTGAGAACGACGGAGGTTTCCGATGCCACTTCAACCCTATGCACCCAGCTTCCCTGGGATAGGTAACTCTGGTACTTTGGTATCCACGGGTGGGGTGGCTCTCCAACCTTCTAGGTTTCAAAGGGTTTCTTCGTAATCCACTGGGAAGGGTCCCTAAACAGTAAAATTGCAACCGCGACTCTCCCGACTCGCCCATTGAATTGTACGTAGCACGCGGTCGTGTTCTCACACTGCACCTGTCCTCTGTGGGGTGCCTCCTTACTCACCTTGGGTGGTTCCTTGGGGTCCCAGCGATTCTACTTTCTCTAGACACTGTCTGGACTCGAGTCGTGGTTCTTATACCACTATTTTAGTATATGGTTTGGTCTCCCCTGGAGCCCACTGTGTATTAGTGCTACTTACGATTCTTTCTATGCTATAGTATTGTGTGCTTTGCATTTATCTGTGTGTAGCAGATACTGTGAGGTATTTAAGGTGTGTTATAATAATAAATACATATTTTTATAACTACTGTGTGGTTCTCCTTTCATTTTACCAGTGCATTCTGGTCAAACAAGCTGCTTAACATTCCTTCAAGACTAAGCCTGAAGGCTGCTCTCCACAGCTACCACTTGGATAGCTTTCTAAGGTTATCTTTGACCTCTTAAATCACCATAAGGGTTGTTTGGACTGGTGCAAGGTGCCCACTTTAATTAGTGGACATCATATACCAGGCCAACTTCTCACACAGTGTGTGCGTCCAGAAAAGGTGTCAACATTAGTTATCCACGTGAGTTGTGTCAGTAACAACTGTGTGCTGCTCAGTTGGTGTATAAAGAATAGGCCAATCCGAGGAGCAGAAGGCAGGCTGATACGTCTCGTTCCAGGGCTGCATAATTACAACAATGGCAGATTGACTCTATTTAATGAGTGAACAGCAACGCAACCTCATCCAAAGAATGGCGAGAGCTGCCCTTCTGTGGAGTATTGGCAATTTCTTTGTAGTTATGAGGAGATAATATGAACTGTGATTAGTCTCAGGGAAGATCACAAATAGACCTACCAATCTCTGAACATACCACAGTGAGATACCTTATCTAGAAAGTGGCCTAAATGGCATTGATGAATGTTCAGGTGGTCCAGGGTTGGCATATATCTCAAATCAGCTTCTATCTGTTCAAAGTTCGATAGGATCAGAGAGTAGTTATATTTTGAAGCAGAGTAAGTCATCTAAAGGACGCGTGTTGAGGCAAGAGGCGCATCTGTGTTTTTGCTTTTTACCTGTATTGGAAGCCTCAAAGTTGTGTTTTAGCGTTTTAGAGAGCTGTTTTTAATATTTTAGTCTGTTTATGCTGCACTCTACTTTGCACTTTACCTTGTGAGCACTCCCGCTCTGGGGACGTACTCCGCTTTCCTTGGGCTCTCCGATCCGCCACGGGTCTCCCGTTTGTGCAGAGAGCGTTTTTCTTCTCTTTCCAGTGCTTCCTCGAGCTTATGCCTTGCGGAGGTTGGCGGTCCAGCTAGTCTTGCATTTCCGGGGCTGGGGGTATTTAATCCATGCAACCACAAGCGCGTAGCGGACGTGCGCAGGGGGCGCACCGCTGGCACGCCAAAGACAAGCCCGTCTGCGCCTGTCCCCGCTCGACCGGGACATGGGGCCAGGAACCCTGCACATTTTTCCAGAATCACATACTCTGGGGAGGATCTGCATAGTTTCAACAAGCCCAGAGGAATGGGATGTGAGAAGGGCTGGGACTTTGAGTGACACATCACCAGTGAAGGTTTGTTAGCAATGTAAACTAGGTTGGAAAGCACCCCACAAGATAGGGTCAATCAAAACTAATGGGCTAAAGGAGACACAGGCATGGAAATTAGGGCTGATTAATTGCCGATCCCTGCCCAAACATACAACTGAAATCCGACTACTGTTAGAGGACAACAAATTAGATGCCTTGTTTATAACGGAAAGCTGGCTTAAAGATTGCTCGTCCCCTGATATAGTTATGGCTTTGCCAACTGACTATAAAATACTTAGGCTGGACAGGAGTGGCCAGACGGGGGGGGACTGACCATCCTTATAAAGAATGAGTACAAATGTACTACCGAATCTCTTGCCATCAAAGGGTGTGAATGTCTCCTCTTCTCAATCCTGTTAACACCCACGTACACTCTATCAGGCCTCCTAATCTACAGACCTTCAGGCCCCTATGGAGAATTCTTAGTAAACTTACCCGAAGCGGTAGCCAGTCTTCTATTAAAGAAATCTAATATTACAATATTAGGAGATCTAAACGTGCACATGGAGGACAAGAACCTCCCTAGTGTTAGAAGACTGTTATTAGATTTAGAAAGCCTGCAACTTGTCCAGATGGTAACAATGGCCACAAATGTAAAGGGCCACATTCTGGATTTGGTAATCTCTAATGATCCCAATATTAAAGTGGCATCTCCAATACCTGTACCCTGGTCTGATCATTACATCGTTCCCTTTTATTTAGGGAAGGCAGGTAGAGTATAGGGAGAATCCCCCCAAGGCCAAGATAAGGAAAAGATGTTGGGCCAAGCTTATCTCAGAAGCATGGGGTGACATCCTAACGGACACCTCTATCCCCAACACCGAGAACCCAGGATCGGTAGAGGAAGGATACTCTAGGTGGGAATCCTGGATCACTCAGTCTTTGGATGTAGTAGCCCTGAAGGTCACCTCCAAACAAATCCAGAGCAGATGGATGGTTTAATTCCCAGTTGCTAGCGCTGAAGAAAAACTGTAAAAAAAAATCGAAAGGGATCGGAGAAAAAATTACGACCCGCAACTCAAAATTAAATATAAAGTAGCCATCAGAAACTACCATAATAGTATATAACAACTCAAGCAAATTTCTTTGAGGAAAAAATTAATGGGGCTCAGAATTCCTTATGGGAACTGTTTGCAGTGATCAAGGCTTTGACTAATCGAGCCCTTGACCCCTATCCATCAGACACCTCAGAGGAGAGGTGTAATGAATTAGCCGCCCACTTCCTCTCGAAAGTAACTGACATTTATAGCTCCTTCAAAATGAATGGGGAACCAACCACAGGGGGTGAAGAGGAACAGAAAAAAGCTCCCCCACAACAAACTATTACCAATCTCCCGCCTATGGAATTGAAAGGTGTAGAAGCATTGATGGACAAGGTGAAGTCTAGTTCGCCTCTAGACCCAGCTCCACCGCATATCCTCAAAACCGTAACTACCTACCTACCTTATGAGGGTCATGAACCAGTCCCTAGAGACGGGCATAGTCCCAATAGCATGGAAACATGCTATTATTAAACCCCTGTTGAAAAAAGCAAACACAGACCCATCGCAACTATGTAATTACCGCCCCATCTCCTTGCTACCGTTTGTGGGCAAGCTAGTGGAAAAACATATCAACAGATCACTGTCGGAATTCCTAGAAATTAACCAATGCCTCCACCCCATTCAGATGGGCTCAACTGAGCACAGAGTCTGCTCTGTTGGTGGTGGTGGAGGAACTCAGAAGATCGTTAGACCAGGGAAAATCAGCTGCCCTGCTCCTTCTGGATCTGAGCGCCGCCTTCGATACGGTAGACCGTCAGATATTATGTGTTACAGCAAACAAATGATGGACGGAATGCTGACAATGCAAACATTCTCCCCCAGTCAAAAGATCTGGGTTAAATCCATCGTTCTTTTGCCCACTACGCCACCCCAGTTTGGACCCAGCCATATGCAAATCAGTCTTGACCCTGTGCCCCATGGGAACATTCCAGACCGAACTGCTAGGCCAGGTCCTCCCTGGACCGGAAACAAGCATCCTGGGACCGGTTTCAGGGTATGTCACCCTTCTTCAGCCAGGCTAGCTTGAATCCAGTGGCACAGTGAGCAAGGGACCCACGTCTGGGCATACCCATCCCACTTAGGTCAAAAAGTGTTACAGCAAACAAATGATGGACGGAATGCTGACAATGCAAACATTCTCCCCCAGTCAAAAGATCTGGGTTAAATCCATCGTTCTTTTGCCCACTACGCCACCCCAGTTTGGACCCAGCCATATGCAAATCAGTCTTGACCCAGTGCCCCATGGGAACAGTCCAGACCGAACTGCCAGGCCATGTCCTCCCTGGACCGGAAACAGAGTATGTCACCCTTCTTCAGCCAGGCTAGCTTGAATCCAGTGGCACAGTGAGCAAGGGACCCACGTCATTGGGGAATAGGGCACCATGCTCAAATGGTTGACATCGTTCTTGGCGGATAGAACATTTCAAGTACAGGAGTACACTACCCTTTCCAAAACTATGTCACTAAGGTGTGGGGTACCTCAGGGTTCCTCATTGAGCCCTACGATGTTTAATGTGTACATGGAACCACTGGCTGAGATTGTCATGGAGTTTGATATCTCTATGACGTCCTATGCCGACGATACTCAGTTGGTGATTTCCTTGGACCCAAAAAACAGCAAGGACGCTGAGAGATTATCTTCCTGTCTGGAAAAAGTAAGGAGTGGATGACAAAAAGCTGTCTAAAACTAAACGGGGACAAAACTGAATTACTGGTCCTCTGGAGTAAGGCAATACCCAGGCCCACCATTGGCTGGCCTGTTTGCCTAGGCAATCCACCTATACCCAAAGAAATAATCGAAAATATAGGATCCTGGCTAGAAATGGATCTTTCCATGGTGACACAGGCTAAGAAAGTTGCAGCTACCTGTTTTGGACTACTTAGAAGTCTCCGGAAAATTCTAGACAGGATTCCTATACAGCTCAGGAAGACAGTGGTCCATTCTTTAGTCACCTCACAGTTAGATTATGGAAACTCACTATTCTTGGGGAGGGGGGGGGCCCTAAATATGTGACCCACAGATTGCAAGTGGTCCAGAACGCAGCCGCAAGGCTGCTGAGCAATGTTCCAACGCGGGAGTCGGTGAAAAAGCACCTAATGGGGCTTCACTGGCTCCCCATAGAGGACAGAATAAAATTCAAAATACTGGTCATCACCCACAGAGCTCGACATAATAGAGGTCCCAGGAAAATCAAGAGTCTAGTATCCCCTTACATTCCAAATAGGCATCTGCGCTCAAGCATGGAGGAACTTCTACAATCAACGAAGGTCAAGAGGGAGAGATGGGGAGGAAGATCCTTCTCCCACCTTGCTCCTAAACTTTGGAATTCTTTACCTCTGGAACACCGAATGTTGAACAAAGAACTACAGTTCCGCAAAGCGATCAAAACATGGCTGTTCAAGCAATACCTTTAAGGTCTGTCCAATTCCTACCAGCCACGTGTCTCCTAGCGCTGGGAAGCCTTAGGGGGCCATGCGCTCTATAAATCCCATAATAATAATAATAATAAAGAAGAAGAAAAAAAATACTTGTATATGTATCATATATAAAAAAACGAATATGAAATATCTGAACTGAGAGTACACGGAGATAGAATAAATCTGTGTTTCAAAGGCTTGGCTTGCTAGGGAGAAATAACGGGTCATTGCACCTCAGGGGTCCAATTTGGCAACCAGAGAGGTAGAGGGGCCTCGGCTTTGTATAATGGAAATAGCATTGATAAAAATGAAAGCGCGTACATGGTGCCGTTCAATTCACCAAAGACGCAAAAAATGGTGAGAGACAGTTCTGCCTCTCTCCATTGGCGATATACATTTGCCATATAATGACCGAAATGTCTTCCAAGCAAAATGTATTCCAGCCAAGTACGATAATAAGCAGGAGTAGACAGGGCTTCTATTCCATATAATGGTTAAAGCGGGTGTAATGTTGGTACTTTTTATCCTTTATTACTTTCTATGTCATCTCTCGTTACACACTGTGTGTATACATGTTTTTGTTTGATGTGGTCCTGTCGTTCGAGAGGTCCTTCTCCGCTGGTTTGCACGTTGAACTGTCGGAGTTCAACTATGATTACCATTGAGAAGGAACTCGAACGGCAGGACCGCATCAAACAGTAACATGTCGATTTTTAGTCCAAGATCTAGATAACTTAGGACATCACATTTCAAAAGATGGTATAACTCCAAAATGTTCTCTGGCTAAATCCATAACAGAAGTACCCCCACCCAAAGACAAAGAAGAGCTCAAATCTTTTCTTGGCATGGCTGAATATTATTCTCGTTTCATACAAAGCTATGCTTTCATTGTACAACCCTTGCGAAGTTTACTCAAGAAAGGTGAAAAGTATGTTTGGGGTGAGGAAGCTACTAAGGCCTATGTTTCCATTAAAAATCTAATTTTACAAGCTCCTGCTCTAGGTTCTTACAAATCTGGAGTTGATTGCATATTAATGGTTGATGCAAGTCAATTAGGTTTAGGTGCGGTTCTCACACAAGTAATTCATGGGAAAGAAAGAACAATTGGATTTGCCTCAAGATTGCCGCTAAAATCTGAAAAAGCCTATAGCACCATAGAGAGGGAGGCACTGGCTTGTTCATGGGCCATTGAAAAGTTTAAGACATTTCTTTGGGCATGCATTTCATGCTTTACACTGACCATAAACCACTTTTACCCATGCTCAGTGGTAAAGGCTCAGGCAAAGCTTCGGCTAGACTTGTGAGACTTCTTTCAAAGCTTCAAGAGTACAATTTTACTATTGCACATATTTCTGGAAGTATTAATGTGAGAGCTGATTGTTTTTCTAGATTGCCTTCGTCTGCTCCTGATTTTATAGATCTTCAGAATGATGTTGAATGTGTTGTGGCAACTTTAGATGATGCATTAAGCTTTTCAAGCAATCGCGTTTCAAAATCTGAATGGTTCGATGCTGTGATAAAGATGAACTTTTATAAAAAGTTCAAGAATATGTTCTCAAAGGATGGCCAAAGGATAGAACACTGATTTCTCCCCTTAAACCGTTTGGTCAAATTCAAGAAGAGTTAACACTCTCAGATGGAGTGTTAATGAGAAATGTCTATGTATTCCACCTGCTCTAATTAGAAATAAATTGGTTGAGGCAGCTCATTCTGGACACATAGGTGTTGGCGGTACATGTAAGATGCTGAAACACTTTTTCTGGTGGCTTTCATTAGACACCCAAGTGTCAAATTGGATCTCAAAGTGTACCGCTTGTTTGTTATCTGATAAACATTGGTCAACTCACAATACTCCATTGCATACTGTTCCAATACCATATGATGTCTGGTCTAAAGTTGCATTGGATTTTGCAGGACCTTTTGAAATTTTTCCTACACAATAAAAGTACTTGATTGTTCTTGTAGATTATTGTTCCAAATGGATCTATTTTGATGTTGTTGTGTCTGCTTCAACAAAGTATGTAATTCAGTTTTTAAAGAAAATATTTGAAATAGAATTAGCACCTAGAAAATTGGTGACAGACAATGGCACACATTTTACTTCTGATATTATGAAAAGTTTTGTAACAAAATATCAGATTAAGCATCTGCAGGTGGCGCTTTATTCTCCCACTTCAAATGGTTTAGGGGAGAGGGTAAATAGATTTTTGAAGGAAGGTGTCCAGACAGCGCTGGCTAATAATCTTGAAGTAGAAAGTTTTCTTAGGCAAAAGATCTGGGCCTGTTGTACAACGCCACAGAGTGCCACTGGTGTGTCTCCGTTTAGTATGCTAAGATAAAGGTCACCCAAAACAGCAATTTGCCCTGACTGGATTAGGGATATTACTGGTAAAGAGAAGAAATGTTGGTGTAATCTGAGCAAAACTGCTAAAGAGACTTCCATTAAAGCACAAATCATTCAAAATAAATACTATGACCTCAGGCATGGAGTCAGAAGTAGATTTTCAAAGTTGGAGACCTAGTATTGATTAAATCACCACAAAAGGTAAAAAAGGTGAAACAAGATTTTCTGCTCCTCTTAAAGTGTTAAGAGTGTCTAAAGCTTCACTCGACATTGAAGGGAGAGGGTGGTGAAGTAAGAGATCCGTAGTCAAGCTTAATAAAGAACAAGCTAATTATTAAACGCAGTCAAAAAATTGATAATGTACAAAGGGAAGACGCGTCTTGGTTATCTTTGAATGATCTGAGTGGTTCTAATGCAACCTCCTCTGACACAACTCTTACTCATGAAGGTTCTTCATCATCCAATTCCATACCAGTAAGTATGGAAAACAACTCGGTTATGAATGTAACACCTGTGATCAGTGATGCGTCTCCTCAAAAAACTGTTACAATGGGTTATACAAAAGTTACACGAAATGCTCCATTCCCAGCAAGATTCCAAGATTTGTACATGTAATAGCTCCTTTCAATTTATGCAAAGTATACATTCTGTTTTAAGCTTTGTTGATATTTATGTACTTGCTTGTTGGAAGAGAAGGAAAAGAAAACATATATATATATATATATATTTTGTTGTAAAGGAGGGAGATGATGTAATGTTGGTACTTTCGTCCTTTATTACTTTGTGTCATCTCTCATGACACACTGGGTATACATGTTATTGTTTGATGTGGTACAATGAGAAAAAAAGCCCTCGCCACTGGAGGGGCCACTCTAGTGAGCACTTCTGCGCAAAATCCAAAGCGCTTAATCAAGTCAACTCTATTAATTATATGTCAGGTAGTTTATTCATCGTTGTATATCAGATGAAAATAATCCAAACTGTTACGTAGTAGTAATTGAATCCATCATTACGACAATCATATACAGTCATCCAATTGTATAATTCACAGGAATTATATAGCGCATCCCCAATGCATTTCGGGTCTAGCCCTTCTTCAGGGGGTAATCCCTAAAAGGAAAAAAGAAATACTCTAAATGATCCTTAAGCGAAATGCGCAATTCTATATAATGTGTAGTTAAAGTTAATCAATCATAAGTGACTAACTAAATAGTGCAATACAGGATGCTTAACAGCATGTGTGATGGTGTGAAATAGTCAAAACTCAAAAAGAACCGATATTGCAAAATCACCGAAAAAAGTGCACAATCGTCAGTGACTAGAAGTGCACTGGAACAAAGATAAACATGTGAACAATAGTGCGGAAACTTCGTCAAGAATAGTGGTACAACGGGTGAATAGAAAATAAATCAAATACGATTAGCATCCCCCGTATAGATGCGAACATCTAAGTGAAGAAGAAAACGGCACGTAAGACCAACCAAATTATATCCCATCAATAATATCCCACGGTGTCAGTCGACAATCATCAAGATTTAAACAGCGCTTAACGTGGAAATGTAGAGTGAATCCTCATACCTGTGAAAAAGCTCTGAACTGAGCGTACTCCGTGTAAATGATTCCACAGTGTGACAGGGTATGTTAGCGTCCGTGAACCCGGCTCTAATTAGTACGAAAACAGGAAGTGAACCGCGGTAAGGAAAAGAGAGTGAAGACAGACGCTAAAACGCGCTGATTGCAGAAAGCAAACTAAGTAAAGTGCCTGTGACATGAAAATAATAAATAAAATGGTAAAGAAGAATCACATACTGTTAATCAAAAAGAACCATCTCAAATATAGTATGAATGTATTCTAAAACTAAACCAAGTTAACCCTTTTGCAGAAAAAAACCCTACTCATACCTAATCATAGAAAAGATCCAAAAGGATCAATACAAAGCTTGAACATAAAAACAATTCTAGAAAAAATATATATCAAAACTGTCAATGTTTTAAATGTTATGAAAAATGATGCTAAGATTGTACGAATGAAAGACTGAACAGTACAATCACAGAAAACAACTGCATACAAGAATTATGACCTTTGAATGTAAAACATAATTATAGATGACAATTAAATTCTAAACGTTCATTTAGACCTTTAGGATGCATTGCATTGAGTTTATGTATCCAAAACAACTCTCGTTGTAATAAGAATTTTTTGTTGTCTCTTCCTTCTTTGATGGCGACTTGTTCCAAAATCAAAAATCTCAATTGGCTAATGTTGTGGTTCATGACAGAATAGTGAGCTGCCACGGTCGATTTTGGATCAAAACACGCTTGATAGAACACAAAAGTAATATACGGTTGAAGAATCCAAAATCGACCGTGGCAGCTCACTATTCTGTCATGCACCACAACATTAGCCAATTGAGATTTTTGATTTTGGAACAAGTCGCCATCAAAGAAGGAAGAGACAACAAAAAATTCTTATTACAACGCGAGTTGTTTTGGATACATAAACTCAATGCAATGCATCCTAAAGGTCTAAATGAACGTTTAGAATTTAATTGCCATCTATAATTATGTTTTACATTCAAAGGTCATAATTCTTGTATGCAGTTGTTATCTGAGATTGTACTGTTCAGTCTTTCATTCGTACAATCTTAGCATCATTTTTCATAACATTTAAAACATTGACAGTTTTGATATATATTTTTTCTAGAATTGTTTTTATGTTCAAGCTTTGTATTGATCCTTTTGGATCTTTTCTATGATTTGGTATGAGTAGGGTTTTTTCTGCAAAAGGGTTAACTTGGTTTAGTTTTAGAATACATTCATACTATATTTGAGATTGTTCTTTTTGATTAACAGTATGTGATTCTTCTTTACCATTTTATTTATTATTTTCATGTCACAGGCACTTTACTTAGTTTGCTTTCTGCAATCAGTGCGTTTTAGCGTCGGTCTTCACTCTCTTTTCCTTACAGCGGTTCACTTCCTGTTTTCGTACTAATTAGAGCCGGGTTCACGGACGCTAACATACCCTGTCACACTGTGGAATCATTTACACGGAGTACGCTCTGTTCAGAGCTTTTTCACAGGTATGAGGATTCACTCTACATTTCCACGTTAAGCACTGTTTAAATCTTGATGATTGTCGACTGACACCGTGGGATATTATTTGGTGGGATATAATTTGGTTGGTTTTACGTGCCGTTTTCTTCTTCACTTAGATGTTCGCATCTATACGGGGATGCTAATCGTATTTGATTTATTTTCTATTCACCCGTTGTACCACTATTCTTGACGAAGTTTCCGCACTATTGTTCACATGTTTATCTTTGTTCCAGTGCACTTCTAGTCACTGACGATTGTGCACTTTTTTCGGTGATTTTGCAATATCGGTTCTTTTTGAGTTTTGACTATTTCACACCATCACACATGCTGTTAAGCATCCTGTATTGCACTATTTAGTTAGTCACTTATGATTGATTAACTTTAACTACACATTATATAGAATTGCGCATTTCGCTTAAGGATCATTTAGAGTATTTCTTTTTTCCTTTTAGGGATTACCCCCTGAAGAAGGGCTAGACCCGAAATGCATTGGGGATGCGCTATATAATTCCTGTGAATTATACAATTGGATGACTGTATATGATTGTCGTAATGATGGATTCAATTACTACTACGTAACAGTTTGGATTATTTTCATCTGATATACAACGATGAATAAACTACCTGACATATAATTAATAGAGAGTTGACTTGATTAAGCGCTTTGGATTTTGCGCAGAAGTGCTCACTAGAGTGGCCCCTCCAGTGGCGAGGGCTTTTTTTCTTATTGTATCATATTCAACACCTCGGTCAGGAGGTGATTCTCTACTGCACTCTTACATTGGAACTTTGCTATTTACATTGTTTACTTTTACCTTAAAACAGGAGTGCGACCATTCTCTTTTCATTTCTCATTGTTTGATGTGGCCCTGCCATTTGAGTACCTTCTCCACGGTAATCATCGTTGAACTCCGACAGTTCAACATGCAAACCAGCGGAGAAGGACCTCTCGAATGCAGGCTCCTTATATTTATAGAGAAATAAAGAAGAAATCCATAAACCTATACCTACGCGTTTCTCAATCTCATTATACTGGACACAAGAAAGACCTGGAGGCTCTTTCTTTACAGCGGGCCGAACTTGAAGCCCATAAAAACGATGGTAACTAGTGATGGGAACAGAGAGATCAGCACGAAGGGATAGAGCGACTACATAGAATAAAGTTAAGGCATTCCCCATGGCTGAAAATATAGATAGTAAAGCCAAACACATGTAAGGGGTTCTAAACCCTAAGGCTCGTAACTTACCAACAAATGAAGCTGGGGCACTCTAGCTAACTCCAACGAGCATGTAAGATACGGGCAGCACTGCAGGGATTCCCATAATTTACCGCAACAAATATAGTTGCCTTTCCGGCCAGAAATGTCGAAGGCATGCGTCATTGCACATAGAGAAGTAAGGCCTGTAGAATCGCAATTTTTAGAGAAGAAATGCAAAGTATAGCAAAGTACAGTGCTTTGTAAAAACTGCCCTCACCCACAACAAGTTGTGGCATGCTTCATCATAGGGTTGCTACAACACTTCTGCGCAGACCAACGCTAGAGGTGGAGCAATAGGGTGGGGAAGACGATACAAACACACAGAAAAGGAAAAGGATCCCGGAAACAATGAGTGCAGATCAAGAAATCTAAAACTAACTAAGGGATATCCTCATAATAATTTTATTCCTGGATACCCTTGTCAGGGTTAAAATGTATCTCTCTACCAATGGATGGTGGTGAGTGTAGGAGAGTAGGATCTGCTTCCTATAGTTACCCCCACTTTTTGCTGATGTTTCACTGTTTTTGACTTAGTCTGACTGGGATCCTGCCATTCAGGACCCCAGTCTAGCTGCTTTCTCCTCTAAATTGATTGCATGTACTTTAAGTACAATCCAGGTTGGATTCTGGGGTACCCTTATAAGTCCCTAGTATATGGTATACTATATACCAAGGGTCTAGGTACCCCAGAGGCCTCCCAGGGGCTGCAGCATATATTATGCCACCCCTGAGAGGCCATTCAAAATGACACAACAGGTCTGCTACTGCAGCCTGTGTAAGGTGGTGCATGCACCCCTTCCTTAGATATAGGGAGGTTCACTATATCTATCCTAATCACTGCACATATAAGCCTATCAGTCACCCCTATGGCAGGCCTTATCAATCCTGAAGGCAGGGTGCTGGGTTTTATGTGAGAGGGTGCCCATGCATGAGCAGAGCCCCTCTGCAGCCTTCGGAATCACTATTCCGGGGTTGTCTGTGATGCAGCCAAACATATACTCTTAAGTGCATTATAACCTCGCGGTAAATGCTAACTTTAAAATAACTCCAGGGAATTATGTCGTGTTTGGTGTCAAACACCTTGGAATCATACCTCCACACCAGTACTGGTGTGGGAGGTATGATTCCTCCCTCCTACAGGGAGAAATATGACAGCACCGGTACACCCAGTACCAGCTTCACAGAGCCCTGGTATCACAAAATGGATGCTGCCAGCCACAGACACGCGTCTGCCCTCCTGCTGCTGGACGAAACTCCGGCAGGGGAGGCTGGACAATAGGTTTCCTGTCACAGGGAGGTGTGACCACCTCCCAGACAGGCTTTAGTGTATTGGGGCTGGGTGGGTGCACTCTCAGAGTGCTTTGATGTCTGCACTGGGGGCACATTTGGTGTCCCTGTGCATAGTCCAGCTAAAACCGGTTGCAGGGGCTATCAGCCCCTGCTCTGGCGCGAAACTGGACAAAGGACTTGGGTGTAGCCACCCCTCTGTCCTGACCCTTCCATAGGTGGGTCCCCAGAGTTTGTCCACCTCTTCCTTGGGTATAAAGTAGGAACCCTGACTACAGGACTTTAGATATTACCTGGACTAAACTCTGCTACAGAAACCAAGTAACCTTCGATGATCTACGCTTTGCTGGACGACTGAAGAATCTCCCTTGAAGTAAAGGAGTTACTCCCCTGCAAGGCAGGCACCTCAACCCATCTGACCGGTTTGCATCTACGCAGCTCCCGACGGACTCCGAAGATTTTGCAACACAGGAGGTGGGTGCCCAAGCTTTCCCGAGGCAGACTAGTGCTCTCAGCAAACCTGAGACCCGCAGCCCTCGTGGGGACCGTGCAACCCAAACCCCTGGACACAGTGCACATTTGCAGCAGCATATGCTTTTAGATGATCCCGGAGGCTGTGCTTTGGGCTACTTGTAGTCCAAGCCCCGAACAGTGTTTCCACTGAAGATTACTGGCCTGCACTCAACGAGTGATCCGTGGGCTGGTATTGTGTGATTCCTCTCAAGGTCCCTTCGCGATCCCTGGTCCGTTGACCTGTGGGTCCCTGAGAGGGCAACTTTAACTTTCAACGGACTTTTCTGGTTGCTCTAGACGTGCCCTGACTCTCCATAGCTTGGGGTGTCCCCAGGACCTTGCTGGTCCTCAACGAAGCATCTTTTTTCTGACCGCATGGGTTGCAGTTGCCAAGGCTTGTTGGTCTCCAATCCGGAAACTGACCACCCCAGCACTCGACATCCTTTGTGGGACAGCTCGCCTGTGGAATCTGGTCATCGTCTCCTGGTCCCCGGGGCTACAGAGTCAAGCTTCACCTCTTCGCACCTGAAACACCCGACATCGGTGGGCATTCGATTGCTCTGCTCCTGGTCACGTGAAGTGACCCAGACTTTGTCCCCTCTGCTTTCAGGTTCTTCTCATCTCCGATCCAGGCTTGGATCACACGGACACTTTTCTTCGCCACGGCAGCAGTACTTTCTCGCATCACGCCATTGAAAACGACGAGGGTTTTCGACACCACTTGACCCCTATGCACCCGGCTCCTCTGGGATAGGTAACACGGGTACCTCGGTACTCTCAAGGGTGCTGGCCTTAGAACCTTCTATGTTTAGCTGGGTTTGCTTGAAGTCCTCTCCTAAGTGTCCTTAATCTTTAAAATTCCAACCGCGACTTTCTCATAGAGTTGTACGGAGCTCGCGTCTGTGTTCCCACACTGCACCCGTCCTCCGTGGGTCCCCTGTGTCACTACCTTGGGTGGTTGCTTGGGGTCCCAGTGATTATACGTGCTCTAGGCACTGTGTCTAGTCAAGTCGGGGTTGTTATGCCACTTTCTTAATATATGGTTTGGTCTCCCCCTGGAGCCCACTGTGTATTGTGCTATTTACTGTCGTTCTAGTACTGTAATTTTGTGTGCCTTGTTCTCTAATCTCCTAAAGAGGTTAGTAGAGTGTTTAGTTATAAATACATATATTTTATATATACCTGTGTGGTTCTCCTTTCATTTGGTCATTCAAGAGGTTATACTGGTAAAACAGGCTGCTTCACATTCCTTCAAGACTTAGCCTGAAGGCTGCTCTCCACAGCTACCACTAGGATAGCTTTCTATAAAGGTTGTCTTTAACCTAATCATAAATAAGGGTTGTTTGGACTGGTGCAAGGTGCCCACTTTAATTAGTGGACAGCATATGCCAGGCCAACTTCTCACAGTGACGTGAGTGCATTAGGCACCCATCACCCCTCCGTTCTGCATAAAGGTCGACTTGTTTCTGCCGGATTGCGTGTGTCTACCGGTTTTCGTCAGGACTGTAGGGACCCTGTACTAAATCCTTTTCCATCTATATACAAATCGTATAGCTTGTTACTACACCTGTTACTAGCACAAGTGGGTGTCGTAATCTTACTCCTGTTAGGACCTGTAAGTGAAGAGAAAGAATACGTACAAGTGAAGAGAATTCTCGTATAAGTACATAAAAAGTGCATAGATGTGATAAATCGTGATCAAAACTCTGTCTTCTACAATAACCCTTTTGGTGCGTAGCGACCTATTTATCTGTTATTTTATCACCGCTAGTGATGGGGCAATGACCTGTATTACTTGTGATTTCACAAATGCAATATATCTAAAGCAGTATTTGTGCATTTATTAAAACCAAAGTATGAGCACACCTATCAATGCTATGTGAACAAATCATGCTTATGACACAGACATACAAAAATCCCAGCATGATTGAAGGAAGTGGCCCGAAAAGGGACACCCGGGTTATTTACAACCTCCTAATCGCCTTCCACAAAATGAAGTCGGTCAGACAGCCACGCCCTCGCCACCGTACCACGCATCCGCAGAACCACCGCCGGAGGAAGATCCTTCTCCTACCTGGCGGCCAAGACCTGGAACTCCCTCCCCACTCACCTTCGGCGAACCCAGGACCATCTCGCCTTCAGGAAGCAGCTCAAGACCTGGCTGTTCGAGCAGTAACTTACCCCCTCCCCCAGCGCCTTGAGACCCTCCCGGGTGAGTAGCGCGCTCTATAAATGCCGTGATTGATTGATTGAGACAGTAGAGAATACAAACAGTTGTTTATTAGCAATACTCTGCAGAGGAGTCCAATCTGACCTGCACCCCAAGATGTCTGCCAAGGGACTAGCCCCCCCAACAGTCTGCAACGCATAATCATTCCTCCCAAGGACCCCCCAACCACGCCCACAATGGAAAGTTACCGGCTTAGGCCGAACATGAACAAAGGAGGCACAGAAGGATGGGCTACCACCTGCTAGATGGGTACACGCTATCACTATTTCTAGGTTGCCGGGCTGGGTTTCAGCGTCTCCTAACGTGGGAGCAGAGCTACACACAAGGATAGGTATGCAAGGGCAGAATGGCCTATTCATTAGTAAGTCAGAAGGTAACCTTGAACAGAAAAGAAAATAACTGAATACAGTGTTCTGCTGAGGTAAGCAATACGAATGATGAGGCCTAGTACAGACACAGCCTAATAGGGATTACTACATTCAAAATGGAGTCACACTCGCTAACTGAAGCTCGCACATTGCAGGGATAACTCAGTGGGTTGCATGACGTGGATACGAATGGTGTCTAATTTAGCCGCACACTGCTAACCTAATATAACGAAGAACAAGTGTATGGCGAAAATGGGATTTTCAAACCTAACAGACCCTCCTTTTAGCAGTGGAGGCTAAATGCTTTATTGACGCTATCAGGTAGGATATTTACAATTCTAAGCAGGGAAAAGAGAAAATGCATAATCACTTTAATATCAAAGGAAAAGTAAGCAACACATGTATAGCAGGATATTTTTAATACTCAAAAATACCCTCATCTATCTGCATCATATCCTGTATTTCTTGCATCATCATAGTAGAGACTTTATCATTATGGCCTGGCAATTTAGGGGTAGGGGTGAGTTTACTCACACAATAGGCGCTGCATGCTGGAAGGCAGTTGACACATAGGCAGCACGTGAAGATGACACCTGCAATAGCTACTAGGAAAAGAAGTATCTTCCAACCCCAGGATGATATCGGACCCCAAAACCACCCTGTCAAGGACCATGAACCATTATCCTGATGAATATCGGATACAAGCCTATGTAGCTTCTGGATAGCTGAGTATACATTAGGGGCGTGGTCTGGGATGTAAACGCAGCAACTGCTGCCTATGACGCGACAAGCTCCACCCCTATCTGCAAGGATGACGTCTAAAACCATCCAATTTTGAAGAGCAAAACGTCTGGTAGCCTGGAGCTCAGCCGTGATGTTAGTGAGTATGCCTGCTGTAGTGTTGATAACCCCTTCAACAACACTGGTGAGACGACGAATGTTAACACTGTTATACATAGGTCCCCAGAAAGGCACAATACCCTTCATGGCATTGCTGTAGAGTAGTATCAGTTTGATCGATATCTGCTGTGTCAATAACTCTCCATAACCCGAAACAAGTATACACTTCTCCGCTGCAGCCTATGGTCTTTGTGATAGTTGGACGGTGCAATGTAAACGGGAGGTAAAAGAAAAGAGACATAACACCGGCCAGACTATCCCCTAGGGAGCCATGTATAAGCCTGCTCCCCACAAACAAAGTATACATTTGGGGGAGTGAGCAAAGGTGAGCTACTAGTAGTGTTTAGTCGATAGGTGTAGTTGCATCTGCTCTGTCCCACTGGAATATTCCCAGAACTTTCGACACAGAAACTAGCTGCTGTATGAACCACAGGCACGGGCATGGCTTTATCTTCAGTGATATTTCGTGCATGGAAACATTTAAAGTATTCGGTAACATTGAATCCCTGAAAATCCAACATTTCATTTTGCAGCCATGTGGCATTCTTGTTACCCTCGTAAACATTTGTGCAAGCATATGGATGTAAGGTACCCTCCTTTCCTCATGTTCCAGGTGTATAACCCTGGTGTACTACTATATATTCCAACACTGCTTCATAATCAGACTTTGTCATATTCATAGCATCAGTATGATAATGTATATACACCATGGAAAGCAACAGGAACCATGCCTCACAACTACTTAGGTACGACAGGGGTAAAGACAACAGTAAATCATTCTTGTGCATAACTGAGGGGAGTAATCCACACACCCAACAATTCGTGGCATTCGTCGTATTGTGTACTTGGTGAAGCATTTGCAGGAAGGCGCTTTCAACATATGTCTGTCTATGTCGCTCTTTATGTGGGGTCAACGTAACAAACAGATGCTCAGGTGGAGACGGGGTAGTCCCTATCAAAGTGTGTACGGGATGCTGTTCTTCTAAATACCATACTATCCCAAACAGTATTATCATTACTATGAGGAGGAACACTACCACTACTATCTTACTCCTAATAGGCCAACTAGACCACACAGGACTACCCTGCCCTGGTGGTGGTGCCGCTAGGTGCTGTTCCTCCTCCATGGCAGCACGGCCAGATGGGTACATGTGAAGAGCCTTATGAACTGGAGCCACAAGAATACAACAGACCAGATGGGCACAAGTTACCCAGCGTCCATCTAGAGCCTCGCTGGCAGGCTCCTATCGTTCATCAACGATGGTGCTCTGAAGCACTCCCTCGAGGGGGCTGCGCGATCGCGGCCCTTGCTGGAACCAAATCATTCTTCTTTCAGGATAGGGCCCCCACCCTCTAGGACAAGTACCCTCAATGATCCTGTCTAGGGCAGTGCACCAGTGTAGCTCACCCTAATCTGACGCAGGCACTGTAGACATAGTACCTACACCCTAATCTCAAGTCCTTCCCTAACTCCTGGACTGTCCCTCTGGCGCACTGTCCTTTTTTCGGGGGCGCAAGTTGTACCTGTCAACTTCAGGCACTGTTTCATCAACAAAAAGGAGGTGAAACTCTGGCTCAGAAAGGCATGGAGACTCAGGTGCCTGTGGATCAGATGGGGAAGAAGCTGGGGCTGCCCTTATCTCCGGAGGGACCGCCTCAAGCAGGGCGGCATCACTCTCTGCTTCCGTCTGCGCCCAACTCAACCGGGCGTCGGAGAAGGGAATAAAGCGGGGCACCCTTTCCCCTTCTTGGTCAGCAATGCTGTCGAGCACCCACTTGTCGTAGGGAAGTGGGAGAGGAACCTTCTTGCAGTGGGTTCCATGCACCCAGTTCTTCCGGCCCTCGAGTTCCACCGCCGTTCTAGTGGCAAGGAGGACCAACAGTGGGCCTTTCCAACGAGGCTCCAGGCAGCTCTTCCTCTGGAAGTTCTTGACGAGGACGTAGTCTCCAGGCTGTAGCTGATGCCCGGGCCCCTCTGGTACCGGCCGCAGTGTCTCCTGAATCTGTTGATGAAGAGAACGAAGATCTTTAGTTGACTCGTACAGGCAGTCTACAAGCAAAGGGTACTCTATCTCAGAGAAACGCTTGGGCCTTGGAACGCCCCAGATATTGGCAGGACGGCCAAATACTACCTCATATGGTGACAACCCTGTCCTAGAGTGTGCTGTCGCCCTGGTGGATAACAAGGCCAAGGGCAACGCATCTTGCCATCGCAATCCTGTACTTTCTTGTATCTTTGCTAACTTCAGTTTGAGAGTACCATTGTACTTCTCAACCAGACCTGCTGACTGGGGGTGGTTAGCTGCATGAAATTTCTGCCTGATGTGCAAACCTTCGCACACCAGTTGGATGACCTTGGAATTGAAGTGACTGCCGTTGTCACTCCAGATCACACTGGCAACCCGAAGCGCGGGAAGAACTCTTTTATGAGTGCCGTCGCCATAGCCGTATTCTCTTTAGTGGGGTAAGCTTCAATCCATTTACTGAATGCACAAATCACTACCCGCACATACTTCAAATTGTTGACTCGTTCCATTTCGATGAAATCCATTTGGAGAGCCTCGAAAGGGAAGGAAGGCGGTGCAAAGTTACCAGAGGGTGTAGGAGTACCTTTCCCAGGATTGTGTCATACAAATCATACAGTCTTTCACTAAATGAGTGGCTACCTTGGAAATATTGCCGTTCTGCCACACTGGGTCCAACACCTTACATATTCCCTTGGCGCTAATGTGGGCTGGGCCATGGGCCATGGTAACCACAGGAAGTACATAGGCATTAGGTAACATCCTTCGCTTTTTCTCGGACTTATCAGTCCAGCACCCATCCTCATCCAGACGCCCTATACTCTCCTGCCATATTGCCAATTCATCTAGGGTCGCCTCGCTTTGTATCTCCTTGACATTTTCTAATGTGTCCTCGAACATTCTATTGTCTGGGACCCACCTAGCAGGACCTGCCACAAACCTCTTTTTCATCTTTGATAGCTGTCTCTTTAGCTGTTTGATCTGCAAACGCATTTCCTCTCCCCACATCATCTGTTATTGCTTTGTGGGCACTACATTGTATTATTGATAACTTATCGGGAAGTGTTAGAGCGGACAAGTCTATGTATCAATGGGCCATTCTGTATGTGTAATCCATGTGATGTTAAGAACCCTCTCTCCGCCCAGAGGCGTCCAAAATTATGGGCGACCCCAAAGGCGTACTGGCTGTCAGTATAAATATTGACAGTCAGTCCCTCACTCAAGCTCACAAGCCCGAAGAAGGGCAACCAGCTCTGCAGCTTGGGCTGATTGGTATGGGACACAGGATGTCTCAACTATAGTGTGCAACGTTGTAATTGCATAGGCTGCAGTGGTGGTGCCATCTGGTAGTTTGAAACAAGAGCCATCAACATATAGTTCAGATAGGGGAACATCAGTCAGGTCTACCCGTCCTTTCGTCTCCTCTTCCGTTCTGTACACACAATCATGTGTATCTGTGTTCTTACTCGCGAAGGGAGGGGTAGTAACGTGGCTGGGTTCAGAGTGGCACATCTTTTGATGGTAATGTGCGGAGCAAACTAGGTTAGTTCATATCCAGTCAGACGTGCACTAGTAAGGTGCTGTGTCTTTGTCTTATTCAAAAACGTATCCACAGCATGAGGTATCATTACTGTGAGTTCAGTATCATGAACGCGCCCTGCCGATTGTCTGATAGCAACTGCCGCCGCCGCAGCAGCTCTTAGGCAGCTCGGGAGAGCTCTGGCGACGTT
The DNA here is from genome assembly GCA_963921515.1 of Calotriton arnoldi. Lineage (NCBI taxonomy): Eukaryota > Metazoa > Chordata > Amphibia > Caudata > Salamandridae > Calotriton > Calotriton arnoldi. Next base: position 144,160 of record CAWUFW010014883.1, read on the forward strand.
ATCTGGTATTGCAGAAAAATAAGCGCAGGGTCTTTGCTTACCACCAAACCCCTGTGTTAAAACAGAAAGCGCGCAACCATCCGCCTCATGTACGTAAAGCACAAAAGGCTTCTGGTAATCCGGAGTACCAAGCACAGGAGCAGAGCAAAGCGCAACCTTTAATTGCTCAAAAGCTTGCTGGAATGCAGATGTCCAAGGCAGGGGTTCATGCACTTCTTTGGTGGTCAGGTAAAGGAGGGGTTTTGTTAGTTAGGAATAATTGGGGATCCAGTGTCGACAATACGATGTAATACCAATAAATGCATGTACTTCACGTTGGGTCTTGGGAACAGGCATATTAGTGATAGCAGCTATGCGCTCAGGTGTTAGTCTGCGACCCTCCTTCGACAGTAGGTGACCTAAGTAGTTGACCTCCTGTCGACAATATTGAAATTTGGAAAGGACACCTTATGGCCATGGCGTGCCAAATGCAACAGCAATTTAACAGTGGCATCTTTACAGCCATCCTCGGTATCGGAGGCCACAAGGAGGTCGTCAACATACTGCAATAGCACATTACCAGATGGAAGTACCAAAGAATCCAATTGAGTTTTTAAAGCTTGACTATAGATACTAGGACTTTCTGTATAGCCTTGAGGAGCACGACAGAATCTAAAGCTCCTGCCAGCTAGGGCGAATCCAAACAGATATCTGCTATCTGTATGAATTGGAATGCTAAAGAAAGCATTCTTCAAATCCATCATGGAAAAGAATTGTGCTGATGGGGGAATCATTGTCAATACCGTGGTAATGTCTGGGACTACAGGATATTGGGCACTATTATTTTATTAACCTCTCTGAGGTCAATTACAAAGCGATAAACATCAGGATGAGCATCAGAAGAGTCCAAGGGTGTCTTCTTGAGAATCGGAAGGATAGGGCTATTACACACATTCGCCACTGTCTCCTCAACCACACCAGACTTAATCAAATCCTGTATTATTTGCAACAAGGCCTTTTCTCCTGCTTATGAAATCTTATACTGGGGGATACGTGGCAATACAGCATTGTCTTTGATCTGAATAGAGACCGGCGGGATCTGGAGTAACCCCACATCCGTGTCTCCTGCTGCCCATAAGCTACGGGGCACCTCTTTGAATTCAGCGGGGAGGGGTGCATCCTTTGCAAAGCATTGTTTTGCACGAGCCACTTGTGGCCCAACGGTCATGTAAACACCATCTGGAGAACAAAAGATGGTGGCATGTAATCTCATTAACAAATCCAATCCCATCAAATTCTCCCCACAATTTGTCGTTAACAGGAACGGCGAATCCACCGTAAAGGGACCAATAGTCAGAGCAAGAGGTTTGGAAATGGGGCTAACAACCGGCATGCCTGAGAAACCTACCAAAACATTGTTTTGGCCAGACAGAGCTGCCCCTGGGACCAGCGAACGAGAAACAGAGCTATTCATAGCACCCGTGTCAAGTAAGAACGTCTTGGGCGTGCCTTGCAAATCCGCAGTGACATAAGGTCCCCGCTGATCTACAGGCACCAGAACCGGGCCCTTACCCTGTCCCTGGCTGTCCTAGCTGTGGGACATCCCTGTCACTTATTCCATGTCATAGTCATCATGATAGTACTGCCTTCCCCGAGAGTCGTCGAAATAGTTCTTGTTCCGAGGAGCGTACGATGTATCTTCAGAATGCCCCTCTCCTCGGCCTCTTTCACCTCTACCACATCCTCTAAAACCCCTACCTCTCGGGGCCTCAACTTTCTGCAGCAACTCCGGACACTCACTTCGCCAATGCCCCTCCTTTTTACAGTATGCACATTGGTTGTACCCCACGGGCACACCCGGTGTACTGTTCTGGTCAGACTGGGACCCCCGCTGAGCCGGACCTGAACCCCTTCCTCTTCCATTCCCCATCGCCACTTGCTGCATCAACACCCTCGTCTTCAACTCTTTTGACTTTTTCTCCACCTTCTCTTTGTCCTCATTCTCTCTATGCTCGTAGTGCTGTGCCATACTCAAAATTACTGACTGGGATGAGGTGGTCCAAGTACTTTCCAAAGCCTGCAACCTAGTCGCAATCTCGGGAAGCAAATTAGTGACAAACCTGTTGACGAACAAACAAACACCACCCTCCTACAACAGATCTTGGCCACTAAAATCCAGAAACACCCCTTCAAACCTAGTAAAGAAATCGGACACACTTTCATCCTTCTTCTGACGACACGCAGTCAACTTGTCCCAATCCACTCGTCTCGGCGGGATAAGGGAATGCATGTAAGTGATAATACGCCTCGGAAAGGCTAATAGCTCCGCCTTCGGCTTCTCGCCAGGCTTGCGCTCCTTATCCCATGTCCTGATCTCATCCCATGTTCCACCCAATTCCACCACATGATCCTGCGTATGCACCTGCCTCCATATATCTTCCGGTACCAACAGACCGAAAAACAACTCTACATCAGCTAATGTCATCACTGTGGAGGAGGCCGCCTCTGTCAATTCTTTATAGTACGCAGTTTTATTTTTCCGAGGGTCCAGCAACTGTCCTTTTAGGGATAGTACCTCACTCCTCTTCCAAGGAGTGTAGATCCACTGTTCCTGGAAACGGGCCGCCACTCGTGGGCGAGTAACAATATTATTCCCATTTCGCAACTCCGGTATTTCGGGGTGGTAAATGGGATGGAATTCCCTCATGGGAAACTGTGACGCTGTCGTCGGGACCTTCTGAAGCAATCTACCCCGATAACCCACCAATGTCGTCACATTACTGAAAACCTCATTGGGGGCCATATCTGTAGTGTATATACCCTATCCCGAATGTCATAAATTATCTGCGGTGCAATACCCTTGAAACAATGTTCCCACAATCCTATCTGTTTAGCCGACATATGCTTAAGAGCATGTTGCTGTATAAACGGCTCATAATCTCTCATCACGCTCCACACATCTTCCACACTATAAATCGGATTCCGGGCCCACTGTGCAGCCTGGTCAGCTACCATTCTCTTTTCCTCGTCACCCACAGCAGAGCGCACCAACACTTTATCCATGCGTTCACGTGCCGCTGCCCAATTCACTTCATGCGCTCCACGCACAGGCGTCTCAGCATTTTGCAATGCCTGAGGTAACACACTTGGAGGGGAAAGAGCAGATGAAGAAACGGGTATCATCGCGAACAAAGACTGTGTTGTAGGAGTAAGAGAAGGCGTGACCACAGGTACAGAGTCAGGAGACAGAATAGGGGAACTGACGGCTCCCGCCCCTGTAACTTGCAAAAGTGGGGAAGAAGCAGACGGGGCCGGGGCCGAAGCAGTAGAGCTAGAAACAGGAAGAGTAGGAATAGCAGAACCAGAGGCCGAAGACTGAGGTGTTGGAATTATGGGATATATCCGTTCCGGGGCATAAGGAGGTGGGGGTTGAGAATCCAATAACTCCTCAACGAAAACGTCACCTTCCTCTCTAGCAACATAACATTTATCACTCTGCAATCGAAACTTCCTATCTGCGCACTCTATGCCTTTCTCGATCTTTTCTCTTTCATAGGCCATTGCTTTCTGCGTTATCGTTTGCGTTTGTTCCCTCCGGGCTTGCTTCTCTGCTCTCATACGTCGTTGCTTCGCTTCCTTCTGCCATGTCCTTGGCAAACAATTTGTCCTGCAAGTAATTCAACTTTTGTTCATCAAATGTGCCAGTAAGCGGCCACTGTAAATCAGCATTGTCCCTCGTATATTTATTCCACAATGTGCTAAACATAATAGGGCCAATGCCATGCTTGACGTATACATCAAAGTTTGGGGTACCCTCTGGAGGCGCAGGCTGCCTCTCTTCCAATCGAGCTTCAGTGGAACAACACCGACATCCAAAACACCCTAACTTGCTTAGACAAGGCATCTTAATATAAGACACATGCACAGTCCCAAATGGACAAATATAACACCAACCAACAAAACGGTCTAAAACCAAATCGAAGCAGTCCGAAAACTGCACCCTGCAGTCCGCAGACTGTACCAAGACAAGACAGTCCAAAGACTGTACCCAAAACAAGAAGACCGGTTCTAGCCCCAGACCTTTTCAAGAATAAGCTGAATTTCCAGTTGGCCTGGTAGACTGTTCACAAACACTGTGTCTTTTAAGCGTCCGTAAACCCTCCAAGATCAAGACAAGACAGTCCGGAGACTGTACCAGACACAGCCTGTAGGCTCGTGCCGTTCAACCATGGCACCACTTTTTCCAAGAATTCAAGTCACTCACCTGGTGCACTCAGGTCGAGCAATATTATTCTCCACTGCCGACTCTTCGGACCAAACGGTCAAATCCAAGGTTCCGCCTTCTCAGGACCACAGCCGGTGACCACTAGACGAGGAGTCGCCCGATCAGAAGGGCGGGGCAGCCAAGAGAACAGGGCTCTTATTGTGTGGGGGATCCCCGATCCGCCCGACCAACCGGACACCACCCCGACCCTACAACCCGATTACGGGCGAGTTGGGTCACCTTGCGGAGTCCCTGTTCGGGCACCAACTGAAGGAAGTGGCCCGAAAAGGGACACCAGAGTTATTTAAAACCACCTAATCGCTTTCCACAAAATGAAGTCGGTCAGACAGAGAATACAAACAGTTGTTTATTAGCAATACTCTGCAGAGGAGTCCAATCTGACCTGCACCCTAAGATGTCTGCCAAGGGACTAGCCCCCCAACAGTCTGCAACGCATAATCATTGCTCCCAAAGATCTCCCAACCACGCCCACAATGGAAAGTTACCAGCTTAGGCCGAACATGAACAAAGGAGGCACAGAAGGATGGGCTACCACCTGCTAGATGGGTACACGCTATCACTATCTCAAGGTTGCCGTGCTGGGTTTCGGCGTCTCCTAACGTGGGAGCAGAGCTACACACAAGGATAGGTATGCGAGGGCAGAATGGCCTATTCATTAGTAAGTCAGAAGGCAACCTTGAACAGAAAAGAAAATAATAACTGAATACAGTGTTCTGCTGAGGCAAGCAATACGAATGATGAGGCCTAGTACAGACACAGCCTAATAGGGATTACGAAATTCAAAATGGAGTCACACTCGCTAACTGAAGCTCAGCCTTTGAACATAGATACATTTTCACTACTGAAAGTCCTTGGGCACCAAACATTAGGATGTAGAGGCATTTTATTCTTGACGTCATCCTCATTTGGAAGGGAGATGAGCAAACAGTGAAGAACTTTCTACTATGGCTGAACAGCCAGAATCCCTATTTACTCTTTACCTCCACGATCACTAGAGAATGCCTTTCATTCCTTGATCTGGAAATAATACCCAACGGAGGGAAACTGATTACACCGACTACACATAAGCCCACCGACAGAATTGGGCTCCTACTTTTAGAGAGTTTCCATCCTAAATCTCTCAGGGAGAACCTTCCTGTAGGGCAATTTCTGCGATTGCGTAGAAATTTTTCTGACTTGGAGGATTTCAAGAAGGAGGCGTCTACTTTAGCAGGGAAGCTGGAATGTTGGATATATCCCACTTAAGTTGTAAGAAAAGCACAGAAAAGGGCACAGAACTGCCATAGGGAGGCCCTGCTGGAGAAGGTGGAAAGACCTACCAACAAAAACGCTATTTGCGTGACAACATTCAACACGGCCTCTACACATGTTAAACGCATTATTCTTAAAAACTGGAGAATACTCCATTCCAATGGCTTAAATCTAAAAAAACATTGTCCTCCTTTAGGAGGAGTCCCAACATCAGGGGCCATCTAGTGCACACAAGACCTTGCCAAGTAGCAGAGAGAGAGCAACAAGCCCCATGGGAGCTCCCCTGGTGACAGGACACACTAGATGTGGCTCCTGTGATGTCTGTAGGCTAACCGCTAACACCAAGAGTGTAGATGTGGGATTGAATTCCCCATGGGAACAACGTAGACCTACTAATTGCAACTCAACAAATGTGATATATATGATCAGATGTCCTTGCAATCTAATATACATGGGGATGACATCACGGAAAGTGAAAGTTAGGATAATGGAACATCGTAGTAATATCAGGTGTGAAAGGACAATGACACGATTCACTACTCATTACGCAGAAATGAAACACACAAATGAAATGTACTGGACAGTACTAGACAACCTCTATATCGCAACCAACACGAGGGACCCCAATAGGGTCCTGTTTCTACAAGTACAAAAATGTGTGTACAGATTGCGCAGTCATGAGCGTGGTCTCAATGATGATATCCCGTGGACCACCTTGGGAAGACCATGAGTGTGTAAGTACCTGAATGGAGCCTCCAATGACCAGACCTAAGCAAATGAGCTCAAGTTTGAGCAGGGCAGCACCATGTGTCAGTTTTCTATACCTTGGGTTCCATCATATTAGGAATAGCATTAATGGCACAGTTTTACATGGGCAAGATGGAGTCAGCGTGAGCTCACGCCACTCAGCCGCTCACGCCGAAACGCATTGGTCATCGGTTATCGGCTATGCAGCCTGTTTTGCGATGCCGATTCAGTGAAGCAAACGGATTGCGAGTGGCCGGTTTCTACCTCCAGACTGCCGCGGCTGAATTGTATGCCGAAAATGCCGAAAGCGAGCACGGGGTATTCGGCTCCGTGAGAACGCTTCGAGGGCTTCGAGGGCTATTCATCTGCTGGCTGGCGCGATACATTGTTGCACTGTTTTTTGCTTCAACTCTCATTAAGCTGGTGTTACGGCTAGGAGAAAAAAATCAGAGACGCCGGAATTGGACCATGTCGACCAGGGGGGCTAAAGCAGGAAAAGGCTGTAAAGCGAGAGCTGCCCAATTCAACGATGCTGGATCTATGGAAGGCCTTCCCAAAGGTAAACGCAAAGTCAGTAAAAAGACATTGGGGAGACTCGGGGGTGGCGGAGCCCAAAAGGAAGTTGCAGGTTCCCAGCCCTCAATAGCCAAACTGTTTTTAGGAGTCAAGGTACCATTTTCTGCACTAGAGTCCACATTTAACTCTGTGCTCCCCCTTGAGAGTGAGCCTGAACTTTCACTACTGGACACTGCAACTCAACCTGCGGAAGCGGGGGCCCCAAGTGGGCAACAGGATGGCCAGGAAACACTGATGGGGCCTACTCACTTACCCATAGAAGGGAGCATCGGGGGCTTAATCGACCTGGGAAATCCGATATCTGGCCTCATCCACAACAAAATCCTGGCCAACTCCACCAACTCCAAGGAACTTTTCAGTGTCATTCAAGAATTCAACAACCCACGCAGCGAAGCCACAGACATCACCCCATCCCAAGACCTCTGCGACAAGCTTGGAACCTATTTCCACCTCAAGATCAAAAACCTCTACGACAACTTCATCGACCATCCACCAGGCACCACAGATGGCCCCCCAGAAACACCAGCCAGCCCACCATCTCCAACTGGACACCGATCACGGCCGAAGACACCGCCTTGACCATGAAAGGCATCCACTCGGGGGCCCCCACCGACCCCTGCCCCCATCACATCTACCACAGAGCCGTGGCCGCCATCGCACCCAAACTACAACGCACCATCAACACCACCTTCAAAACAGGCACCTTCCCAGTCGACTGGAAGCGCGCTGAAGTCAGACCCCTGCTCAAGAAGCCCACAGCTGACCCCACCGACCTCAAGAACTATCGGCCCATCTCGCTCCTCCCCTTTGCAGCCAAAGTTGCAGAGAAAACAGTCAACAGGAAACTGACACGATTCATTGAAGAGTACGCTGTCCTCGACCCGTCCCAATCCGGATTCCGAAGCAACCACAGCACAGAGACCGCCCTACTCGCCGCCACAGACATCCGCACCCTCCTGGACCAAGGCCACTCCGCAGCCCTCATCCTACTCGACCTATCAGCTGCCTTCGACACCGTCTCCCATCGCACACTAGTCGTCAGACTACACGACGCAGGCATACAAGGAACAGCCCTGGACTGGATCCGATCATTCCTCACCGGAAGAAGCCAAAGGATCAGACTCCCACCCTTCCTCTCGGACCCCACGAAAATCACCTGCGGAGTCCCACAATGTTCATCACTGACCCCACCCTCTTCAACATTTACATGGCCCCCCTCGCAGCCATCGTCCGACAACACGGCCTCAACATCGTATCCTATGCCGACGACACCCAGCTCATCCTCTCCCTCACCAAAGACCCCACCACTGCCAAACTCAACTTCCAGAAAGGAATGCAAGACGTCGCAGTCTGGATGACCAACAGCTGCCTGAAGCTCAACGCCGAGAAGACAGAAGTCCTCGTCCTCGGTACCACCCCTTCTGCATGGGACAGCACCTGGTGGCCGACCGCCCTCGGAAGCCCACCTACCCCCTCAGACCACGCCAAGAACCTCGGCATTGTACTCGACTCATCACTCTCCATGAACCGACAGGTCAACGCAGTCACCTCCAGCTGCTTCAACACCCTCCGCATCCTCCGCAAGACCTTCAAGTGGTTCCCCACTGAGTCAAGGAAGACAGTCACCCACGCACTCATCACCAGCAGACTGGACTATGGAAACGCACTCTACGCCGGCATCAACAAGTCCCTACTCCACAAACTGCAGAGAGTACAAAACACCGCCGCCAGACTCGTCCTCTGCATCCCCCGACACGAACACATCAGCCAACACCTACGAAGTCTCCACTGGCTCCCCGTGGAGAAAAGAGTCACTTTCAAAATCCTCACTCACGCCTACAAATGCCTACACAACAACGGACCCAAATACCTCAACGACAGAATCAACTTCCACGTACCCAAAAGAAACCTCCGATCTTCCAACCTCGCACTGGCCGAAACCCCGCACATCCACAGAGCCAGAGCAGGCGGAAGATCCTTCTCTCACATTGCAGCCAAGACCTGGAACGAGCTACCAGCAGACATCAGATGCGCCCTCTCCCTGAACACCTTCAGGAAGACCCTTAAGACCTGGCTCTTCGGCTAAACAGATCTGCGGACCCCCCCTCAGCGCCTTGAGACCCTCACGGGTGAGTAGCGCGCTTACAATTCCCTGATTGATTTATTGTCCAAACGTCTGACCCTGCTCCAAGATCATGTTCCCCTAAGGAAGTACTTAAGCCCCCCGCCACCGGCATTGACAATTTTATCTGCAGCCTGGAAGCCTGCTCAGGTCCCCAAGCCCCATGGACTCCGGAAACAGGCGGCGACCATTTCTACTCAGTGTCAGATGGCTCTGAGACTACTACTGATGAGGGTGGATCTAACACAAGTGAAGATAACAGTAATGATTCACCTAAGAACACAGGAACAGTGCAGCGTCTGAAGAAGGCGAAAAATAAGGTAAAAAGGCGAAGCCAGCTTAGGTGGGACTATTCAGACTCACAGATGTCCTACCCCCTTGACGAGGATGCCACTCATACATCACTTTGGGAGAATGTAAAAGCCACACCGGAAGGCAAGGCAGAACCCTCCTTAGCCTCTATCTTAGCCTCAATAAAGGAATTTCAAGAGGAAGTCCGGGCCGATAACCGTTCAGCTAAAGGGGCCGCTAAAAAACGACAAGGGGGTATGAGGAAATTGAATAAAATCTGTACTGACCTAAACGATCATGTCACCATGGTGGAAGGCCGCACAGAGTTTGGAAGCGGAAGTCTCCTTTGTAAAAGATCAAGGTTCTTCTAATGCTGCCTGTCTGACCGACTTAATGTTAAAGATGGAAGAACAGGAAAATCGGCAACAAAGGAATAACCTCCGCCTACTTGGTATCCCGGAAGGAGTTGAGGGGGAAGATCCAAGGCGCTATATAGTGAAACTCTTGCAAGATTCCTTTCCTGACCAACTGAACTGGAACTGGGACCGTGAAGTACAGCGGGCACATCGCTTCCCCTTCAATTTGAAACTACAACGCAATGGCAGTAGCTCTTCTGGAGAGAAACCAAGGGCATTCCTGGTATACTTTGGTAACTTTCTCCTCAGACAGCTGGTCTACGACCAAGCCCGTCCGAATTCCCAGAAGGGCTCTAATGGAGTATTGTTTTTTGCCAAACCTGACTTCTGCCATTGCACAGTGGAGCGAAGGTGGCGTTTACGTCAACTAATCCTTCCCTTTCAACAGCTAGGAGCCCAAGTGTATTTAATGAATCCTGTCAGACTGAAAGTCATCTTAAACGGGGCCTCCCGAATCTTTTTGTCCGAGATTAAGGCTGGGGAATATTTGGGGGAAATCAAAGCAGGAAAGGGTCAGAGTTAAATTATAGTTGATTCTTCCCCGTCTCTGAGAAAAATGCCAAGTTTTTGTTTGGTTTACTTTATTCCCTTTCTACTTTTCTTTCTTTTGCCTGATTTGTCTTGCTTTTCGGTATGAATTGAAATAGCCGCAATTCTAAATATTTGTTCTAACGGCGTGGCTTAGCGGCGGGGACTCATTTTTGATAACCATCACTCAGGGTCTCCCTGATTGCTCTGAGTTAGGGGGGGGGCGGGCTTGGGAGGGGAGGGTGGGTTATTGCTATGAGATGGAGGGACTAAGGGCACTTGTTTCTTTTGTACTGTCACTCGCTAAAATAAGGTTACATGGTGGTGGTGTTGGTACTAATGGTATTGAGAAGGCTGGTTCAGTGCGTGGGATGGCCCCGCCCCCGGTAATGGAGTTTCAGCGTACCTGAGCGGGCGCGCTGCGGAATACGGAGGTCCTGCTGGCGGTCTTTCTCTTTCCTTCACGCCCGGCGGTTTGCGGCTGGCGTTTGTAGCGGCCTTTTCTTTTTTCTTGGCCGGCATGAAGCGATGTTTGGGGACCCGAGGCGACCCCTGTTGAAGACGCCGGGAAAACAACGGAGGCTGCTTGGCAGAGGGGTTCAGAGTCTAGAGCAGGAGGTAGGAGGATTTTCTCCACGGCTTCCAAATGTAAACTGCCCCCTCTTTGACCTCTTTGATCTCGGTGCCTAAGGAGCAGTTTTCTCGGAAAGGAATAACAGGGGAAAAGACAAGCAATAATTTATTTAAAGTGGTGCCCGGGACACTTGAAGCAGTCTGTGAGAAGCTGAGATACTGAGACTGTAATTTTTCAATAGATAATATATCGCTGTAAAAACAATTGGAGGGGGACGCACCTCTTGCTTGCCACCAGCTTGCTGTCTTGCTGTCTTGCCACCTAGGGGGGACTACCAGATCCAGAACCCACTCTGCTCCAAGGAGGAGGAGCTTGCCAGCACTCGCGCACTTAAAACGCGCCAAAGATCATCGCGAAGCCTGGGCCAAGGGTGGGCTGTCCTTGCCCACTATTGATAGGAAGAGGCAGGGCAGGGCCACCTCCCTTTTATTCGATTGCTGGCTTGAGTCCTGGTTTGTTACGGGCCCAAAAACAATCAGATAAGATACTGTGTTAACTTTCCCCAGCCTGCGGAGACTGTCTATACACTGTACTATATATTCTGAGTACTAATTCAGCTGAACTTTGTTTTTAGGATTCACATTTTTCCGTATCTTAAAAAAACAATCAAGACAAGGCGAACTTTATATATAACTGTTGCTGGGTCCTCATTTGTGATTGTATAATTCACTTTTAAATCATGGGCAAACGGAAAGTTATGGAGAGTTCGGTGGCGGGAAGTAGTAGCATTAGTGGGGCAGGTAAGGGGAAAAAGGCAAGAAAGGCCCAGAAGCATGCAGCCGCTAACTGTGTTCTAGACAGAATTGACACTCTTATTGGCGAGTGTGAAGACATTTTAGTATTAGAATCAACAACACCCTGCACAAATGGTGATCCCTCCCCTAATCATATTGGTCCCTCTGGCACACCAACTATCCCTAATATGTTCCACAAACAGTCTAGAAAGGGAAAGGGAAACCCTGAACATAGCACCATTGCGCAAGTGATACACGCAACAGGACAGGCAATAGGCCAAGTAGAAGCCATCAATCCCCTAGATCCCCTTGACAGTGCTGAGGAATGTGTATCACGCCTCGCCGTTCCCTGTTCAAACAGGTTCGCCCCATTGGCTGCACATGACACTGCCGTAATTGAACCATCTTGGTTGCAAAAACCACCACAAGCACAAGGTAATGAAGAACAAATACGTGCATCACCTGATACTGCTCAACTTATTAACACCTTAAGGATTGAGATAGCGACCATGAGGTGTATGATTGAAGATCTCACAGTATTGGTTAAAACATTATCACCGATGGTCTTATCAGGTTATCAGCAAGTTAACCATTCATTCGTACCTAATAAGATGCCTTCAACCGATAGAGTGCAACCGAGTGGAGCTGTTATCTCTCCTTTAACACCCCCTATAAATTCAGCAGCTCAAGGGTTAAATGTAGAGTACTCTAACAATTTAAGGGTCAATACATTTAAAGATTCTGGCAATGCACTGACCAATACATCTAAAGATCGCCTTATTCAAACTGCTCCTATAAAGCGACTAGATTATACACACCGCAATGGCATGTCAATGGGACAAAACACTCGGGTGAAACCCTCCCAGCACACTTACCATCTACCTTTTGTCCCCCAGTCACATGGTCCAAAAATCTTTATGGCTAATGTTCCTAAGCTCAGCCCACAGAATGCCCGCGAAAGTGATGACTCTTTAACAAACAAGTTCATCCACTGGATTCGCCATATTAGGGGCTGCCGTTCGGTAATACGCGAGGACATTATCAGGGTTCAAAGATGCTCGTCCCCTGTTCAACCATACGATCATATTGAACTCATACTCTCTACCGTTGATCTGGCAGAGAATCTCCTCGCTTTAGAATATCGAACTTGTCCTCCCCCCTACATCATTTATACAGTTCAGGCGCACACGAACAATCCCCGGGGGAGGGATAACTGACCCCCTAGAGCGTGAGACTTCATTAGAAGCAGTGGACTGACTACAGATAGCCCCTTATTCATATACGGACCCATCTAATTCCATCAATAGCACTATGTGTAACCCCCTAATCTTTTATCCCACCCCGACGCTCAAAAACGAACAAAGCTCATTTCGGGGGATAAAGGCCCGAGTTATCATTTAGAAACTTCACAGAGGATCCATGAAAGAGAATCCTGTACATCATTAGATCACACTGAGATGCCCGAGCACCCAATGCAGCTGAGCCAGCCATCACTGACAAATGCTAACTTAGCTCTGGCCCAGAACCCTTCTAAGTTAAAAATCATATCATGGAACGTAGCAGGTTTAAAAAACAAACTCCTACTCCCCCACTGGAATGATCTGATAGAAGGATCTGATATCTGTATCTTCCAGGAGACTTGGAGTATGGTTCCTTTACATAAGTCTGGCTATGTTTGTTTCTGTATACCAGCAACCACCATGGGAAGAGGGCGTCCTTCAGGAGGCTTGATTGTTTGGGTAAACATTGCTCTAGGGTGTCGAATTGACATGCATTCAATTTTAAGCTATGATTTTCTGAGACTTACCATCAAGGGCCCTAGGGGTGGGGACATTTTAGATTTGTTTAATGTTTATATTAGAGGGACCAAGGGTGGCAATCCATCGCCTACTGTCATGCTCCTTGAACAAGCCATATCTGGCTGTTCGCCTAGCGCTAAGATCTTGATTGCAGGTGATTTTAACTGTACCTTCAAGCCCTTATGCTCTGATGACATGTTGGAGCAGGAAAGAGTAAATAATAAGTGGTCTGTCCCTCCACTTAATTTACCACCTATCAAAAGATGGACTAACCTAGCAATCCAGCTTAACGCGCTCACGTCAGAATTCGGACTCAGGGCAGTTAATGGCAGAACTCCTTCAGATACTCAGGGGGCCAACACCTTTAACAGAGTCAGCGGCCCCTCACGCATTGACTATATTCTAGTTGATGTGAAACTGTGGGACAATACGATTGATATGTTTGTGGGTACCACGACTGATAGTGATCACAACCCCCTATGCATGACAATGACAAATCCGTGGGTTCCACCATCTAGCCCTCAGTCTAGCCGAGCATTAGCTTTCAGTATCGAGGTTATTCCGTCCAATTGTAAAAGGTACCTAAAATGGCACAAGGTCTCCACGCAAGATTCCAACTTAGTGGCCATTCACGAGGCCCTGTCTATGCATACAGTTGAGCTTCAGGCTGCTGGCATGGATTTAGCAGCAGTTTCTAATGTCCATTCCTGCACAATAGAACAATTGTCCTCTTATTTTCAAGCACCTTGCAAGCATAGCAAATCAGGTGCTCTTCAAAAAAAAACAGCACCCTTGGTACACTAAATATTGCAAGCTCAAAAGGCAGGCTTTGACCTTAGTTATTAGGGCCAAAAACTGCCTTATGATTAAAACGGCTAGGAGGGAATACAAGGCCGCCCTGTATAAAGCAAAGATTGAGTGGGAAGAACAGTATTGGCAGGGTATAAAGAACGCGAGTCTTGGGAAAAATAAGAATCTATTCTGGTCATTAGTCAGCCGGGGCAACAACAGGGAATTAGATACTCTGCCCAATCACATCACAGGCCAAGATTGGCATAACCATTTTGAGAATCTGTATTCCACTACAGAAGATGGATGTCTGGAGGAGCCATGCGGCCCCATAGACGTCTCTCTAGTAGGGAATGCTGGTGATCCATTTTTGTTGACAGAAATAGAGGCAGCTATCAAGAAGTTAGTCCCAGCTAAAGCCCCAGGATCAGACTGACTTCCAGGAGACATCTTTTTGGCAGACCCAAGGGGTTGGTCACGCTATTTTCAGCTATTATTTAATGCTATAGCTGCAGGCTGCCCAGTCCCAGAATCCTGGAAAGGTGCTGTGGTGGTTCCAATCTACAAAAAAGGGAAGATCCTGCGAATTACAGGCCCATAAGCCTGATTGATGTAATGCAAAAGGTGTTAGGCAGAGTCCTTTTACAGAGGATCCAAGTGTGGTGCGAAGAGGAGGACATTCTTTCCCAATACCAGGCTGGCTTTAGGGCCTGCACGGGGACGATTGATCAGGCATTCAGGCTACTGCTAATATATTGGAAAGTCGTGGTAGTAGGAAGGGGCAGTCTTTATCTTGCTTTTATAGATTTAAAGACTGCCTTCGACCTGGTACCTAGGACCAGACTGTGGCAAGTCCTCAAAGACATGGGTATTCCACCCCTAATCTTAAGCCTACTAATCCGCCTCCATGAGGGAAATTATGCCCAGGTAAGATGGGGGGCCCAAGGTCAGCTAACCGAACGGATTCATGTGGGCAAGGGAGTCCGCCAGGGTTGCGTCATGGCTCCCACCCTGTTCTCCTTATATGTGAATGGGGTGGTGAGGTACCTTCAAGAAGATCCAGCTGACGCTCCAACCCTGGCGGGCGACAAAGTGCCGACACTTCTGTTCGCTGACGACACCTTGTTGGTGTCAAATACCCCGGTTGGGCTACAAAAGTTAATGAATAGGTACCAAACTTTTTGTGACTCCCGGGGCTTGGTCATTAATACCTCAAAGACTAAGCTTATGGCCTTCAACCCCCACAAATCCTTCAGGAACAACCTCACACTAAATGGCACCACCTTGGAAAGAGTCAACACCTTCGAATATCTTGGCATTCGCCTCTCTGATAAGATGCTTTGGAGGCCTCATATAGCCAAAATGCTCATAAACCACAAACGCGTGGCGGGTGCGCTAATCAAGGAACACCGATCTTCGCTCAGTAGGCCAGCTGCCCCGGCTCTTGTGGTTTATGATGCTAAGGCAGTAAGTTCCGCTCTCTACGGAGCCGAGTTATGGGGGTTTGAGAGAGTAGATGAAATCAGCAGGTCTGAGCACAAGTTTTTGAGGGACCTGGTGACGCTCCCCCGTAACACCCCGTTAACTCCCCTAATGTATGATCTGGGCAGGAGGCCATTCAGAGACATCGCCAGGCTCCGTCCATTGCTTTTTTGGGCTCGCCTAAGGCGCACCGCAGTGCTTGAAAGCTATGCCACAGCTTTAACGGAGGTGATGAATTTAGATGTGGACCATAGGGTCAAGTGGATTTTAAATGTTAAGAAAACAATGATCTCACTTGGGCTTAAAAAATCGTGGGACGACCAAAAGCCCCCGAGTAAGGTGGAACTTAAACGCCATTATTGGGATTGGATTGACAATCAGGAGCTTAGTAAATCGAACAGGGGAGATTAACAGATGAATTTCTTAGCTTTAAGCAAACCAGAAGTCTCGAGCCCTTCCTGGATGTAATCCAGGTCCCACGAGATAGGGCTCTGTATATCCAGTTTAGGTACGGCTCGCTCCCTGTTAATGCCTTAACATCAAAATGGCACTCCGCCAAGAATACATCAGAAAGTTGCCTCTGCTGTGGAGCCCCATTGGAGTGTGTTGCCCATGTCCTGTTTGCTTGTCCAGCTTATGGTAATGCAAGATCAAAATGGCTAAAACCAATTTGCAGAGACATGGGCACCCGCGACCACCGGGTTGCTCTACGCATTTTGAAATCCGACCCATGCACCCTTTTTTCTTGTGGAGTCGCCAAGTTTTTGAGCTGTGCATGGCTAATAAGGCACAAAGCCTTGCGCGGGATGATTCAAGTCTAGGCCAAGATTGATACTGGAGAAAGTTAAAAATTAGCTATCACAAACCTCCCCTTGTTTACATTACATCATTGTGGCAAACTGTCTACCTTTTAATGCTCTTTTTATATTTCTCTTAGCTCGGTGTCCGTTTCATGACACAAAATTGATGAAATGTGGATGTATATTTTTTAGACAATGTTTTTAATTACAATCGATTTTACGTTTTATATTTTAATAGTATGTTCAAAATGTTGTGCTCCCACATATTTTATTTATTGTATAATTGTCGAACAATGCTTTTATGATACATTGCTATCGAAATAAAGCTATTGATTGATTGATTACATTCAGGGCCAGGTGCTTCGGATGGATCGAAAAAATTGCAAAAAAGGGAAAAAAATTTTTTTTTTAAAACGGGTTAACTAGGGTGAGATCTTAAAAATGCTTTGTTCACTGGTCGAAAAAGAGGGTATAATTGATTATATGGAAAACATAATCTGTATTCTGTTTAAAACGGCTTCATCTTCCAAAATGCTTAAATGAATAAGTTAAGTACGCTCAGAATAGTCTCGGTTAACATCTGTGGCTTGAACGATGCCCTGAAGAGACAGAGTAACTCCGGGTCTGCGCTCTCTAGGGACTGACATTGTCAGCCTACAGGAAACGCACATCGAAAGATCGCAAAACCATTTTACTAGAATATAGAGTCATAGGGGGTACTACACAAGGAGCTAAAATAAAAGGCGTAAGGGTCTTGGTTGAAAATAGACACCCATTAAGATCTACCCGTATGAAATCTGACCCCTTGGGAAGATGGGTTATAGCGGAATGCTGTTTACCTTCAAACTTTTCCTTTAACTTATGTTCCATCTATGGGAGTAACATGGATGACCCTGGGGTTTTTAACTGGATTACAGGAGAACTCGCTCATTGGCCCTCCCCAATTGTTGTCTGTGGCGACCTTAATATTAATTTGCCTTGCAACTGGAAGGTTGACGACAAATGGACCTATGCCGGTAGGAAGCCCCAAGTATACCAAGCAATTTTAAACTTAATGCAAATTCATGGGCTTAGCGATGTGTGGGCTAGTTTAAAACCTACCCTACCAGGATATACCTATTTTTCTGCCCCACATCTATCCCTGGGTAGGCTAGATTACTTTTTGGTCTCATCCTCTTTGCTCCACGATTGTTCTATAGACATTGCCCCGCGTTTTATGTCAGATCATAACCCTCTCATTTTAAACATCGGAGGGCTTGGAAATTGGAGGGAGACTCCGAATTGGAGTTTTGAGAAAGCTTTACTGCAAGACGCTGGGTATAGAATGCATATGCAGGCTTGGATACAAGAATTTCTTGAGCTAAATATGGGGTCAGCCTCAATTAGGACGGTATGAGATGCATTAAAGGCGGGCATCCGGGGAGAGACCCTCAGGTTTTCGATAAGGAAAAACATTGATTTACGAACTCCAAGATAAGCTAAAAAAAGCAGAGGAAAAGCTAACGTGAGCAGTTCAAATAGGGGCGGAAATAGACTCAGCCCAACTTGAAGTGACAGTTATCAAGGCTGAAATTGGGTCAATCTTCGCTGAGAAAGTCACGGCTAAGTGGGCATCTGCAAGGGAGAAAAGCTATGAGTGTAGCGAACTCATCGGCCATCAACTGGCTCTTAGAACAAGACAGCAGGCTTCGGCTAACAAAATACTCTCAATTCAACTCTTAACCGGAGAGGTGACCAATGACCCGATAGAAATTCAAAGTGCATTTCGAGAGTTTTATCAGAATCTTTATTCTGAAGAGAACAACAGTTCAGTAGATCTGAGAGAGGATGAGATCGCTAGATATCTAGATGTAACTACCCTATCTCAACTTAGTCCAGAAGACCGTGACCAACTCGAGGGCCTTCCGACTTGGGAGGATATTGCCAAAGCTTTGGCTGGCTTGCCAGATGGGAAGGCTGCAGGGGTTGACTGCATCCCGGTCGAATTTTATAAAATCTTTGCCTCCCAAATAAAAGGTATTTTCACTTTATTGGTAGCCTCTATTTTCGATGGGGGTCCTCCACCTGCTTCCTGGTCCAATGCTAAAATTGTCATATTCCCTAAAAAGGATAAGTCTCCACTTGAAATGGGGTCGTATGGGCCAATTACTCTCATTAATTGTGACTCGAAAATATTCTCTAAAATTTTTGCAGCTAGATTCTCTTCGAAAATCGAACTTTTTGTGTCGGAATGGCAACACGGGTTCATCCCCAAGAAAGGGACTACCGAACACATTCGACGGACCATCACTCTATTCGGCGTAGCTCAGGTAACAGGAGACCCGATGTCGCAAATTTTATTAGATGCTGAAAAAGCTTTCGACCGGGTCTCCTGGCAGTTTCTCTGGGGCATCATGAGAAAGATGTGTTTTGGGCCAAAATTAATTCAAGCTATCCAAGCCCTCTATATTAACCCTACGGCCAGTGTAACAATAAATGGTAAGCTAACCAAACAGTTCAAAATCTCACGGGGTACCCGACAAGGGTGTCCTTGCTCCCCATTGCTCTTTGCCCTATACATAGATCCTCTGATTAGAAAAATAGTAAATAATCCAGCAATCAGGGCAGTGAGCAGATTCGGTTGGGATACTAAAATCATGGCCTATGCCGACGATCTAGCTGTAGTAATCCCGGAGCCCCAGAGTGCCATTTTAGCATTGGAACAGGAGGCCCAAGAGTTTGGAAAAATTTCAGGGTATGCACTCAATAAAAACAAAACTCAGATTATCTTAAACAAAGAAATTAATTGGGTGGACAGTCGGGTCGTTCCGAAAGCAAATTATTTGGGGGTGACGGTGGCCGCAAACACCGATGTGATCGTAGCAGAAAATCTAATCCCACTGGCAGCAGGTACCAAAAGGGCGCTTAATCGGATCAACAACATGCATCTGACCACAGTGGGGCGATGCAATGTCATTAAGATGACCTACTTCCCTAAGCTACTTTACTTTTTCCGGGCTATCCCTCTAGAGTTTAATAAAATTATGTTACAAAGATTTGAACAACTCTTTACACAATTTATTTGGGCATATTCTCAACCCAGGCGGGCCTTCAAACAACTTTCTCTTCCTCTGGAGAGGGACGGGTGGGCACTCCCCAATATAATATTATATTATTGGGCTTCGGTCCTACAGTACAGCATGGAACTGTTGCATGAACATTCTTTTATTCCAATTACTGGGCTCCCGTCGCCCTTTCAACTCTTAATTGGGGAGGAGGCCCGTGGGTGCCTTTGGCGACAGGTGTCCTTTGGCTACTATAAACGGGTCAGATTCAAAATCCTGATAAGTATCTTCAAAGTCTTTTCAAGTGTTCGTAGGATCTACGGGCTGGGGAGACTGAACCATTACTCTCCTTTCAATATGAACCCCAATTTGCCTGCTATCTTTGGGAGATCTTATCTCCAAGACTGGCATAAAGTCGGAATATTAAAACTGGGCGATCTAATCACCATTGATGGAATTAAGCCATTCACTGACCTTAAAAATCAATATGGCCTGCGAGACCAAGATGCTTCTAAATACATCGCCATAAGTGATTTTTTTGGACCGCAAGGCTGGTGGCCCTGCTGGGTTTGCACAGATAGGCCTTATTGACAAACTAAAAGCCCCTGCTTTACCTCGGATAGGTCTTATTTATTCCGCTTTGAATAGTCAAATGCTTGACGACCTGCCGAAGATAGCAGACAAATGGCATTCGAAGTTGGAGGTTCCTCACAATATCTTTATTAGCGCTTTGAGATCTGCCCAGAATGATTTGCTCTCGGCTAAACTACAGGCGCAATTTTTTAAAACCGCTTTTTTTCTATATATCACACCTAGCAGAGTTGCCAAATGGGGAACAGGCAAGGGGACGCTATGTCCTAGATGCTCGGAGTTCAGTGTAGATTCAGTACACATGTTTGCAACCTATTTGAAACTCACTCCACTCCTTGCTAAAATACAGGATTTTTTAAGGAAAGTCATCTCTCAGGACATAGTTAACCCCTACGACCATCCTGCTAGGGATTCAAGACAAGGTTAGTAGAAAGAGCGGTGGGGCGCTTATCTTTGTAGCCATGACAGTCTTGCGAATCTGCATAGCCTCAGCATGGATAGATGCCACCCCTCCACTGTTTTCTCAGTGGCTGACTCGTCTAGTCACGACGTGTCATCTAGAGAAGGCTATTTATGCCAGAAAAGGTATTAGGGGTAAAAAGAAGGGTCTCGTTATATGGGAACCTTTAATTGTTTGGCTTAACCAGATACAGCAGTAGGGCTTATAAAAGCCAATTTCTTTCCTCTCCATTTTAAGTCTTTTTTCTAATTGTTAATCAAGGTTACGGGTGCTGAGGTATTAGTTGTTGGCCTAGTTATAGATTTTCTAGTTATAGATCATGTTTTGTTTTTCTTTCTTTTTTTGGTTGTTAAAAATCTTTTACTTTGTTATATGTAACTTGTTAGTTCTTAAATGTGAAAGCCAACTAGAGAAAAGATGTAATTTGTTCATTCCATCCAGGGTTAGTGCCTAATCTTTCTTGTTTTATGAAAAGGGTGGGGGGGGAACAGGGGGGGGACACAACATTGTTCATCTCTGTATTTTTTTTCTTGCTTTGCTATAAATACATTTAAAAAAAAAAAAAGGAATAGCATTAATGGGACATACAATGCCATCAGCGCGACACTAACTCGCAGCGCTCCACGTGTATGATAGTGCACTACTGGCCAACGCGGCGTGAAAGTGTCTAAATGGCGTTTTGCCATTGACCGCCTTATAGCTCCGTGAGGGTTAGTAACCACATAGTACAATGGGGTTGCATCAGGCCATGCAGACAGCATGATTGGTCAGCAATCACAACACACTACTGTATTCTGACATGTCTCTATATTAACAATGACCGACAATACCACAGAGTATAGCGTGAGATGAGCGCTCCAGCTTCGGAGGTTCGCGCTGACCCATACAGGAAACTGTCAGCCACTATCCATCGCTTGTAACGCCACACAAGGTTAGCGCTCCAGCTTCGTCGTTGCACGTTGACGCTATTGCGTCATGACGTCATCGGCCGCCGCCCACTGTAACACGTGAACGGAAGTATAGCCTCTTAAGCAGTACCATGGGGCTTCTCCTGGGTACCTGCACGGCACCAGGAGGGACAACTAGTTGGAGGCGCACCATCCTTGACGAAGTAAGTAGGGGATAGGGGAGGCGAGTTGGCGAGTGAACAGCGTGCGTGATTATAGCGCACTTGCAGCACATGTTTGTCTGGGCGATTACGTGAAATGGGAAAGCTCGTTTCTCCTCGCATTTCGTAACCAGTATGTGGTGTGTGTACAAAACGCTCAATCGTGCGATGTATATCTAATGCTTTACATATAACTATAATTTTCCCTAACAGTGTGTGACTACAGGGGGTCGCCCTCTCCCCTCATGCCATTCCTAGCGGTACACTAAGATAAACTCGGTAAGATCTGCCTAGTGGTTGCGACATTACCCAAGCGATCATGCTGGGATTTTTGCATGTCTGTGTCATAAGCATGATTTGTTCACATAGCATTGATAGGTGTGCTCATACTTTGTTTTTAATAAATGCACAAATACTGCTTTAGATATATTGCATTCGTGAACTCACAAGCAATACTGGGCATTGCCCCATCACTAGTGGTGATGAAATAACAGATAAATAGGTCGCCATGCACCAAAAGTGTTATTGTAGAAGACAAAGGTAGCAAATATAGAGTTTTGATCACGATTTATCACATCTATGCACTTTTTATGAACTTGTACGAGAATTCTCTTCTCTTGTATGTATTCTTTCTCTTCACTTACAGGTCCTAACAGGAGTAAGATTACGACACCCACTTGTGCTAGTAACAGGTGTGGTAACAAGCTATACGATTTGTATATAGATAGAAAAGTATTTAGTACAGGGTTCCGACAGTCCTGACGAAAGCCGGTAGAGACACGCAATCCGGCAGAAACATGTCGACCTTTTTGCAGAACGGAGGGGTGATGGGTGCCTAATACACTCACCTCACCACCATCCATTGGTAGAGAGATACCTTTTAACCCTGACAAGGGTATCCAGGAATAAAATTATTATGAGGATATCCCTTAGTTAGTTTTAGATTTCTTGATCTGCACTAATTTTTTCCGGGATCCTTTTCCTTTTCTGTGTTTGTATTGTCTTCCCCACCCTATTGCTCCACCTCTAGCATTGGTCTGCGCAGAAGTGTTGTAGCAGCCCTATGATGAAGCATGCCACAACTTGTTGTGGGTGAGGGCAGTTTTTACAAAGCACTGTACTTTGCTATACTTTGCATTTCTTCTTTAAAAAGTGCGATTCTATAGGCCTTACTTCTCTATGTGTAATGAGGTTTACCCAGAGGAGGCCGAAGTAAGGTCATATCCTCCTCCCCCTTTCTTGTGAGTTGGAAGGCATGCGTCGTCAATAAGGCCTTAGAGATAGGAATTGGACTACGGCAGCCTCAAGCGCCGCCATATTGGAACGGAGTAAATAACTGCGGATTTGCCCGATCGTTATTAGATGTTCGCTATAAATGGAGGGCCAAATGTTCAACACAGCCAGGAAGGCGCAAAAGTAAGTAGATATCGCCATCCCCTGTGTCTAGGTAGCCCGGGGGCTCCATTAAGAGTAAGTGGAGCTACTCTGTTAGGTGCTAGTAAAGGCCCATAGCGGAGGCATAGAAAGCGGCGCTAGAAAAAGAGACGTAGACCACCTCTGCTTGTCTCAAAGTTACGCATATACTAACTGGACGCTAAAAATAACAGAGGGCATGATGCCTCACGAGGCATGGAATTTAGTACCTGTTATCAAAAATGATCGGAGGGTGCACTTTTCCATGCAAAAGAGAAAAAGCCATGCGCTTGCCAAAGATAAAGAGATATCAATGGTATGAAATCCAATGGGCAAACGATGTTTCCAGGAAAGGGGAGAATACCAGGATTAATACTGGCTTAAACATTCTGTCTTAAAGTGTATTTTCCCAAGGGGTAGACTCATTTAGGCATCTTTTTTTTTTTGTCAGTCTAATATAAAAAAAAAATCCAGAATACCTCTCTTCTTGCTGTGGATGGTGCTGTCTCTTCCTTTAAATGAGTACATTTTTTTCAAGGATCGTCCACTGGAGATCTTTCAGAAAAACGGTTGTGGTGGCTCTTATTCTCTCCCACCTAGACTATTGTAATGCCCAGTACTTAGGTGTTGACAAACGCCAGCTGACGAAACTTCAATCCCTACAGAATGCGACCGCACACACCCTGCTAAATATCCTAAAATATAGTCCTATCTCGGGCGCAATCAGAGACCTGCACTGGCTCCCAGTTAAGCAGAGAACTCAGTTTAAGGCGCTGTGCTTGGTTCATAAAGCCCTTTATGGGGGGGGGGCCTATGACTACCACAAACTGTTCCAATGGCATGCCCCCGCAGGATGTTAAGATCTGCCAATAAAGCCCTGGTTCACGTCCCCAAAATCGAGAGGATCAGATGGGGAGGCAGATGTCTATCTTTCCTGGCATCTAAGCTCTGGAATGAACTTCCACTCAATGTTAGGATGTTAACGTCCAGATCACAGTTTAGGAGTCAGGTTAAAACCTGGCTTTTCCCTCACCAACAGTGATCAAGCCCCTCCTGACTTCGCCTCCGTCCTGCTCTCCACAGCGCCAGGACACCTCGGCATTCGTGCGCTCTATAAGCCTTTACTTACTTACTTACTCACTCTAGATGATTATTTGCTGCCCAATGTTGGACCAGGGGTGCTGTAACATATCCCGGCCCGCATGGGCATAGGATAAGGTATACTATGTCAGAGGTTCTGCAGTTGGTCATACTTCTCATTTTGTTCCCCTGTCCTTCCTACCTTGATCAGTTTAACCCCAGGGGCCCTCTTCTTTGTTACCTCTAAAGTTTGTCTCACAGAATTAATTACCAAAGCAAAGTGGGATCCATTTGAAGGCCCCTGGTTTAGCATAGTACTGGTTGGGGGTGAGGATATCTTTACTGAGAGTGGAAGTGCACTGGCTGCATTCCTGTAGATGGAGGTAGGAGACAGACTCAGGCACTTAAGTGATAAGGGAGAGGCCAAGCTAGCTTTAGAAATTCCATGAGCCCTTTTGTTTACCAAGGAGATGGAGATTAGTCTTCCTGAGCACTGACTATTGGTAGATGTCAGGGGTTAGGGTTGAGACTGTAGTTTCTGCTTTTCAAGGTGAGGAAGTTTCTAGGTGAGGCCTGTCTTTTGTCCCCATTGCTGGGGCAGGCAGGATAACACAACCAGGTGCTGAGATTTCACGCGTCTTTGTGAACATGTTGTGGGTGCTTCAGCTTGGAGCAGGTCCCAGTACTTAATGCTGAGTGAAACATCACTTTACACAATGTCTATGTCTGGAGGGCAGCTGGAAGAGAAACCAGCCCACCCCAATATGTGTATTACAAAATTTTAAAGTACGCTTTACTTTTTTATTTGTGAGCATGAGATAAAATCATGAGGCTGCGCTACAGGAAGCTGGTTGAAGCCTCTGTGCAGGCGCTGCATGAACTAACACATTTGTCCAGTAAATGTCATTCCTTCATATATGTGGGGAATGCTATCACTGGACAAGTATACGCAATTTAATTGTGCAGGCTTTGAAAGCATTGCATACAAGAAAGAAGACCGACCCTGAAAGATACAGCATCTGTGATGAGCAGCGTGAACTTAAAATGGCCACTTATCACTTTTACAACAGTTGGGGAGTAAACCCTGCACAAGAATCAAGGTGATTAGCACACTGCATTCCCCAAGTACCTCAAAGGTGTAGTTCTTCAGTAGTTGTGGTAGGATTAGTAATAACTTTATTTTATAAATCATTAATTACAATAGATCCTAAAACTTAAAAATCTAATCACCTTTATTTAAACACACACTTTGTAAAAATTCAAATGTAATACCATAATTAAAAGCAAACGGTTGTTTACATTGACTGATGGGTTATGCTACCGACTGTCTGACTTGTTTGAGATCAAAATAAGTTTGATTAAGAAATTTTATAAGATTGCCGATAAAGAAATTACTGTGAGCATCAAAACAAAATTTGACAGCCTCTTCTATTGTCCTCAAGTTGAAAATTTTAAATTCATTCTGTAGAAACTTCTTCTGAATGGCCAAAAGCTTAGGGCACAGACAAATAATATGACCTATTGACTCATCTTTATAGCCTCACAACATACATCCCAATCTTCCTGGACAGGAAATATTCCAAGATCCTCCAAATTGGGAAACTGGGATTGTTAGAAATGGGGGTCTCTAGTTGCCAATGATTTGCACCTTGACCAAGCAGGGACCCTTCCTTCTAGTTAGGGTTAGGGGGATACACTTCGAAAATAACCCCTGCTCTCACCTCCTTGGTAGCTTGGCACGAGCAGTCAGGCTTATCTCAGAGGCAGTGTGTAAAGCATGTGCACTTAACTCACAGTAATACAGTGAAAACAACACTACAAAAGGACTGCACACCAGGTTTAGAAAAATAACCATTATTTGTGTAAAACAAGACCAAAACGATAAAAATCCAACATACATGTATTCAAGACTAACAACGGGCAAAAATAGACTTTAGAAATAGTTCCTTGAAGTGGTAAGCTCCGTCCAGGGTACTACGGTGGTGTGAACCATGGTTCCGGGCGGCCATGGTGATGCGCCCGGCTGCGGTGTCGGAAGACCCTCAAAACAGTACCTCTGGGTTCCGGGCGACCGCAGCGGTTTGGGCAGCTGCGGTGGGCATCTAGGATGCGTTGTGGAGAAGAGCGGTGCAGCGTGCGGTGCCCTCCGGCACGGTGCAGACAGCGGCTCAGTGGCAGTCGTCCAGCAGCGTCAGTGAGACCAGGGCTGCGGTGCGAAGTGGGGCGGTGCTCGTCACGGTGCTGACAATCATGGTGCAGGCAACAGCATCCGTTGCGGATCGGGGGTCAATGGTGCTGGCGTCGGTGAGCCAGGGCTACGGTGTGGGATGGGGCGGTGCGTCATGTAACTTTCGAGCGGTGCCCCCAAACCATGGTGCAGGCAGCAGCAGCGATATCAGCTTGCAGCGGCATCGTTGGTGAGACCATGGCAGCAGAATGTAACGAGGTAGTTCGGTGCCCACAAGTTGTGGTGCAAGCAGCAGCTCCATGGTGGCGGATGGCGGCGGTGAGACCAGGGTTGCGGTGCAAAGTGTGGTGGCGCCCTCTACGGTGCCTTCATGTTACGGAGCTGCCAACGGTTTTGGTGACAGCGGCGGATTGCGGGTTCCCTCTGTGGTTACTGAAACATCCAGTCCCAGATGTGGTACCCAGATGAAGGTGAAGTCTTTGCTGTTCCTGAGACTTCTTGAACAAGGGGCAAGCTGTACTTCAAGCCCTTGGAGATACTCAGAAGAAGAAGTTAGTAGAAAGTTCAATCCAGCCCTTTCACTGCCCCAGACAGAAACCGCCACTGTAGGCCAACACAGCAAAGTGGTAGTCTCTCCTCACAGTTTCTTGGCAGGTTTCTTGATCCCAAAGAGTTCCAAAGTTCTGGGGTCAGGGCCCCAATATCTATACCACATTTCCCTTTGAAGTTGGCACAAAGTTCCACTGGCATACATAAACCAGTTGTGCTTGGCTCAGGCCAGGTTCACTCAAGGAGGGGGAGACAGCTTTGTGGTAGACAGCCACAGTCCATTCAGGTGCAGGTGGCAACTCCTCCCAATACTCTAAATGTAGCCAGGTCTATTCAACCTGGATATAAGTCACCCAGGAAAGGCAGGACACACCTCACACCCAGTCCCCCTCCCCATGTCTGTCTAGTCTGAATGCACATCCCCAGCTCCTGTCACTCCAAACCTAGATGGTGAATGCACAAATGGCAGAGGCACACAGGATGGTTAAGCAAGAAAATTCTCACTTTCTAAAAGTGGCATTTTCAAACACAATATAAAAGTCATCTTCACTAAAAGATGTATTTTTAAATTCTGAGTTCAGGAAGCCTAAACTCCAGCTCCCTATCTTATCTCAATGGGAAGTTATGCTTGTAGGGTGTTACAAGGTAACTCCCATGTTAACCTATGAGTCAGATATCCTTGCAATAGTGAAAAACGAATTGCACAGTATTTTACTATCCGGACATGTAACACACACCAGTACATGTCTTACCTGTCACGTACACTGCACCCTGCCCATGGGAGTACCTTAGGTCTACCTGAGGGGTGCCTTGCATTTAAGAAAAGGGAAGGTTTGGGCCTGGCAAGGGGGTGTACTTGCCAGGTCGACATGGCAGTAAAACTGCTCGCAGACATTTTGGTGGCTTGTCTGAGACACCTTTGAAAGGCTACTTGTGTGGGTGGTACAACCAGTGCTGGAAGCCCACTAGTAGCATTTGATTTACAGTGTGTGTGAGACTTGTGACTTACTAGTAAATCAAATGTCCCAATCATGGAAAACCAATCATAACACAATTTACAGTAGGAGCCCTTGCACTTTAGCACTGAATAGCAGTAAAAAAGTACGCAGAGACACTAAACCAGCAAAAACGAAGTCCAGCACACCACCAAAACCAGGAGGTCAGAAAGCAAAAAGACTGGGGAAACACGCCAAAAGAGATCAGGTCTAAAAGGGATGTACAGGAATCTAAAAATTAAATTCAGTTTTACATGACCTTCCAAATTTGAGATGATGTATAGTTGTTTTGCAGTGGCATTGGAATCTTAAACCACATCTACATGTTTATATTTCAGTGATGCTAGAAAGTCTTCCTCAAGGCTGCTGTTCAATAGAAACTTCTTTATTTGTCTCTATATTTGTTTCTTTATTTCTCTTTCGAATGCCTTTGGGCATCCCACTGAGATTAATTAGCTGGGGTAGTTTTTGCGCACCCATTAAGTTCTTTAATGTCAAAATGTTTGGACTCCCCTTTGTATCTGTGATTGTATTTAGCTCATCTAAAAAGAGCAACTTGATGGAGTCTTCATTGGCTCTGCTGCAGTCACAGACATAATTTATTGTTGCAGCAACATGGAGTGCTCCTAGTGATGGAATATCCAGTTCGAGACGTAGCATGCTTTGAGGGGTTGCCTGCTGAAGATTGAACAAGGGTCATATCGCTTGCATGTATATGGTGTTCATGTCCCAAACTGTCTGTGAGTTAAAAATCTGTGATCCGCAAAGCAGTGATGGTGTTTCTTTTGCGTTGAAGATTTTGATTGACTGATCACTTGCCCTCCCTCCATAAATTCTTGTGAACTTTGTGATGGTGTTGATTACTACTCAAGCTTTCTGTCTCTTTGATTCAATATGGGAGCGCCATTTTGATTTACACCGAGATACTCATAGTTTCCTACTTTTTCGATTTACGCTGAGCCGATTTTCCATATTTTTTGCTTATTGTGTTCCCCAAAGCACATTACTATTGCTTTCCATTGATTTGATCGAGAGAACATTTTTCTTGTTAAATTTGTAGAGTCTAGATAATTGGATCTGAATGTTCTAGCTGTTAGTGAGAAAATTTCCATATCTGCATAGGCCAGATAAATTATTGGTTGTTTCCTTTATTTCTGTTGTATACCATCTGTGTGTTCCAGGTAGGTATGGAGATCAGAAATAGAAAGGGAAAACAAGAGGAGCTTGTTTTGGACCATTCTGAGTATGGCAATTTGGTGAGAGAAAATTCCTGTCTGATAATTTAAACTGTAACGGTGTCTTCATGAAAAACCTTAATAAAATCGAGAAGAGACTGGTCGATTCCCCAGTTTATCAGCTTGGACCACAAGAGATGGGTGGTTGACCTGGTCAAATTCCATGCTGTAATGGATATAACAGACAGAGAATGAGCCCTGCCTGTCAGTTGCATTCTGAGCTAACATTGTCGAGGTTGCAATGTTATTGATGGTAGAGCATCCGGCATAAAAATTGGACTGAGGAATGGTTATTAAACTCTTCTCGGTGTGCCAATCAAGCAATTTGTGAAGCAGATATTTTGCGGAGATCTTACCATCACAATCCAGAAGGGTAATACGTCTCTAGTTCCTTAGATTACCTTTATCACCTTTTTTATGGATCTGATGGATAATGAATCCTTTCCAAGAGGAAACTGCAGGATTGGACTGCAGGATTCTTGAAAACATGTGATATAGGAAGAAATTCCAAAGGGTTGGATCGTGCTTTATATTGTTGATGGGCAAGTTATTCGGTGCAGAAGCTCGAGATGACCGGCAGTTCTTAAAGATGAGAAAATACACCTCTTAATTCTCGGAGATCGCACTCTTAAATTCAAAAACATCTTCAAGTGATATTGTTTACTCAACTGTGCAAACTTTCATTTGTACGTTCCTAGTACAGAGCACACTGACACTGTGTCGAAGACATTATTGATGGATATGGATCGCCAGGTCCAGGACCCTTTCTATTTTTCAATCTGCTAAAACATCATAGAATCTACATATTCTCGAGCTCGGTCTTTACTCCCATATAAAAACTATTATATTGTACACCTGTGCCAGCATGCATGTGTACAGTGTGTTTGCAGTGTATGTACACATGCTTATGCAATTTCTGTAGGTATTCATCTGTGCAGCATGTTTTCATGTGTGTGCAGGGTTTGTGCTAAGGGTGTACCTATGCGAGTCCCTGCCCTGTGTGTATGTACGAAGAACAATTGATGGACAGAATGCACAACAATGTCATACATTCACCCCAGTACAGAGATCTGGGCCTAAATCGCTCGCTTATTTGCTCACCGTGCCTTTTCAGTTTGGACCCAGCCATATGCAAATCAGTCTTGACCCTGCGCCCAATGGGAACAGTCCAGCCTGAACTGCCAGGCCAGGTCCTCTCTGGACTGGAAACAAGCATCCTAGGACCGGTTTTGGGGTTTCACCCTTCATCAGCCAGGATAGCTTAACTCCAGTGGCATGGAGAGCACGGGACCCACGTCTGGGCATACCCGTCCCACTCGGGGTGACAAATACAGAAAGAACAATTGATGGACAGAATGCAGAACAATGCCATACATTCACCCCAGTACAGAGATATGGGCCTAAATCCATCGTTAAGTTGGCAGGGTATGCCAAGACGTGGGTTTCTTGATCACTTTGCCACTGGATTCAAGCTAGCCTGGCTAATGAGGGGTGTTACCCTGAAACCGGTCCCAGGATGCTTGTTTCCGATCCAGGGAAGATATGGCTTGGCAGTTCGGGCTGGACTGTTCCCATGAGGCACAGGGTCAAAACTGATTTGCACATAGCTGTGCCTGAACTTGGGTGGCGAAGTGAGCTAAAGAATGATGGATTCAACCCAGGTCTGTGACTGGGGGTGAGTGTTTGAAAAGTTTTAGCGCTCCGTCCATCTCCTTCTGTTTGCTTTGTTCGCCCTAAGTTGGCAGGGTATGCCCAGACGTGGGTCCCTTGCTCACTTTGCCACTGGATTCAAGCTAGCCTGGCTGATGAGGGGTGTTGCCTCGAAACCCGTCCCAGGATGCTTGTTTCCGGTCCAGGGAAGATATGGCTTGGCAGTTCGGGCTGGACTGTTCCCATGAGACACAGGGTCAAGACTGATTTGCATATAGCTGTGTCTGAACTGAGGTGGCGAATGATGATGGATTCAACCCAGATCTGTGACTGAGTGTCTGAAAAGTTTCAGCGCTCCGTCCATCATCTCCTTATGTTTGCTGTGTGTATGTACAGCGTGATCTTCATGAGTATGCATGTTTGTAAAGCCTATGGAATGCGTGTCCCTCAGTATTGTATGCATAATGTATGTTTGTATAGGCATGTAAACAATTAATGGGTGCCTGGTGAGATATTCGTGCCATATTTATAAAAGTTTTGAATCGCTCTTGCACCATGCAAAGTAATGCAAGAACCATGCAAAGCCTAGATGAGATTTACCAAGCCATGCAAGGCCACTTTACGTGGCCCTTTGGTGCTTGGTAACTCTGAAGTAACCCAAGGCAGTGCAAGTCGCTGCCTTACTTTACTCTGCCATATGGAGGTGTTTCATAGGTGGAGCGTGGGTGTTCCCACGCATCCACCCATGGATTTTGGCGCATTCCCAAATTTACTATGCGTGGCAGACCTGGGAATGCATCAAAATGTTACCCCTTCCCAGGGGAGGCGTAACGAATTGATATATATTTATTTTGCCTTGTTTTCTTCCTCTTCCTACGTATTCAAGAGGAAAAAGTCTCAAAGGATTAGTTTTGTGCAGAATGGTGTCCCTTCTTGCACCAAAACAATCCTGCCTGAAACACAGGCTTGGTACAAGGGTGCCTGCGTTGGCACAGTGCAGCTAAAAGTGTCAGTAGATATGGCACATTCCATCCCTCACACTCAGCGCAGCAAGGTGCCTTTCTGTGTTGCGTGAAAAAAAGATAAGTATAGTCCTTAGTTTCTGAAAGTGGGTGCCCAATATGGTGGCTGTACATGGATTTTTAAAGTGAGGGTTGGGGGGGCAGGAAAATGTAAATCATGAATAGAAGGAGGAGAGCATCTTGGGAACCCTAAAACACTACAGACTAGGCAGACCGGTCCTGGGGAGCAGCCACCTCCACCAACCACCCCCGCACTCCAGTCGAACAGTTTCCTCCGAGTGTCATTCTCCATTAGCACCATTTCCAGCCGACTGATGTTCATAAATTCCTGCCACCAAATCCAGGGATCGAGGGCCCCGCTTGAAAGCCAGAATCTTGCCAGCACCAGTCTGGCTAATGCGATGGGGAAAATATATAACCCAGATAAACAAGCTGGGATAGCTGCTGAATGTCCCAACATGATCAACTTTGGATCCGCAATGATCTTCAACTTAGAGATACCCCCTAGTTTACCAAAGACAAATTCCCAGAAAAGATTTAATGCTGGGCAGACGCAGAAACATGAACCGCGTCAGCACAAGTGCATCCACAACGGAAGCAATGGCTATCCTACCAAAGTTTCATGGTATAAAGACAGTGAGGAGTGTAATACCAGTCATTAATACATTTTTGAGATGGTGTACCTTAATACAAGAAACGTTCAAAAGCTGAATGAAACAACATATTGCTGTACCTAAGATCAAACGTTCAAAGCTGAATGAAACAACATATTGCTGTACCTAAGATCAGCGCATGTGAATTTCCTGATTAGCCGAATACTCCACTTATGAGCCCTCTCCAGAATTATGTTGTCCACCTGGTTCTTAGCTGAGAGATAAATTCGCTTATAGACCAGCCTGATATTTCTCTTGGACGGAGCATTCCTGATGAGATCAAAACAGGGAATGTCCACACAGCTCAAATCAGCTTCTATGAGGCTAAAAAACAAATGGTGCATTTGCAAATATCTAATAAAGATTATTGAAGGGAGAGGAACCCTTTGCTGTAGATTACCAAATGAGGAAAAGACTGAGTCATTGAATAGTTAACCTAAGGTCAGGAGATTGACTTTTGCGAAAACCTTCCTGAACCTCTCCTGAATATACTCTGGAAAGTTGGGATTATAGCCCA
Organism: Calotriton arnoldi; assembly: GCA_963921515.1. Lineage (NCBI taxonomy): Eukaryota > Metazoa > Chordata > Amphibia > Caudata > Salamandridae > Calotriton > Calotriton arnoldi. The sequence continues at coordinate 177,098 of CAWUFW010014883.1, forward strand.
AATATGTATGCTGATTGAAAGGGATAATGCCAGGTAATATTCTCTTGAAGGAATCCCAAATAAGATGAAAAACTTAATATCTTGAACCGAGTTAGTTTGAAGTATATTGTATCAACTATGCCTGTGCTGGGGGTGATTGATTCCCCGCCCCCCCCCACAAAGGGAGGAAATCACTAAACATACGTGGCCAGCACCCCCAGCCCAGTACTAACCGAAGTAGTGAGAAGAAAGACCCCAAAAAATAAAGCCTAAGGACTTGAAGTGAAATCCCTCCCTCTTCCTTAAACTGCTGTTAAAATGTAATCCTACATCGGGGCTTCCAATATGACCAAATTAACTTCTGCCATAATGACTCAAGTTTTGTTAAAATAAAAAAAGCAAGTGGAATACAATGAAAAAAGTAAAGCTATCGAGGAAGAATAATCTTTTAATAAGATTACAGCAGACGATGAGCCCCAAATGTAAGCGATTCTATTTAAAAACACCTCAGTTGAATGTTGAAACAGCTTACCATAGTTATTTTCTGCGATCTCCAGAGTGTTACCAGTTAAGGTAACCCCAAGGTATACCATAGACTGGACCCCCCTCTTGTCCTGATCATGAGAGACCACATTGGATAAACTCTGAGTCTTCTCCTGATTTAACTTGTAGCAGGGAACATCTCCAAATGACTAAGCCGCCTCCACCAGAGCATGAAGACCCATTATTGTGGAAGGGATCAAAAAGGTCAATATCGTCCACGTAAGATTAAATCTTTGCCTCAAAGTGATGAAATCTCAGGGGTTGTATCTCTGATGTTCATTTGAGGGACTGAATAAGCGGTTCAATATAAAGAGCGAATAACTGAAGGGAAGAGGAGACCCCTGCCTGCTCCCATGGAGTAAAGAAATGAAATCTGATTGTCCCCCCCCTACTACATAACCTAACCTTAAGACCCGAGTAGAGACGTCTAACTCTTGAGATAAAAACTGGTCCTAAGCCTACGGTCTCAATGGCCTCACATTGGAAGAGCTAGGAGATCCTTTCAAAGGCTTTTTCCACGTTCAAACATATCATACCGATTGACCCACCCCGACCAAAGCTACCTCCAGACCCGTGATAGCACTAGTTTTTTTTTAAACTCTTTTTATTGCGATAGAAAAGTACATGAACGCTTTAGCATTATTCTCACAGTTAGAATAACATAGCACATCGTATTAATCGTAAAAACATGGACATCCCTCTTGCATCTTAAAGCACATATCGCTTTCCTTTCCATCTCGTTTTGTTATCCTCAAATTGAGCAGATCTACTAACAGGAGCACAGAGCAACTCCCTACTTACATTCAAGCTCCCCCTGATCTTGGCCCATTTCTGGGGGCATCCTCTACCCTCATGTGTCACCGTTTCTGCTTGCATGCACCAATCCATATCTGCCTCCCAATCCCTCAATGTAGGCCTAGACTCTGCTCTCCATTTTCTTGCTATATTACGTTTAGCCACTATGAGACCCAATGGGACCTATAGTCGTTCCCCTGCAGTTAGATCCGTTGCCTCCCAAATATTCAAGAGGCGTAATTGGGGTGAGGCCTCCACATTTTTTGTACATAATGTCATCATGCGAGACGTCACTTCCATCCAATATTCCTGAATCACTACGCAGTCCCACCACATATGAGAAAAATTGCCCTCGTGGCCACAGCCCCTGGGGCATTGCGGCGAGGCTAATTTTCCTATTTTGGCCAGTGTCGTGCAAGCGTAATATGTTCTGTGCAGAATCTTCAATTAAATCAATCAAAAGCGTGAGCGTATGCCCATCTCTCTAGGTGATGCCATCGACTCCAACCATTCATCATCTTCCCCACGTCCTAGGTCTCCCAACCACCTATCCCTGAGCATCTCTAGGGTGTCTGGGGAGTTATATAATATTTTCTGGTATGTCAAAGTTGCTGCTTTTTTCTGCATGTAGTCATCTAGAAGTCTATCTTCCAATGGGGAGGATTCAGGAAGATCTACCCCATGAGGAACGGCCCTCTGTAGCGCATGTCGTATCTGGAGGTAGTGAAAGGTTTCAGATGGTACCAGCTCGTGCTCTCGCTGAAGCTCAGTAAAGGATTTCACCTCCCATTAGACCATAGGTCACCTACCTGCGAGAGACTATAAGGTCCAATTTATGAAAAACCCTGATAATTCGCTAAAAGGCCCAACTGTGCTGAATCCCACAATGGTGTGGCTCGTGTAATCTTGTTGCGCCATCCCAGCGCCACTGTTGTTGTGTGCCAAACTTTAATGGTCACTGAGGTTGGGGATATTTAATGGTGTGTTGTTTCCCCCCATAAATGGCATATTGTGCCTAGCAATGTGAACGGCCAGTTCGTCCTGCGGTAGATGGACCATGTGGTTGACTACTGTCAGTTGTGCTGCCCAGTAATAGTACTGAAGTGCCGGGAGAGCAATCCCACCTTCATACCAGCCCTTCGCCAGCTTTTGCAAGGCTATTCTCGTTGTTTTCCCATCCCAAAGGAGTGTTCTCACCACTGTTTCCACTGCTTGAAAGTATGTTGGTGGGACCAGGTACGGTGTATTATGAAGAACATATAAAAATCGAGGTAGTGCCATTGATCCAGCGGTAATTTCACGGTAATTTCTCAATGCAAAACCTCATTACCTCTAGTTTACCGCTTAAAGGGATGGACCTTTGCCACCGTGTTATCATCCATCAGGAGACTTTACATAAACATGAAAATCAAATGCAAATAATATTTAAGGCAATAATGAGTTGAGTAGTTTTTAAGGGTTTTATTTTCTAGTCAAAAGTTAAGGTTCTCTGACCCTTTATTCATTATTCAAATATCAATCAGGTTACAGAATTGAAAAAATAGGAAAAATAGAATTAATACAGAACATATTATAGATTGCATACAAGGCATAGATTGCATAAAGGAAGGGAAAACCTGTTTCTATGTCAGTCAGAAAACTCTTAAAGAGTTTAAGAAAATACAATTCTAGAGTGAGTTTTGGAAGGCTAACCAATAATTAATAATTAGCAAAAATCTCCATAAAGAGAAATAATTGCATAAGACCAATAAATCCTTAAAGCCAGTTAGTCAAAGCATAAAACTTAAAGTTTTAGCATCTAAAACTGTCCAGTTCTATCAGCTTGTCCTCTCTGTCCTCGCTCTGCCTGCATCTTGTCTGTCTGAGTCAGAGACAGGAGTTGGGCATGGCCCCTCCTTCCTCCTTGGCTTCGCAAGAGTGTCTAATCTGCCTTGTGTCCTGCTAAAAAAATATGAGCAGAGCCAGCCTCCACCTCGCTCCTCTTATCCAATATTTCTATCAAAAATGCACGTGACTGGTCTTCATAGGTTGACCAATAAGAGCTCCATAACACATCGACTCACCATGGGCTGACTGGACACGTCATCAATCAGGCGAGTTCTTGAGTCTTGTAATAGATGATTTCACATTTAAAAACAATTACATTTTTCTGCAACAAAAGTATTAATTATGCGGAAACAGAGAATACATATTATAAGAAAAATGTGTGCTTTGCACTTTTCACTCCACGTTTTAAAGTGAAGTAAGCTTTGTTTAAACAAATTACATAGAGATAAAAGTTTGCAACATGCCTTCATGGACGGAAACAGAGGCATACATTATAACAAAGGTCTTTCATGGAGAGGAGACGGGAGGAAACAGAGAGCAAACATTCCCTTTCTTATCTTCAAGGCTAAAAGCCACAGTAAGTTTGAGCCTGCCAAAGCAAAGTCAGCCTTTCTACACCATAAAATGCGTGTTAATTCAGCACAATATATGCTAATTTGAAAGTTCAAAACACATCTTCTAAATTAAATGTACATTCTATAGTGAGGTTAAATCTAAACTAAATAAATTTTTAACCACCCTGGATTAATTAATTGAGCATGGTTTACATGATTTCATTAGACTGGAAACATCTGACCAGGCCTCATTTCATGTTTTCACTTTGCATGCACCAAAATCTGCGTGCCATTTTTCTTTAAAAAGCAGTTTGTGTCAAACTTAAAACAGAGCAAATGCCTAAATCTATGTGAAATCTGGGCTCCATCAATTCACACTTTGATAAAAACAAATCATGATACCTCAAATGATTTGTAAATTATCACACGTTTCATTTGTTTAAAATAAAGCACTTATTAGTTGAGTCAAATATGTTTTTCTCTAACTAAAATATTACTACTCATCTTTAGTGTATGTAGACATGGTAATTTCATTAGCACACTTAATTCACACAGGTATATAAAGAAAAAACCCTATTAAATTAGTATGTTCATTTTCACTTATTACAAAAACTGAGCATATAACAATTTTACTTCTATTTCTAAGGCAACACAAGTTTGGTCTGTAATCCGATCATATATAGCCAAGCTCAAAAGTTTAGTGCAGAGTTCTGTAAGTAGCTTCTTGGAACAGTTAGTTTTCTCTAAAATAAGTAACTAAAATAATAAAAGGAAAATTCAACAGAACAGTTCTCTTTTCTTCATTTTTTTCTTCTTTTTCTTTCATCATTCAAAGATTCTTTTCTCTTCAGCTCTTGACATTTCTCAGTTATTTGTTTCAGCATTTCTTGGCTCTTTATCACCAGCTTGCCATCAAGGTGGCTTATACAGTTCAAGCCTCGCATTACACAGTTCATTCAGTGTGGCATTCTGTACTTTTTCCATGCAATTTGACCACTCAGGTGCTGAGAAACTCTGACAGAGCACCATCAATTCTTTGCACTTTTTCAATCCAAGCCTTTCACTTTTATTTTCACTTTGATCAGATTCAGATGTTTCAGCTATGGGTGCAAATGATTTTTCAAGGGACCACTGTAGATGTTTTGGATACCCTTTCAGCCAGCTTTTTTCTAATCTCCTCTCGTAGGCCCACAGCACTAATTTCTTCTTCAGAGGCTGCACCTGACTCTTTCACCCTTTTGACACCGCTTTCATCTGAGTCAGTTCCCACTTTTTGCTTTTCCAGTGCCACTTCAGTTTGTTCTAGTGCTGCTTCACACTGTGTTCCCTTACAGCTTGACTGACCCTCTTCTGTGGACTTTTGACCACTGCTGGCATCTCTTCTTGAAGAGGAGCTGTTTTACCAGGGGGATACGGGACCATACATGTATAAGAGGCATGCACCCAATTTGAAAAGCCACCACATTTCACAACAGTCTTTGCCAGGATCATTTGGAACAGGCCTTTCCATTTCACAGCATCTCTCAGATCAAAGTTTTGGCACCTTTCATTATGCAGATCTTGTGCAGCAGCTGCAATCTGGTGAGGAACTGCATGCTCCACATCAGCCAGACCTTCACAGCAATGGCTAGTCTTTTCATCTGTGGTTTTTACAAGTGCATTTGCATGTACATATTCAAGCCACTTCAGTGATGCTGAGACAGTCTTTTGCAAAGTGAGACTCTAGGCTGTCTTTGTGTTTTATTGTGCTTGAAACTTCAGGCAGATAGCTACAATCCAATCCTTGTCCAATCTGTGGTTCTGCACACATCTTTGAGACCTCATTATGATCTGATTTCAGAGAAACTGGCAATCTATACCTGGACATCAGTTTTTGCAATAACTCATTTGCTACTATGCAGTTGTCACTTTTCTCAAAATCTGTTCTGATACATCCTTGTTGTTCTGTTTCTGAAACATTTTCTTGAACCTCTATTAGTTCTTTACAAGTGTAAGTCATTAACAGCATTAGATAAACAGTATCCTTTTCAGATTCACCGGTGAAAATTTCATTAAATGTATAGGCTAACAGGACACAATATTGTACAACTGAATTAGCATTTGTCTCTCCCATGACAATAGTGACTCCCATTTTAGCAGCTATACTGCATGTTATGGTAAGGGCAATCAATTTCGAATTTTGGGCTGAGGTAACTACTGAAAGCCATGAAGCTTTGACAACATAATGTATAAGGAGCACAGCATGTGCTGCTCTTAATGTGTCATTGTTACCTTTCAAACATGGGCCATCTACAAAATTGACATTGTTGGGCTCGATCAGACATTCATCATTACAGTCTAACCTTGGTTACATGCATAGATTCATGATATCTAGACATTCGGGTTCAGTTTCATAACAAACAATTTCATTTGCTGGCAGTATGCTAAATACATTTGAATTTAGACATTTCTTGGTCACAGTATTTTCACAGAATAACTCCACAAAGGAAGGAACCATTTCATCATTCTATTCTCACTCTTTTTATGACTGCCATTTACCACAGCTACTAAATTAAGCCAGCTGGGCATTTCTGTGACGTTTGGGTCAAGGGTCATTGAGGAATACGTCACAGACCTTTGAACACATTCATGTTTTTGAACAGGCACTGAGAGAGCGCAGCCCTCCCTCTCACTGCACATTGGTGTATTTTCTTTTAAATAAACTTACATCCCTAGTGCCGTGGCGCAACACTTTTTCTCTTTCAACTCTAGGAATGCTTTTGTGCAATTGTTGTCCAATGGAAGCGGATCAGACACATCCTTGTGTGTCAGCCTCAGTAAAGGCTTAGCCACTAGGGAAAGGTTTGGTAACCACTCTTTACAGCAGCCAACCATTCCCAAAAACATCCTGACTTCTTTCTTGATTTGAGGTGGATTCATCTGGTGAATTACTTCCACTCTCTCTGGTGACACCTTTCTAGCTCCTTTTCCAATTATGTGTCCCAGACATTCATCTTCTTTGTACTCCTGACTATCTTCACGCAATGGCACTATGACATGAACTTTGAAAAAATCAATAACAGTAAGCCATTCTTCAGCACATGAAATGTGAAAAAAATGTTAGCTGGATTCGGTACCATAGGACAACATAGATGTTATGCTGCTAATCTCCTGCATTATTCTGTTCTTTTCATTTAGTTTCTGTAAACCTGTGATCAGAAAGTTACATAAACTTCCAATCAATTCCATCAAAAATCCTTTACTTAGTTTATCTCCAATTATCGGTAAAATGTCTGCAACTGATGGTGTTCTTGAATACGTGTCATCTGGTTCTAATTTAAATAAGACATGTTCTGCACATTTTATTAATCTGACATCCTTTTCTGTGAACTCGCTTATTTCTGTGTTGATTATTTCTTTCAAATCAGAAGTTAATTTTCCAACTGTCATTTCTGGAAACAATGCTACAGCTGTCTCTTGTTGGGCCATTTTAAACTGTACATCCTCATCAGGAATCTGATAATTAACATCATCTAGTGTACAGTAATCTGTGCTGTTTAATTTGCAAAACAATTGTTTTCCTGCCAGGCCTCAGTCACAAACAATGAATTGGTAACTTTTCTCAAATGAGCCTATTTTTGCTGCAATCTTCTCTAAAACTGGGTTTGTAATTTCTCTTTTTAAAACTCCTGCAACTTTGGTATTCTTTCCTAAGTGGGGTAAATCTGAACCTGCCACTGTTTTCACAATGACTTGGTAATTTCAGATTTGTTAGGGTTAAAACTCTCATTTTCAAATACAGCAACCTGTTGAAATGGGTTCTGATTTTGTTTCTGAAAAGAATTCACACTTGCTCTGGACAACTGATTTAAATTAATTTTAGCATTTTCCATATTTTGTGAGACCATCTGAGCTTGAAAAACTCCTGTCATTGGTACCTGTTTCTGAACTGACATTTGCATTTGCTGAGCTGGCACATTTTGCACCTGCATTTCTCTCTGTATTTGCGCATTTCCATTTGCTGCATCAGGTTTAAATTTACATTTCTTCTTCCAATGCTCAAATCTGTTATAAAGATGGCAAAAGGATACTTTTTCCAGCAGTGCAACGTCCATACCTGAATTTGCACAAACCAAAACACCTTTACTTTCATCCTGTGAAACAACACCTTGTAACTCACTTTCTTTCTCTGCAAACAACTGAGTCTGAAAACTTTTCTGTGCAAACCTTCTCTGTAACATCATAAGTTTTTCCTCAAACTTTTTCTGCTTCATTCCTTGTCCAGCACTATAATACCCTTCATCCTTTAGAAGCCAATCTATCAGCTCTCTTTGTAAACAAACCAATGTTTGCTGTACGTGCACACTGATCTGATCAGAGAACATTAAACCAATTACCAACTGTGTCACAAAGAATCTCATGCCACTGGCATCAGGCCATTCTTTCCCACAGTGTTGTGGAAACTCTAGACACACACTTTCACAAAAATCATAAACCAATTCTTTTAGCTCCTGTGTTGTTCTTTTAATCTGTACCCAATTAACATCCTTTGCTGGCACTCTGCCCTTCAGAAACATCTTCACTGCTACGTTTTTCTCCATAACGACAGAAAAAGATGGTGCATTCATGCAAACCTTTTTCATTGTCTCCTCACCTGGCCCTTGCACAGCAACTTTAGATTCAAACCATAATTCAGTCTGCATGGCAATGTCAAAGAACATTTTCAAATTAATACACAACTTTTAAAATTTCAACAAATCCATCAACTTGTGGGTACCACAGCATAAGTTTGTCTTTCAATTTTGGGAATGTGTTCAGAAATGCTGCAAGTTCACTTTTGTTCCGTGGCACATGAACATGCACTTCTCCCACCTTTTCTCTCAATGAGTAAGCAAAAGCTTCTCCATCATCCTGTTTATTATTTTCCTCAACAAGGTCTGGTGGTTTCTTTTTCTTCTCATGTTTTCTTGCTAGTTTGGTGGTTTCTTTTTCTTCTCATGTTTTCTTGCCCATTTGTCTCCTAATTTCCCAGACCCATTGCATTTGAAAATATATTTCATTATTTCTGCAATGTGCAATTGCATTCCTGTAGAACACATTGTCTCATTTGCCTCATCATTCATATGTACCCTGAATCTTTTCTGAAATGGAAAACTTCCTGAAACATTAATTTCATAATTGTGAGCCAAATCAGTCAGTCTATCGTGTATAGTTACTGCACATGTAGTTGTTTCCTTACTCAGGGAAATTAATTCTTTTTCCTGACACTTGTTCACATTTTCATTACTTAAACAGCAGGGACTGTTAATTTCTTCATGTTCAAGTGTTGAATTTAAAACATTAAGCTGTCTCTTTTTCAGGGTCTGGGTTAATGTGTTCCCCCATGCTCTCTATCTTTTTAATCACTGCTGCTTCCTCAAAGCAGGTTTGAAAAATCCCATCTTTAAATATATTCATTTTATCCTAGGCTGTTGGAGTTGTAAAGACCATTTTCCCCCACCTTTCAGTGCTTGGACTGTCTGGGGTAGTTTCTGTTCAATAATCTGTGAATTCTGAGTTTCTGCAATAAACCCTGACATAATTACTCCTTCTGCAGCTCTTTGAACTTTTAGAGTAGGGACCATATTAATTGGGACAGTCACAATTTGTCTGTGTATCTGCAGCTTGTAGTATTTGTACTGAATCAGTCACATTTGAAGCAGTAACACCTAGAGATACCACTGTCAGTGCTGAATCAACAGGTAGTGGGTCAATCTGAAATGTCTGCACAGTTCTCTCAAACTGTGTTTCTCTCTGTTCAACAGAAGCAGTAGCCACTGTAGTACTTACTGGTACAATATTATCAGTATTTTTAGTGGGGACCACATAAGGTGGTGGACACTTAGTTAACAATGCATCCATTATTTCCTCCCCTGAATCATTATTTATTTGAAGCTTTTTGTCATCTTTAATTTCCTTCTCCTGTATCTGGTGCTTTACCTTTTTATCCTCACTTGCTTTGTCTCTTGCTGCCTTTTCCCACATGCTTAAAGCCTCAAATTGTGCAGCTCTAGATGGTGTCTTTATTTCACATAACACTTCCCTTAATTTGTCAATAATTTGCAATTTAAAAATACCATCTTTTGGAAACCTCAAAGGACCCTCTTTTTCAGTAATCTTGCACCATTGGTGAACCCACATACATGAATTTTGTCCCAAATTGGTAGACATAAAATGCACAGGTGTTCCTTCAGGAGCATCACCAATTAAAATCGAATTTTTCACTTTACCTCCCAACAGATTCTTTAAACCTTTAAACAATTCCATTTCTGCAATAGTTTAATGCAATTTCTTTTCTTTAATGCTGTCAGTTTCAATTTCGGTCAGTTTAACTCCTACTACTGACCCTCCCTTCACAATCGGAGCTCACTACATGCCTGCTGCCTTGTCCAATGCCAGCGCAGCCTTTTGTGACGTCAGTTTCACTCCTTCTACTAGCCCTCCCTTCACAAAATCTTACGGCAATATTTTTCTGAGTTTTCTTAATCAAAATTCTGTTAGTAACAACATAAAAACAGCGCTGCTCTGTCTGCTCCGCTAATCCAAAGATAGTTTATTCACTTGCTTCAAAGAGAAAGTACCTCCTTACACTGCGAGTAAAAACCACTGTTTACCCTTCACTTAAGCTCGGGGAGGACCTATTACTCCTCTAGGGATACTCCTCCTTTGGGTAAGGCCAAAGTTTCACAGGTGGACCCTTTGCTATCACTCACACTCTACTCTTATACAATATAGTCCCTAATATAACACCTACAGCCCTCTGTAGCTTTTAGGTATTATGACAACAGACGAGTAACCTTCTGCAGTGTGATTTCCTTACCACACTCTTCTAAATTCTATTCCCGGGATTCCCAGGTATCTCTGTACCTGTACTTCTAGACAACATAGAACAGGACACTAACTTTTCATGTTAAGAACATATAATCAATAATTCTGTCCTATGAAAATACCAATTTAATCAATAAAACCATCAAGTCAAAATGAGCAAAATTTCACCAACAGTCAAAACTCTTACTATTTTTTCTTTCAACACGTCAAAAAAAATACCTTCTAGCACATTAACAACATTTCACAACCCTATTGATACTCACACCACTCCAGCAATCGCCTTCTTGCATCACCTTCCAGTGCTGCTTTGCCAGTCTTCAAGTTCTGAGCATTGGAATCAGGACTTTTTGAGAATCTGGACATTTATCTAACTTGGGCAATTATTTTGTAGCGCTATTTAGGCATTAGACTAAACTATGCTCCTTTTGGTGATGGTGTTAACCTTACGCCTGCTACCAGAAACTGATCCAGCGGTAATTTCACGGTAATTTCTCAATGCAAAACCTCATTACCTCTAGTTTACCGCTTAAAGGGGATGGATCTTTGCCACCGTGTTATCATCCATCAGGAGACTTTACATAAACATGAAAATCAAATGCAAATAATATTTAAGGCAATAATGAGAGTTGTGAGTAGTTTTAAAGGTTTCATTTTCTAGTCAAAAGTTAAGGTTCTCTGACCCTTTATTCATTATTCAAATATCAATCAGGTTACAGAATTGAAAAAATAGGAAAAATAGAATTAATACAGAACATATTATAGATTGCATACAAGGCACTCCATAAAGGAAGGGAAAACCTGTTTCTATGTCAGTCGGAAAACTCTTAAAGAGTTTAAGAAAATACAATTCTAGAGTGAGTTTTGAAAGGCTAATCGATAATTAATAATTAGCAAAAATCTCCCATAAAGAGAAATAAATGCATAAGACAAATATATCCTTAAAGCCAGTTAGTCAAAGCATAAAACTTAAAGTTTTTGCATCTAAAACTGTCCAGTTCTATCAGCTTGTCCTCTCTGTCCTCGCTTTGCCTGCATCTTGTCTGTCTGAGTCTGACACAGGAGCTGAGCATGGCCCCTCCTTCCTCCTTGGCTTCGCAAGAGTGTCTGATCTGCCTCGTGTCCTGCTAAAAAAAAATATGAGCAGAGCCAGCCTCCACTTCTCTCCTCTCATCCAATATTTCTATCAAAAATGCACATGACTGGTCTTCGTAGGTTGACCAATAAGAGCTCCATAACACATCGACTCCCCATGGGCTGACTGGACACGTCATCAATCAGGCGAGTTCTTGATTCTCGTAATAGATTATTTCACATTTAAAAACAATAAAAAATTTCTGCAACAAAAGTATTAATTATGCGGAAACAGAGATTACATATTATAAGAAAAATGTGTGCTTTGCACTTTTCACTCCACGTTTTAAAGTGAAGTAAGCTTTGTTTAAACAAATTACATAGAGATAAAAGTTTGCAACATGCCTTCATGGACGGAAACGGAGGCATACATTATAACAAAGGTCTTTCATGGAGAGGAGACGGGAGGAAACAGAGAGCAAACATTCCTTTCTTATCTTCAAGGCTAAAAGCCACAGTAAGTTTGAGCCTGCCAAAGCAAAGTCAGCCTTTCTACACCATAAAATGCGTGTTAATTCAGCACAATATATGCTAATTTGAAAGTTCAAAACATATTTTCTAAATTGAATGTACATTCTATAGTGAGGTTAAATCTAAACTAAACACATTTTTAACCACCCTGGATTAATTAATTGAGCATGGTTTTACATGATTTCATTAGACTGGAAACATCTGACCAGGCCTCATTTCATGTTTTCACTTAGCATGCACCAAAATCCGCGTGCCATTTTTCATTAAAACAGTTTGTGTCTGAAACTTAAAACAGAGCAAATGCCTAAATCTATGTGAAATCTGGGCTCCATCACCATCATCTTGTAGAGGGAAGCCTTTCCCAGTAATGTCAGGGGTAGAGACCTCCAATGTTGTACATCATCTAAAAGTCGTCGCAGGGGAGGTTCTAAATTATGGTTACGGAAAACTGTTGGATCTCTGGTAACATAGTACCCAAGTATTGAAACCCTTCCGTCACCACTTTTGCCATGCACGATTTAGGGGTGCGTGGGGTGTTGCCAACCAGGGCATATATCACTGATTTATCCCAATAGATGGTATAACCCGAGTATTGTTGATACAGGGCAAAATTGTTGAGTAGCCTCTGAAGCAAGGGGAGGGGGTTCATTACGTAAAGGAGGATGTCATCGGCATATAAGGAGATCCTATCTTCCGTCCTCTGACCATTTTAGACCCCTGATCAGCGGATCACCTCGTATCCAGACTGCCAGGGGTTCAAGGACCAGTGAAAAGATCAGCAGAGAGGAGGCAGCTCTGCCTCATGCCTCTCTGTAAGGTAAATTCTGCCGATATACCTCCATTTACTGTCACCTGTGCCAGGGGGGTCCGTGTATAGGAGACGTACCCAGGATAAAAAATTTGGGCCAAACCCCTGTCTGTCCAAGACTGCAAAGAGCCACTCTATCATATCAAAAGTAATTCTAGCGTCTAGTGACACCACCAATGCGTCTTCCTGAACATAACCTGCCCTCCCCAGTACCCCATGCAGGCGCCGCAAATTTAGTGCAGCATTTCTACCAGGCATAAAGCCTGACTGGGGATGAAATAATGTATCTATCACCGGGGCTAGTCTAATTGCTAACAATTTGGCCAAGATTTTGACCTTGGCATTCAGTAAGGAAATAGGTCTATAGCTGTAAAACGGTCTGCTGGTTTTCCTGCCTTATATTATATTATAATTCACTCCAATATTAGCAAGCCTTTGGTCTTCTGGAAGCCTCCCACCATTAAACTTTCTTTAACATCTTCACCAGATAAGGTGTCAATCTTGGATGCTGTCAGTTTATATAATTTGATCAGAAGACCATTGGGCCCATTGCTTTCCCTGTGTTTAAGGACCGAATGGCCTGGGTCACTTCACTTTCGGTGAGATCTGCCTCTAGTATATCTCTGTTCTCTGTTGCTAGAGTTGGTATCTTAAGGGTGGCTAATAGGTCTCGTGCAGCAGCTGCGGTAACCCGCAGAGACGGAGAATACACTTCCATGTAATATGTTGCCAAGGCATCAGCAATGCCTTGCCTGTCCCTCACGGAGATTCCTGCCACAGTGACAATCTTGAATACCCACTTCGATGCTGTTTCCCTCTTATCTAGCCAAGCCAGAAGTCTGTCCGCCCTATCACCTGCTTCATATAAGTGATGTAGAGTTGCTCTATACCTGGCTCTAGCTGCGTCCTCCACTACAACCCTATATTCTTTTCGCTTACTATTCAATTTGTCTAGGGGTTTAGGAGTTGGTGGGCTATAGGTATAGAGTGAGTTGGAGACATGTGGAGGGATGGGGTGCACCTCCCCTTCGACGAACCCGTTTGCCTCCCTTAGGAGTGCCTGGACGGATGACCAAGGCAACATCGAAGATGAGGACTGGGTGGAGGCATTGCAGGGCCCCAGAGACATAACGATCCACACAAGATTTAGGTTGATACAACTCAGGATCCTACACCGCTCATACTACCCCTGTACATTGTTGCACAAGTGGGGACGGATACAGATGACACAATATGCAAGAGGCTGTCAACGGGAGGGCTCCTTCATTCACATTATCTGGGAATGCCCAGTGATTCAGGCATTCTGGCGAGGGGTGACTGCGGTGTTGTCAAGGGTACTGAGGATAGAGGTGTTGTTGGATGCCAGGTGGCTCCTGTTGATGGGAGAGGGAGATTGGCCCCGACACAATAGACTTTGACTGGCACTGGCGGCAGGGGTGGCGAAACGCAATATTGTGAGGTGCTGGGGGGCTTCCCTCCCTCCACTGGTGGCAGAATGGAAGGCTGACCTGGACTGGTGCCAACGAGCAGAGGAAGTGATATACAAAGGTAGGGGATGCCTCAAGAAACTGGAAAGAATATGATCCCCTTTGCGGAGATATAGGGGCGTATAGGAGAGGCTCGGGGCTCCTTGGTACACAACACCATTTGCCCCGGACGTCTGGAGGCAAGACACAACCACACCTCACACAACGCGATGTTACAAAAGACAATGCTCTGTACATCCCCAAGGTGACTGCTACTATATAATATCGCCATGTTGTGCTATTGTCATCATATGCAAACTTGTGATGTACATGTAAATCACTTTCAACCTTCACGATGTCTAATGAGCTGGTTTAATAAAAAGATTTTCAACAAAAATCAGTTTCTCACCTCGGTGAGATCTGTTGCTGTCAGTTCAGTTTCAAGGAGGTGGATTTCCCTTTCTAACTCCTCCAGCTGCGCCGTTTTTTCTTTTTTGTGTCCCGCTATCAGTGAGACACCCTGTCTTCTTATTACCACTCTAAAGGCCTCCCATAGGACTCAAGTCGAATCTACTGTACCCTCATTTTCTTGGAAGTACTGATCCGTGTCCTTCTGTTATTCAGTTAGAATGTGGCACCATCAAGTACCAGGGATTGAGTCGTGCAACTCCGCCTCCTGGGTCTGTCCATATACCATAGATCGCCTAGAGTGGGGAGTGGTCTGAGATTCCCCTGGGGAGGATTTACATTTCACTAAAAGTTGGAACTTGTGCTGCCAGTCCAAATATATAGTTCATGCGTGATAAACTACCATGCGCACCGGAGTGGAAGGTATATTGATGGGCCTCCGGGTTGCGTGTATGCCATACATCCACTTGGCCCAAAGCCAACAAAAAATCCACTAGAACTTTGCCTGGAGGGTCCCGCTGTCGCGCCAACCACCGTTCTCGCTCCCCACATATAGCCGCATTACAGTCCCCCCGATGAGTAAATCTGTGGTAGTTGTACAATGAGCAAGCCCAAGTCTGTCAGCGCTGCTGTTTGTAACTGCGATGGGATGTAGAGAGAAATAATATTGAATAGACGGCCTTCCCAGTGTCCAGAGTCCCACAAAGCGCCCGTGTGGATCGTGTAAGATTTGTTGAATGGTGAATGGAAAGGAGTTACTGAATAGGATGCCCACTCCACTAGAGCCCCTAGAGTAATCTGCATGTGCCGCTAACCTGTATCCCCACCTATTCAGTGCACAGTAGGATGTTCCCTGTAGGTGTCTCTTGGAGGAGGTCTATGTCAGGTGATTGTCGATTTCAAGTATTGCAGCACCACCCCGCTCTTGATCTTATCTCCCAGCCCACTTAGGTTCCAGGAGAGGAGTTTAAAACTAAAAGCTCTCTGATCCGCAGTAATTAGGTCTTGTGTCAAGCCTCAAGACGTCTCGGCTGGAAGCCAGGATTCACTAGGGTAACAATGAACTAATCCCTAAACACACAAAGGAGCCAGGGGAAATATACATGTCTGTTACTAAGTCTAGTAGAGGTCTGTGCTAACATACGTTGCCTAAATGTCTGTGATGTCCATAGGCATCTGCTGTCGCTTTCATCCACCCATACCATCACACAAATTACAAAAAAAAGTTCAAACTCTGTACCCCCATCCCCCCCTCCCTGCATTGTGGACATAAAACTGCCCCCCCCCAACATTGCAGAGCGCCTGTGTATCCCATTCCCTATGCCCCATTGTAGGGGAACGTGGCCACCCACCATCCCTCCCCCAGACTATGATTTGTCTTTACTGCACTTTTGTAGGTCAATCGGTACCCACCAGTTCACTAATTACTTCAGCATCAGAGTGTAGGCCTAAAGTGTCTTTGAGTTCAATCGGAGCTAGGCAAGGACCCCTACGGTGCCAAAGTGATCAGTAGTGTCTTTTTCTGCGTTGCTGACTTCTGGGTCGTGTTGTAGTACTCGTTTTCTGCGGCCCACACCTCCCTTCTGACTGCTGGCATGCGATCGTTGACTCCCTGCCTCAGGCCAGCCATCAGGCCAATCCCAAGCCTCCTCAGGGGTTTAAAAATACCAAGCCTTTCCGTCTTCCACTACCCAGAGTTTTGCTGGGTATAACATCGCATATTTCAATTCTCTATCTCGTAGGGCCTTCTTAACCTCCAGAAAAGAGCGCTGCAGTTTCTGCACTTTAATCGTAAAATCCGGGAAGGATGTTATCGTAGCATTTTCGAGCTTGAGAGGTGGGGCAGATCGAGCCGTTTGCAATATAACGTCTCTAACCCCATAATTAAAGATCCACGATACTACAGGGCGAGGGGGAGCTCCAGGTCACAGCGGGCCCCCCGGCAGTCGGTGGGCCTGATCCACCGAAGAGAAGTTGGAGAGGCCTCGCTGCTGCAGGTTCTTTACGATGAGATCTTCAACAAAAAGGACTGTTGCTGGGCCTTTTGCCCGCTCAGGCGCCTCAAATTCTGACAATGTTTCTGCGGGCGCTCTCCTCAAAATCTTCTACCTTCGCCTCTAGAGTAGCAGTAGTGGTCAACAGGTTCTTGCCTTTCCAGTGATTTAGTGGAGGTCTGCAGCGGTCTTGACGCGGGAGCCAAGGTTACGTAGGTCTACATGCATCAAGGTAACCTCCGATGTGACCGTGTCCATTTTAACTTCTAAAGCTGTATGCACCCCTTGAATTGCCACCAGTATGTCTTGCAATGTTAGGGTGCCCTCTGGGTCAGTGGGCGGTAGCTGTTCATGTACTGCTGTGGCCATGGAGTCTAGTTTGGGATGCGCAAATTAAACCAACATATTTTGTAGTGTCGCTCAGACTCCTTTATTCCCCGACATCTAGTATAGGCAAGTACTCGTGCCGTTGCCGCTCACTGCTCTTTGATCGAGTTTCTGCTTAGGTAGCTATCATAGTTGAGGCGGCAGCAGGAAATCTATACCCCCAGACTCACCACAGGAACGTTCGGGGCAATGGGCATTCCCCCGAGATCCCAGTCGCAGCCTCAAGCAGCCACCATAGCTGTGTCCCATCTTTCTTGTTAAGAAATTCTCCAGGATGGCTTAACCCCCGTTGGCGTAGGATATCTGTAGAGATGAGGTTCCTGTCACAGTGTCCGGCTATATGGTGTCTCTGACTCTATCAGGGCCTCTGCGTAATCGACACAGCTCGGGGGTCTAATAGGACTCCTCACATAAGGCAGTTATAAGGCCTAATAGCTCCGCCTGCGTCTCCTTTCCGAGGGCCAGGCCCTCCGCATCCACCAACGAGGACCGGCAGGGGCGAGCGCCTCGCGCATACAGCTGGTTTGATCGCTCAACGTGGGGACGAAATAGCAGTATTGACATTAGATGTTGTGTCCCGTCCTGGGATAAAACCATGTTGGTTTGGATCCACCAGATCCGCAGTATAATACCGGACAGCTGATTAGCGAGGACACACGTATAGATCTTTGAATCAGTATTGTTTAACGAGATTGGTCGGTATGGCCCACAAAGTGTGGTATCTTTCCCCTTTTTAGGGAAGATAACAATGTTTGTCTCCATCCACGACTCAGGAACCCTAGCCAGCAAATCGAGAGAATTAAACAAATCCCTCAAAACTGGTGAGAGATACTGTGAAAAAGTAGCAAAATTCCAATGGTATCTGATCAGGACCTGATGCCTTCCATCTTGCCAGTGAGCTAATGGCGTCATTAACCTCCCCAAGGGTGATGGGTAACTCCAACTTGGATCGCTAAGTACGAGTTGCCATGTGCTCAAGATGCTGCTGGTCAAACTGAAATAAATCCTAAGGGGAGGATAAGCAGTCTTCTTTATACAAGTCCTGATAGAACCTGCGAAAAGCTTCACAAATTGCTGGAGGGTCAGTGACTAAGACCCAGTCTTGTCCATGATCTGCCGAATACTATTTGAGCTAGATCTATCTCCTACCCTAAATGATCAAATATGCCCCATTTCCTAACTATTTTCAAAATGGATCTTCCGAGCCCTTCCATTTTTAACCACTCGATCCCAGATTTGTTTCCTAAGAGAGGCTTTAAGAATAGTATCTTGTTCCAGAGCCAATCGTCCTGTGGCCCATATTCTACCATAAGACGACAACCCAGGTTAGCTTCTAAAGCAATGAGAGTCGTCAGGCCGCCATTTCCTCCTTATGTCGGCACGAGGCAAATTGGAGAGTCTGTTCTCGACACGAGACCTTAATAGCATCCCAGACCATCGGGAGTGGAGCGGATCTGTTACTGAATTCAAGGAATTCACTTAGATTTGCATTCATTCCAACAGAAGCTTACATTCGAATACCCACCTTTTAGGGACTAATGACTGCTTGCCCCTTCTACTGACATAAACCATGTCAGAGTTGTGGTCTGAAAGGACCTGTGCGTTGCCTATAATACTTGAGGAAGAAACTAAAGTACTGCTCACCAGAAACCTATCCAGCCTAAAAAAAGCTTTATAGGGCTCAGAGTAAAATGTAAACCCGGATCCCGAGGATGCTTAAACCGCCAAACGTCTACTAATACATATGAAGAGTCACTGGTGAACTGGACCTCTGAGCCGAAACTTGCCCCGTCGAGCAGGATCAAAAGAAGTCTGATCAAAGAATACAATCTGGGATACCATTTCTTCTTTAGGACATAACGTCACATTAAAATCACCACAGACGATATAAGGTGGAGACCAGAGATGAAGTTCAGATAAAAGAAAGTCTAAGCCCTTCGGATCATCTGTATTTGGGCCGTATAGCACACAAATACTAAGCCGTTGACTATCCTTCTGAATAGTTGCTATCAGCCAATGACCCCCTGGATCCCTCTTTTGTTGCAGTACCCCTACCTGCTATCCCTAACTAAGAGTGCGACTCCCCTCTGGGCGAAAGAGTAGCAAGAGTAGTCTGATACCCAAACTCTTTCAAGTTGTCGGGACAAAATCCTTTAAGCAGTGAAAATCATTTAATCACCACATCTGCAACAAAAGGAGTATAAACAGGTTTATTGCATATGCCAGAGTAATTCAGCTGGGAGAGCGACGTGCTATAAGAAAAGCACAAGTCCGTCTCAACTTACATACACTTCGAGTCTACTCTTATAATACTAATTTTGGCCTGAATCCATATTTAATACAATGTTCACAATAGAAAAAGCTTCCTGCTTTTCCGTTATGTCCCACCCAGATTACATACATTTACTGCAGGTTTTCCCTGTGTTCGTGACTTCTCACGCCACACTTAGACTACAATGGGAACATTCTTGCTGCTCCAAATTTCCTGTTATATATTCAAGACCGGAAGTGTCTCAGCAAGCATACAAGCATACAATGGGAAGAAAAAAAAACACTTAAGCCAGACCGCATTTAGACCTTTTTTTTTTTTTTTTTTAAAGCAGGCTGTAGGTTATTTCCAGATACAAATGTGCAACTTAACATGCACGTTTAACCACACATTTAAACCACATTATACCGTTTTCCTTTCTTTACATAACATTTTACAGTTTGTGGGCAAGTGACCGGTAAAACAGAATAATGAACACAATCATTAGGGCCTAAATCTAAATTAGGGTTTTGATTCCATTCATTCCCCTCTCTAGTCGATTCTTCGACTACTTCCTCACTACCCCTGTGCATTTCTTCCAATTCTGTATTTTGCATCTCTTTATTTCTTATTATAGGAAACATACCTCCCACTTTAGCTGTAACCCTCTTGCAACATGCTAAGATAACCTGAAATACTAGGCACATCAATAGCAACAGAACTATTATAGGCAATAAGGCCTTAGACAACCCCGACATCCAGGACAGCACCCAATCAAACCAGCCAGTGAACCGCTCATCTGGAGCACCCCCTTCTTTCTTCATCTGTGTATGCAAATTATGCAAAGTCAATATGGCCTGAGTTAGATTTCCTTCATCTTCATCATTTGCCGGTATGAAAGTACAGCATACCAAATTCAGTTTTTTACATACACCTCCTTCGATTGCTGTCATTAAGTCCAAAACATATCTGTTTTCCATCACCATAAGTCTGATTGAACGCAGCTCTTCTTTAATTGCATTAAAGCCATCTTCAGTAGCATTTATTGCTTTCATTAATTCCCACCGGGTGATCTGAACCAAGCGAGCAGTTGCTTTTGCTTGAAACATAGGTATCAGACTCCAAAAAAATGTTTGGGCGTCATTGAACAACCTATACTCTCTGGGCACATCCTGCCACACCGAAGTTCCAAAGTACTCAGCCATCCTTTTTCTTCTGTGATGATGCAGCAAAGTTGATGCTTTACTCATGGAATGCAAACGCAAATCTTTTATTTCTTTTGCTGGTATTACCATAGATGGGGTATGCAAAGTCACCAGAGAGCAGATTCCGCTCCAGTCGGGGGGTAATTGAGTGTATATTCGAGCTCCACACTGCCAAAAAAAATCCATAAGGCTGGAGGTACCGCCCTGCATATCGACATTGTAAATAGTTGAGCTGCAATTGAGGTTCCGTCCCACTTTTAACAATCCCATTTCCCTGAAAGCAAAGCGAAAATCTCATTAGTTTCACAGCCAGCTTAGGATGATGTTTAGTTCCAGTCCATGTATATCTCTGTATGTTTTCATCCCATACTTGCTGACATGATGCTTTTATATCATCAAATCTCAAATGATTTTTTGTTTCTGCGCCATTCCATAAAGATATGGCCCTACATGAAAACCTAGCTCCAGTAAACCATTTATTATTGGCAAATACTGATGCTTCAATACTTAGTACTGGCCTGGCTGCGCAATTTTGGGACAGTGGTTTGGCAGAATAATTATTACAGGTGGATGGTGGATTAGATCTCCCTAGAATACCTGCGTTCCAATACTGCTTCCTCCCAATTTACATAACTATATTTCTGCCCTGCTCCCTTCATTCTGGATATCTTTCATTATCTCTGTTTTATCTGTCAGAATTTGCACAATTTCAGGGGTTGTATCAAATCTAGTTGTATTAACTCTGGCAGTCATACGACTAACATGAGTTGGCTGTAACTGTGCTTTTATCCTACACAAGAAAAGGTGCAATAAACACTTTGTCATATTAACAGGCAACTCTTTAGGATACACTAAAGGTGGTTTTTCTATGGCATGGGGAATAAGAGAACATGCATAACAACTATCATTTTGTGTATTGGTACCTATATCATGATACTTTTATACCACAAATTGTCAAGTAAAGAATCGTGCAGAGGATGTATATCTGTTTCATTAAAAACAGCTCTACGAAAGTGTAATATTTCTTCCCTATGGGTGGGATCTTTTGCATCTACATAACACAATTCAATAGCAGATTATCAGAGTAATAATCATAACCACTGAACTCATTATTACACTATGAAAAACATCATTTAACTGTCTCTTCATTGTATCATTTATTCTTGGACCATTGCCTCTTCCCCCTCTCTGCGGGAATGAGGCCAAAAATGGAATAAGGTCCGTTACGTGCACCCAGTTCCGCATTCCCTCCACTTTTACTGCTGTTGGCGTGCTCCATGTTACATGGTAGGGGGCCTAGAAACTTGGGGTCTTTCCATGTTCTGACGAAGTTGCACACGAAGACCCAGGAACCGATGCTGATGGCTGTAGACAAAGGCAGGGGTGATGCAGTACTGTCAGCCTGTTGCAGCTGATCCTGTTTAGAATAAACCTGTACAGCTTTTAAGGCAGACATGTATGCATTCATTTCTTTCCAAACACTTTCTGATGCAGACTTCGTATCAGAACGAATCATTTGATTTTGTTTAAAGGAAAAATTTGAATGCCTACATGTTACGACTTGGTGGGGGGTCAAATGATCCTTTGAAGGGGCATTTCTCAATGCATACAGAGCAAGGGGAAGGCAGTAAAGCCAATTCTTTTTCAGTGTTTCACAAATGTTTGACACTTTGCTTTTCAATAATCCATTCATCCTCAACAGTTTCATTATTCTCTGGGTGGTAAACTGAGGTAAACTGGTGTTCCACTCCTAATAGTGTTGTAATTTGCTGAAATACTGTGTTAGCAAAGTGTTTGCCATTATCGCTGCGTATTGCCGCCGGAACCCCCCACCTCGGTATGACCTCTCACCAGGAATTTGGCTGCCTGGTCAGCATCACACCTGGAGCAGGGTCCTGCTTCAATCCATTGTGAAAATGGACACACCACTACTAACAAATACCTATATCCATTACATTTTTGTGTCATATCTACAAAGTCTATGTGTAACTCTATGAAAGGACCTATTGGTCTTGGAATGGAGGATGAAGGCATTTTTGGTGACCTCTTATTAGAGTACTGATTACACACATGACATGAAACTAGGAATACATCAACTAATGGTCCTAGATCTGAAAGAAACACATTAGTTATAGATTCCTTACCTTAGAATTACCCCCAGGCGTCAGACTGGATCCGGAAAGTTTTTTCGTCAGCAGTACCCCTGCGCGTCAGTAGGCGTCATTGGTCGACTCTGCGTCTGTCGTTGGCGTTGTGGTCGCCGTGATGACGTCGCGGAAGATACCTAGACGCCGCCCTCGCGCCTGACGTAAGTTCTTTCTCTTTCCGCGCCAGCAAGCCCAGATCCGGGAAGAGCGGTACCCCCAGTGATTTTTTTGACTGAGTTTTTTGCGACATTTGTCGTCATCTTTTCGAGTCGTTCGACTCCTGGTAGCACGAGGGATGCCCGGTTTTAAGTCCTGCGGTTCCTGTTCCCGCATGATGTCGGTGACGGATCTCTTCTGCTTCGAGCACCACCATGACCCCAAGTCACGGTCCGACTGCCTAACCATGGCCCGAAGTCTTTGCCGGAGTGGTTCCGAAAGTTCCTCGAGGCCCGGCAGTCGGCTCCGCGTCGCGCAAGGTCCCGGTCGCGTGGGAGGTTGAGGGACCAATCGCGGAGCCATCATCACTCCTCTTCGACGAAGTCTTCGCTCTCGGGGTCGGGTAAGTCGAAGCATAAGAAGAAGTCGAAGAAGCGTCGTCGCTCTTTGACTTCCCCTCGTCCGTCGGCCAACGTGACGCAGAGTGCGGATAGTGCCACTCCTGCGGCTCCACGTGCAGAGCCTTCAGGGTCGACTCCGGCCTTCCCACCCTTTCCAGGACCGGCAGCGACCCCTGGCCAGCTTTGTCAATTCTACGAAGCCATGCACGCTATATTTGGGCAGTCCGACTCCGCCCGTGCACCCTCGGGCTCCGCCGACTCAGCTAGGGGCCCTAGGCCTTTGACGCCGGCGGCTCCGGCCTTGGCACCGTAGGGCTCCCTTGGATCCAGGCCTAGATCCGCACCGGTTCACCCGGTGACACCTCCACCGGCGCCAACTCCACCGGCACCACGTCCGCAGGCGACGTCGTCTGGACCCCCAGCCGACGTCGACCACGGCTTCCCCCTCCATGTGGAAACTGAGTCGGACCGGCATCGGCCGACGCCGGACCCAACGTCGATGGGTACTTTTGTGCCTACTTTCCACCCTGGCCATTTTCAGCCAGTTTGGCAGCCAGAGGAGTGTGAGGAAGAGTGGGAGGGGTCTGAGGACCCTCTCACTGTGCAGATAGAGTATGATCAGGACTGGAGAGAGGACCTGGGGGATGCCAGTGGTCTAGACACCTCACCAGACCTTGGTATGTTGTCACCTCCTACCGTGACTACGGAGGAGGGAGCATCTTACACAGTGGTGTTGCGTACGGCGGCCGAGGCTCTCAACCTCGAGCTTCCTACGGTGGCAGTCAGGACTAACCTCCTGACAGAGGTGCTTCAGCCGGCAGCGAGCTCTTCGGAGCCCCTGCTGCCGATTAATGAGGCCCTAACAGACATCCTTTTGGGCACCTGGTCCTGTGGATAGGATGGTTGCCAGACGCCACCTCCCGGCGACCCCACTTTCCTCTCCCAACACCCCTCCCCCGAGAGCTTGGTCGTCCAAGCCTCAACATCCCAGAGCGCATTCCCTACCGCACCACCGGACAGGGAATCCAACAAACTGG
This sequence comes from Calotriton arnoldi, assembly GCA_963921515.1. Taxonomy (NCBI): domain Eukaryota; kingdom Metazoa; phylum Chordata; class Amphibia; order Caudata; family Salamandridae; genus Calotriton; species Calotriton arnoldi. Next base: position 201,501 of record CAWUFW010014883.1, read on the forward strand.
ATCAATTTGGGAAGAAGTTGTTTTCTTCCTCCAGTTTAGGGCTGCGGTCGGTGAACACCGCATGCCTCTTGGGCCATTATTCCCACTCTGTGTGGGATACGGTCGCGCAGGTGATGCCTCAGTGCCTGGAGGAGGCCCGGGCCATGCTCTCCTATGCTGTTGCCGAGGGGAGAGACGCAGCAAAGTTCACCATACGTTGTGGATTGGACACTGCGACTCACTGGGTAGGACTATTTCAACATCAGTGGCGCTTCGCCGCCACGCCTGGTTGAGGACGACTGGCTTTTCAGGGGATGTCCAGAACACCTTGATGGACATGCCTTTTGATGGCCGTCACCTGTTCGGCGACAAAGCAGACGGTGCGCTAGAGCGCTTCAAGGACTCTCAGGCTACGGCCAAGTCCTTGGGGCTCTCCTCCATGCGCCCTGCACGGTCTGCTTTTCGCCCCTTTCGTTGTCACGGAAGGGGTGCCCCAACACGTTCATTCCAAAGACCCAGGCCAGCGCAAGCTGTTTGATCTCAGCGCGGCCGAGGACGTGGGAACCAACGACGTGGTTCTGGGGGACAGCGGGCAGGCCGATCCACCTCCACCCCCTCCGCCGCAGCCTCCAAATCCTCCTAGTCCGACCTTTCAGGCCCATCACACACCAGTGGGCGGCAGGATTCACCATCACCTCCCCCCACTGGTGCACCATCACGTCGGACAGGTGGGTTTTGCAAATAGTCCAAAGGGGCTACTCCCTCCCCTTCGAGACTATCCCTCCCTCCAGTCATGCCACCCCAGTACCATCGCATGTCGGAGGATCATCTGACTCTTCTCCAACAGGAAGTTACGGCACTCTTGGCCAAGGGTGCCATCGAGCACGTTCCTGTCCCAGAAATAGGTCGTGGTTGCTATTCCCACTACTTTCTGGTGGCCAAGAAGGACAAGGGCCTGCGTCCTATCTTGGATCTCAGGGACCTCAACCGCTTCCTCCAGAAGGAGAAGTTCAAAATGTTGACCCTGGCTCAGGTCTTGTCTGCCCTTGACCCTGGTGACCGGATGGTAGCGTTGGACTTGCAGGATGCGTATTTCCATATCCCTGTCCTGCCAGCCCACCGGCGTTACCTGCGGTTCACGGTAGGTCACGAGCATTTTCAGTTCACCGTGCTCCCCTTTGGCCTTACCAGCGCCCCTCGGGTGTTCACGAAAGTGATGGCGGTGGTCGCAGCTCAACTGCGCAGATCAGGGGTTCCAGTCTTCCCCTATCTCGACGACTGGTTGTTGAAGGCGTCCTCGTCCCAGGCAGTTGTCTCCCACCTCCAGACTACGGCCAACCTCCTGCATTCGCTGGGGTTCTCCATCAATGTGCCGAAGTCACACCTGCTTCCCTCTCAGAAGCTCCTTTTCATCGGAGCGGTTCTGGATACGTCGCGGTTTCGATCCTATCCTCCCGAACAGCGAGTCTGGGATATTCGGGCTATGATTCCGATCTTTCAGCCTCTATCCCGGGTTTTGGTCAGAATGACCCTGAGGCTGCTGGGCCTCATGGCCTCCTGCATCCTGCTGGTCGATCATGCCAGGTGGCATATGCGGGCTCTACAGTGGGACCTGAAGTTCCAGTGGGCGCAGCATCAGGGGAATCTGTCCAATTACGTCCAGATCTAGGAGGGCACTGCACAACAATTGCAGTGGTGGCTCACAAACAAGGATTGGGTCAACGGCAGATCCCTCTCCCTTCCCCAACCAGAGCACACAGTGGTGATGGACGCATCCCTTCTGGGATGGGGCGGCCACCTGGGAGAGGCGGAGATCAGAGGCCTCTGGCCTCCGGCGGAGTCCGGGCTCCACATCAACCTTCTGGAGCTTCGGGCGATTCGTCTTGCACTCAAGGCATTCCTTCCCTCTGTCCGGGGAAGAGTAGTGCAGGTGTTCACGGACAACACCACCGCCATGTGGTATTGCAACAAACAGGGCGGGGGTTGTGGACCCTATGTCAGGAGGCCCTCTGCCTCTGGACATGGCTGGAACATCAGGGCATATCCCTGGTGGTTCAACACCTGGCAGGTTCACTGAACGCCAGGGCGGACGAACTCAGCCGCAGGTGCATGATGGATCACGAATGGCGTCTTCACTCGGAGGTGGTGCAAGGTCTCTTTCGACAGTGGGGAGAGCCTTGGTTAGATCTATTCGCCACCGAAGAGAACGCGCAATGTCAGCAATTCTGCTGCGTTTGGAATTTCCAAGGCGGCACTCGCTAGGCGACGCTTTTCGTCGCGAGTGGAGTTGCGGTCTGTTGTACGCCTTTCCGCCTATACCACTTCTGCCCAGAGTGCTGAAGATCAGGCGCGACCGGGCCCAAGTCATCCTTGTGGCTCCGGATTGGGCACGAAGAGTCTGGTATCCCGTTCTGCTCAACATGGCCATCGATCCTCCGACCCATCTGCCTCTTCAGGAGGATCTTCTGTCGCAGCAACAGGGGACGGTCCTCCACCCGAACCTGTCCAGCCTCCACCTCCTTGCGTGGAGATTGAGCGGCGGCAGCTGACATCTTTTGACCTGCCTCCCGAAGTTTGCGATGTAATCTTGGCAGCCAGGCGTCCCTCCACTAAGATGGTATACGCCTGCCGGTGGAACAAGTTTGTGGCATGGTGCACAGCAAAGGCTGTGGATCCCCTTTCTGCCCCTCTTTCTGAGGTGCTCTTGTTTCTTCTTTCTTTAGCCCAGCAGTGCTCGGCTCTGGGCACTATCAAGGGCTAACTTTCGACCATCTCTGCCTTCCTTCGGCTTCCAGATCAGCCTTCTCTTTTCAAGTCCCCGTGGTTAATCGTTTCTTGAAAGGCATAACTCATCTCTTTCCTCCTATTCCCTTTGTTAAGCCTCAGTGCGACTTGAATCTAGTCTTAAACCTATTTAATGTGCGCTCCCTTTGAGCCGCTTCACAACTGTCCTTTGAGGCTTCTTACGCTTAAAACTGCTTTCCTGGTAGCCATCACGTCTGCCAGACGAGTGAGTGAGCTCCAGGCTCTTTCCTCCAAGCCTCCTTTCATGTCTGTCCATCCGGACAAGGTAGTTCTCAGGACTCGTCCATCCTTCCTTCCTAAGGTTGTCACTGCCTTTCACATCGGGCAGACCATCACTTTGCCCACCTTCTTTCCACCTCTGCATCCTTCGAAAGAGGAAGAGAGGCTCCACCGTCTGGACCCAAAACGCGTGCTTTCGTTCTATCTGGATCGCACAAAACAGTTCCGGGTGGACGACCAACTCTTTGTTGGCTATGTGGGCGCCAAGAAAGGTCGGGCCGTACACAAGCGAACATTTCTCGATGGGTCGTTTTGTGTATCAAAGCATGCTATTCTCTGGCTAAAAAGGAGCCTCCTGTAGGGCTACGCACCCATTCCACAAGCGCGACGGCAGCCACTACTGCCTTAGGATGAGGAGTTCCTCTACATGACATCTGTCAGGCAGCTACATGGGCATCACTGCACACTGGACAGCCAAGTCCGGAGAAACGACTTCTTTGGCCGTTCTGTTCTCCAGGACTTTCTGGTGTGATCTTGGTTTGCAGACCCACCACCGGGGTTGGTATTGCTGGGGTATCTATTCTAAGGTAAGGAATCTATAACTAACGTGTTTCTTTCAGATGAACAAGTTACTTACCTTCGGTAACGATATATCTGTAAGAAACATTAGTTAGTTATAGATTCCATACCGCCCCACCCACCCTCCCCGTTCTGCAAACTAATTTCTAGGGTTAAGGATATCCTTTCAGGGCCCTAGTTTAGTGCACCAGTGGTCAGTGTCTTGCATGGCTCTGCGTTCCTGGCGCGGAAAGTCGTGTACAGAACTGACGTCAGGCGCAAGGGCCGCGTCTAGGTATCTTCCGCGATGTCATCACGATGACCACGACGCCAATGACTGACGCGGAGTCGACCGACGACGCCTACCGATGCGGAGTGGTACTGATGATGACAAAAACTTTCCGGATCCAGTTTGACGCCTGGGGTTAATACTAAGGTAAGGAATATATAACTAACTGATGTTTCTTACAGATATATTGTTACCGAAGGTAAGTAACTTGTTCATTAGGGATAAACCAGCTTTTATTTAATTCATCCATCATTACTCTTTTAGAATTGTGTGTTGGTAAATGAAGTTGTCGAAGGGCTGTTATAAGTAGTGACTGAGGCATTATAACTTTACCTGAAGTTGCTGATCTATAAAGGAGATCTGGAAATCCAGTCACTTCCCCCCCCCCCCCTTGATTTCCAGAGATCTTTTTCATGTTATGGTGCTGCATTTTGAATGTCTAATAATGCCTCTGTAGAAATATTCTCATAGTGTTGTATCTCAACCTCATCATCTGCATCTAAAGTGTGCCTACTGCATGATTTTATTGCATATAAACTAGCTTCCTTTGCTGCTGTATCAGCAGCTTCATTTCCCTTAGACACCAAATCTGTTCCTTTTGTGTGTGCCTGGCACTTAACCACTGCTACTTGACATGGTATTTGCAATGCAGCAATAAGGTCAGCTAAAAGATGTTGGTGCGCTACTGGTGTCCCATCAGATTTAAGAAATCCTTGCTGTTCCCATCTCTTCAGCCCTGAGTGAACTGTGGAAGCTATATATATGCTGAATCAGTGAATATTGTTACTGGCTGACCCTGACAAGCCTGTAGGGCTGTTATCAATGCTTTTATTTCAGCCACTTGGGCTGAGTGTTGGGATGGCAAGGGTAAGAGGTGCACTGTGTGTAAGGTATAATCAGTAGGTGTACCAATAGCCTCAAAAACAGCTGCACCTGTATGTCTTTTGCCTGTCTCCTGGTCTATCCATGAGGAACCATCAATAAACAATTGTCGGCCATCAGACAAGGGGTCCTCATGTGCCAGGTGATCATCCTCCTCCAATGTTACACTACAGTCATGATCAGTGGGCTCTAAAAACGTTGCAGGATCAGTGTGGTGGGCAAGATGGCGGCCGCTTCGCTGGCCGAGTGAGCCTCGTAACCGATCACCTCCTCAACTCCCATACGGAAGCACGGCAGCGCGGTTCATGAAGGAAACACCAGTGAATGCAACACCTAACTCAATACTAAAGAGACAGTGAGAAATGCTCTGGGACCTACTTACTGTGTACAGGTCAACGGCGGGCGGTCCTCGATCTGCTGAGCTGGTTGCACGGCTGGCACAGCGCCTCCCACGAGGAGCGTTTCGATTCTTGCCAGTGAATCGGCTTGGGGCAGTTTGGTTAAGGATGCCGCCAAAGAACGCCAGAGGGGGAAAGACGCGAGGCACAGGAGAATCTACTTCCTCGTGTAAAGCCCCGGAAACCGCCCAGCCCAAACAACGACGTGGAGCGGTCACGGACGGTGGCAGCACCTCAGAGTCTGCAGGTTTAGGGAAGAGAACGACCCAGTCTATTTTCATGGCGGCAAGGAAGGGAAAGAATACTGGACAGGAAGGAAGTTTGATAGAGAAGGCTGCCCTCTCTTCGTGTCCTGACGAGGTGAGCACTGGGAATCCAGGGATTGTGGGACTCAGTTTGGAAACTGCAGTGACTGTGTCTGCTCAGGAGGGGCAAGTAAACACTGTATGTAATCCTCCCTTGTCTACCCCAGGGATTGATGGGCTGGGGGGGGAAGAATGCCAGACTCAGACAATGACAATAATGGTACCTCCAGACCTTGCCCATATCCCCAGCAGCTCAGAGAAAGAGACAGAGGCTAATAAGGTGCTTGATGGTGAAGTATGCTCTCTTCAATAAAGTTGTACAGCAACACACATTGACCAGGAGTCTTCTTTCTTTATGTGGATTTATTGCAGTCAACAGGATACATGGGTACATGAGTATAGAGGGCTCAAGGTGGTGGCTCCAACTGCCTGTAGAGCCATTCCAGTCCCTGGCCCAAACATTCTATAGCAAGTAATACACATAATACAACAGCAAGCACAAAGTAACATTCCAACATATATTATGTAAAGTAAGAGCACTGGCATGTGAAGCACAGACACCACATATCTCCCTCCTTTTGATAAAAATAGAAAACACAAAAGGAAAACAATAAATAAAATGCTTACTGAATATATTTACTAGGAGTCCTGCTAAATCTTGAAATCCTTCTGACAACAGGAAAACTCTGACCAATATTTACAACTGGATCATGAACAGAGTTGGTTCTGGCCAAACGACCAAAATTCCACTATTGACCATTGTCTAATTTAGCACTGTTACCTTTAATTGTGACTATACGTGCAGGATCCCTGAATTTTGATTTACCTTTTTGTAGCATCAAAGGATCCTTGACACGGACCAGATCTCCAACAACAAGTTTGACTTCTTTTTTTGAAACGGGCATAGCGAGTTTATTACACCTGCTAACACTGGCTTCATCACTGCGAGTTTTAGCAATAAGGGAATTTTTTGTAACATCACATTCATTATCCAAACAAGTCAATTTCCAAAAAGGATTGAGAGTGGACACCACTTTCCTCCCTCTCATCAATTCAAAAGGTACACAGCCCGAAACTGAGAGTGGTCCTATACGCCCATACCACATCTCTAATGGCAGACTCACAATCTACTTTAGCTTTAATAGCACTCTGAATACATTCGACTAGCACCCTGTTGAATCTTTCAACTTTGCCGTTTCCTTGAGGAAAATATAATGGTGTACGTAGGTGTTTAATACCCATTTTTGTTAAAAAATCTTGCATAAGTTGTGAAGTAAATTGAACACCATTATCTGAGAGTAATTCCTCAGGGGTGCCTTCTCTGCTGAATACATCTTGGAGAAATCGAATCACAGATTTGGTGTTTGGTTCAGAAACACCCCTGACTTCCACCCATCTGGATAAGTGATCAATTAGGACTACAAAATATTTCATACAATTGGGGAGTATATGAAATGGTCCAAGAAAATCTATCGCAACCTTTTGCCATACTTTGTTTGGAGAAAATGAGGGTTTGGGAGATGGAGAGTTCGTGATCAAATGTTTGTCACTGTACAAACATTGGGTGCAACTATTAACAAGTGCTTTCACATCACGATCTACAGAAGGCCACCAAAAGTCATTACGTATTCTGCGCTTGGTGGCAGTCATACCCAAATGACCTGAATGCGCAGTTTCAAGAATTCTTTGTCGAAAACAAAAAGGAGGAATTAATTTGCCTTCTCTGACTAAAAGTTTGCCTTCAAGGGATAATTCATTTGCAACCTTACAAAATGGTTGTAGCTCAGGTTCAATGGATCTTTCCTTAGGCCAACCTTTCCCTACAAAATCCACAACCTGTTTAAGAAGCACATCACCCTCTAGTGCTTTACACCATTCTGCCATGTCAGGACAAATTACAGTATCATCAATGCTAGCAATTATACATTCTTCAACATCTTCTTCTAACTCATTAAACTTATCCTCATGCACAGGATGTCTGGACAAGAAGTCAGCTTTGATATTCTTTCCTCCAGCTATGTATTGTACAGTAAAATTGAATTCTAAAAGTTTGGTGGCTAACCTAGCTAATCTAGCAGTAGCTTTTTTGATCTTGTTGCCAGAGAGTATGTCAACTAATGGCATGTGATCCGTCCTCAGACAAAATGTTCTCCCCCACAAGTATGGTTTGAATTTCTCAATCCCCCAAACACAAGCAAGCAATTCTTTCTCAATAACTGAGTATCTCAGTTCAACATCTTTCATCCGTCTTGAAGCAAAACCAATAGTAGGTTCATTGTTGCCTGCCATTTGTGATAACACAGCACCCATGCCATAGGCATCTACTGTAATAAATGTATCTCGCCCCTCCATGTATGCTTGAAGAGCAGGAGCAGAGAGAATACTCTCTTTGATGCGCTGAAAATGGTCCTGACAAGTGGCTGTCCATATAAAATCAGAGTTTTTCTTTAAAAGATTTCTGAAACATTCAGTGAGGCTTGCGAAATTCTTTATGAACTTGGAATAAAATTCACAAAGCCCAATGAACGAACGAAGTTGATCTTTGTCAATGGGATGAGGTGCATTGACAATGCCATCCACAATACTAGGCTTAGGTTTGACACCGTCTTTTGAAAGAACGTGTCCTAAATACTCAATCTCATTAACTGAGAAAATGCATTTGTCTTCTCTGACTGTAACGTGATTATCTTGTAAAGTGGTAAGTACCTGTTCAAGTACAACATTGTGTTCTTCTTTTGAACAAGTGTGCACTAAAATATCATCTTGAAATACAACTACGTTAGAGATATCCTTAAACATATTACTCATGACTTTCTGAAATACAGACGCAGCTGACGCCGAACCGAATGGCATCCTGCGGAACTGGAATGTGCCATCAGGTGTAACAAAAGCTGTGAGATGTCTTGAAGATTCGTCTAATTCCACCTGATGGTATGCAGCTCGTAAATCCAGTTTAGAAAACCATTTGGATTGGCCAACTGCAGTGATAAGATCCTCAATACGGGGTAATGGAAAGTTTTCCACCCAAATTGCATTATTAATGGAGCGCAAGTCAATGCATAAACTTAATTCGCCATTTTTTTCTTGGCCAAAACAATCGGAGAAAGCCAAAGAGTGGCATCTACTTTCTCTATAATACCATTGTTTTGCATGCTATTGAGCATAGCGGAAAGTTCAGTCCTAACACTGTGAGGTACATTGCGTAGCCTATGTTTGACTGGTTGAACACCTTCTTTAATTTTAATAGGGTGGCAAAATGTTTTTATCAAACCAATTCTGTCAGAGAACACATCCCTAAATTTCTCTTTCAAAGATGTGTGGTCAGATACAGAGCTGGTAAGAGAAACAGGATGTTTTTGACCAGGTTTGATGATCTACCCAAATTCCGCTTGATGCCACCAACCCAAAACATTAATGCCTTTGTATGCCACATAAATTTTACCATGAATGGTCTTAGTTTCAAAAGTAATATTACCACAAAAATACCCGGCTAATTCAATTCTGCTGCCTTCAAATGCTGTAGTGACAACATCAGGAGGTCAGCAGTGGAAATAATGAAGAAGAGCACTAATACCTGTAAGGGAAAACAAAAATGTTAATTAAAGATCAACAGTTGCAAGGAACATTAAAACTGGAATCCAAGGAGTGTGTTGATCACTGTGACTGAAGAGAAATAAAATAAAATAAAAATTTGCAACAACACATGAGAAATAGCGTGTTGATCGCTGAAAATCCACCAGATGGTGCTGTGAAAAGATGAGCAAACTAGGAAGTGCAGAGGAGTTCTTGTTGTAGAGCAGTTCCTTTGTTGACAAAGTAGAGCAAATCTAAGGTTGTAAACCTGAAATTTAGATGAGGTGGTGTTGAAGAATAAGCTACCTGAAAGGAATAAGGTAAGGTAATTGCAAGCGTCGGTATACACACTGGATGCGCTTGGATAGAACAATGTGGAAAGCTGTGATTAATGTGAGCCAGGAACGATAATGCTCAATGCTCTGCTGTGCGCGCTGGGACACACACACTGTTAAATGAAAGCAGAAGTGAATTCCCTTCACGCTTGACTGCACGCGCTGGAGCACACACACGCTGTGAAAAGATGTTAGTGGAATTCCTTTCACGCTTGAACAAGCACGTTCAAACAAAACCCAGTAAATAGAGTTTAATTAAAATACGAAGGTGGCTGGGCTTGACGCTGTGAGCCGCGCGCTGACAGACACACAGCAGGGAATCACCAATTTATTAAAAGTGGGAAACAAACACAAATCCTTAGAGCCAGACTGTACGCGTTGTCTGCGTCGAAGAGAAACGATGCTGAAGTGTTTACTTGGAGCAGAAGGCACTTAACAGTTGGGTGCACGCGGTAAAGCACCGAAGCAGTAGAAAGGAGTTAATGGAAAGTAAACAGGAAAACCTTTCAGGCTAATGGCTTTACCCTTAAATGAGCGCGGTGAAGTCAAAGCACAGGGAATTATCCTTAATTGAGATCTCTGGCATTGTTTGAAGTTGGCGCTCGAGCAGGGTAATAAACAGCAGGGGTTTGACGCAGAGCGGAGAATGTTCAATGAAGCGCGAGCAACAGCGCGTGTTAAATTTGAAATGAAAAACACGGGCACTTGCGCAAACAATTTAGTGAAAAAAGAACATTAAAATGTCACAGAAATCCGGATGATGAGATTAAAACGAGGCGGATGTAGTTATAAGCTTTGGAATTAATCCTGGAAAGGATGTGAGGCATGAATGAGGAGCGGAGCTGTGAAAGTCTGAGTCTTCTGGTTAAGGATAAACCGGGTGAACAGGAAATTGGTCCTTGAGCCCTCAGGAATGAAATGGAATAAGCGAGAAATTACTGTACCTTCTGGAGGAAGTACCTTCTTGAAGCAGTACCTTCTTGAAGCAGGGGTGCAGGAAAAAAAATTCTAATCCCAAGCTTGTCGCCAAAATTGAAGTATGCCCTCTTCAATAAAGTTGTACAGCAACACACATTCACCAGGTATCTTCTTTCTTTATGTGGATTTATTGCAGTCAACAGGATACAAAGGTACATGAGTATAAAGGGCTCAAGGTGGTGGCTCCAACTGCCTGTAGAGCCATTCCAGTCCCTGGCCCAAACATTCTATAGCAAGTAATCACATAATACAACAGCAAGCACAAAGTAACATTCCAACATATATTATGTAAAGTAAGAGCACTGGCATGTGAAGCACAGACACCACAGATGGTAAAACGCGAATGTTCGCTGGGAATAATGTTAATGAGCCGCCTGAGACAGATATAGGTGAACATTTTTTCTCCCTGTCTGATCATTCAAATTCATCAGGGGATGAGTCAGTCCAGTTATCTGATGGCCCTTCAGGGTCTCCTAATAGCAGGTGGAGCAAAACTAGTAGTATTCATCAGGAGGATGAGGAGACCCCAGGGAATCGCACTAGGGCATATGGTCCAGGCACTGTACGGAAAAAAACAATTGCAGCATCTATACCAGGAACACCTCTGGAGTCAGTTATTTTGCCTGGTCAGGAGCAATTGAACCTCACTAAGCAGGGAACAAGCGCAGTATCAGGCGGGACACTGCAACAAGAACGATGCAACTTGTCTGAACAATCAGGAGATATCTCGTTGGCTGTTATCTATGAGACTATTATGTCGCATAGGGATGAAAGTCATGTAGAGAGCCAAAAAATGCAAAATGCCTGTCTAAAGATTCAGAATTCACTCAGGCGAGTAGCCAAGTCCTGCTCAGAATTTGCAGAAAGGATTTCTGAAGCAGAGAACAGGATCTCTACACTTGAGGATGAGATGGTTGCACAGAAGGCGGCCACTGATGCATTGGCAACTCAGAAGAGTGATATAGCTTGGAAGCTCGAAGATATGGAAAACAGACTCCGCCGCAATAATTTAAGAATTCTTGGGGTACCTGAAGGGGCTGAAGACTCTGATCCGCGGAAGATTGTGGTGGAACTCTTCACTGTTGCTTTCCCAGAACTAACACAGTAGACATGGGACATAGAAGTACAACGCGCTCACCGGTTTCCATTTTGACAAAGCAATCACGCTGGACCTAATCATACTACTCTGAGACCTAGAGCTATATTGATATGTCTTTCGAATTATTTATCCAGGCAGGCTCTGTATGATTTGGCGAGGCCAGATAGGCAGAGGAAGGGGGATGGGTTTGAGTTTTTTGTTCGTCCTGACTACTGTCATGCAACAGTGGAAAAAAGATGGCAACTTAGACAGTTAATTAACCCTTTTCAGGGTAAAGGAGCTCAGGCATTCCTCTTAAACCCAGCTAAACTCAAGATTATATATAAGGAACAGACCAAATTTTTCACATCTGAGATTAAAGCTAAAGAATTTTTACAAGAGATTAAACCCTAAGAAAGGAGGTCAACATTGGTTTTTTGCTAGAGTTAGTGGAAGGTAGTTGTAAATATATGATTTCAGGTGGTCAGCCATAAGCAATGCTGTGCTTCTCATAGGCTTTTTATTTTTTTTTCTATTGCACTGTTTTGGTGAACTGGGAGGAGGGGGGGGTGATAGGTGTGTCTACGGGGCTCTCCATCACTGTAGACCTTGGTTCTTTTAGCCTCTATGTTGGGGAGGGTAGGGGGAGCCTCCATTGGCAGAGGAGGTATCGGGGTGGGTTGGGGGTCTTTGTGCGGGAGGGGAGAGGCTGTCACAGGGGGAGGGGCACAGGGGGTTGAAAATATAAAAAAGCCAATAAATGTTATAAAGCAAACGAGGAAAGATTGTGGTCTTTTTGAAGAGAGGGAGCGGTCCACGCAGTTTTGAACAGGGATAAAATGTCTGTATTGTCTAGTTGTACGTTTAATGTACGGGGTTTAATGATCGGGCTAAGCGGCAAAGGGTAGCCCAGGAAATCAGAAATATGTCCCCTGATGTAGTAAGTCTCCAAGAGACACATATTCCGTGGAATAAGTATAAGGTATTAAGCGAGTTGGGATATAAGCTTTTGGTTTGCACGTCGCAGGGAACTACAACGAGAGGTGTGGCCATTCTGGCTAAAAATAATATACTAACGGTGGCTAAAAGCTTGGCAGATAAATATGGCCGCTAATTGAATGTGTTGTTGCTAATAAGAAATTAACTATATGCTCTGTGTACGGATCTAATCATGACGAAGCACAGATTATAGGTAATCTGAACACAGAACTGGCTTCCTGGACTTCCCCTTTGGTACTGTGCGGGGATTTCAATATTCAACTGGAAAAAACTACCCAGGGTCCGGGAGGAGACAAATATTTTGGTCGGAAACCCAAAGTCTATAAGGCCTTACAGCAGCTTATTTACGAGCATGGTCTCGCCGATGCTTGGCCAAGGTTAAAGCAGCTGGATCCAGGATATACACACTACTCTTGCCCGCACCAAAAGCTAGCCAGGTTGGATTATATTTTTGTTACAAAAAATTATTTAGCAGAGGCACATATACAGATATACCCCCGAATTACCTCAGATCATAACCCAGTGGTATTGAAACTCAAAATGCATGGGGTGATACGACCTCGGGGGTCGTTTTCTTTTGACAGGAAGCTATTACTAAACGAGCAATTTATGTGTCATATACGACAGTGGATAAACCAGTTTCTGGCTATCAATTGTAATACTGCCAAGTGCGGTATTGTCTGGGATGCGCTAAAAGCCGGACTAAGGGGGGGAGATCCTGAGTTTTGGATTATATGCTCAGAAACAACAGAGGCAGTTTCTACAGGGATTTTATGATCTGCAACAAGCAGAGTATGCCCTGATGTATGCTCTGCAGGGGAGATCAGATATTTCGCAGGTGCAGATGGAGGTGGCTCTCTGTAAAGCCAGGATAAATGGGGTGTGGGCTAAGGATATAGCAAAAAAATATAATTTGTTCAGAAGAGTGTTATGAGTATGGTGAGACAACTGGCAGATGCCTGGCCAAATAAATTAGGTGCAAGGAGGTTAAAGATCCAATTACTGTCATTGAAGATTCAACTGGGAGAATAGTAGAAACACGGGGAGGTTTTGGAGGTTTTTAGGGCTTTCTATGAGGAGTTATATTCAGAGAATGTTAATAATCAGGAGAGAATTTAATGCTTCTATAAAGATCCATACAGGAGGATGTTAAGTATAGACAATCAGAGGTATCTAGAGGAGCCTATAACTATTGAAGAGTTTACGGAGGCTGTTGGAGCTCTAGCAACCGGGAAGGCCGCAGGTCCCGATAAGCTTCCAGTGTAATTTTATAAAGCTTTTTTACCTGAGATACAAACAGATATGCTTACTGTATTTCAGGAAGCACAGAAAGGGGAGGCTCCGGCGTCCTGGGATGTAGCCAGCATTATTAAAAAAAAAAAAAAGGATAAACCGTCTACATTACCAGGATCGTATAGACCCATCTCTCTTCTCAACTGCGATGGGAAAATCTATGCAAAAATATTAGCCACGCCAGCATGGTTTTATCCCAGGAAGAGGCACGGTCAACCATATAGGTCGGGTAGCTGCCACGTGTGACCGGGCTAATGTACAAAAAGCTCCTTGTGGAGTTGTGCTACTTGACACAGAGAAGGCGTTTGACCGTGTCTCCTGGGAATTCTTATGGGCAACTATGCGGTGGCAGGGCTTTGGGCCTGGTTTTATCCAGGCAGTTAGTACCATGTATGGATCTCCAGCGGCCCGAGTTTGTGCTATGGGGCTTGAATCTAATCTCGTACCTATATGTCGGGGAACACGACAAGGCTGTCCCTGCTCCCCTCTGCTATTTGCTCTTTATATTAATCCGTTCCTGAACTTGTTGGAGAACAGCCTAAATAGTCAGCCAGCGAGTCCTGGGCAGGAAAGGATTGATATACTAGCATATGCAGATGATATAGCGATAGTCACGCCCGATCCAGCTAAGACTCTGGCAGAGATTGAACGATTAACCATATTATTTGGGAAAGGATCCAGCTATAAGCTAAATTTAGCCAAGACACAGGTAATCTGCACAGGCCAAGCACTCTTTAATGATTCTAGAGTTACGGAGGAGGCAACATATTTAGGGGTGCGTATTAATGCGTGTCTAGATAAGATGGTATTGTCTAACTGGGACCCCATGCTCCAGAAAATTAAAAGGGATCTAGACAGAATGGAAGGCCTTCATCTGTCAGTGGTTGGAAGGTGCAACGTCCTAAAGATGAATATTTTACCAAGGGTCCTGTACTATTTTAGGGCGGTTCCCCTGGAACTCGCAGGGAAGCACCTTCAGAAACTACAGTCCATATGTAGTAGTTTTCTGTGGGCTCAGGGCAAACCTCGCCGAGCGTTGAAGTACATGACCCTTCCATGCTCTCGAGGGGGCTGGGCAGTTCCTAACTTCTGGTTTTATTATTGGGCATGTTTACTTCAACAAATGGGAATCTTACTGGTAGGTGAAGGGGAAGCTAAGCTAGATGAATCCCCGCATATTTTTCAAATGCTTTTAGGCCCCAAAGCAGAAAGGAATTTCTTTCAAATTCTTGAGCCCAGTTATTATAAAAAAAAAACCCTGGAAGGCTGTTACAGGGAGCACTGAGGGCTTCCCGGAGGAGCCCCCTGGTGCATGGAATCATACCTACAACACCGATAACAGAGTTTGGGTATTATTCTAACATGTTTGATACCAAACATGCCCAGGTTCGGCACAGCCAATATATAGTTAGCCATCGCATAGTGATGCATGGCCACTATATGTATCAAAATGGCTGACCGAACTTACAAAGCCTGGAGATACGACTCTGGGGTTTGTAGGGAGTGTCCTGCACATGCAGGGCACCCTCATACTTATTGTCAAGACTCAGTCCGGGACACTGGCATGTGTCAGGGACTCTGGCAACGACTGGTGCCAGGGAAGACAAAGTAGGCAGGATACTAGGTACAGAGCTGCCCAAGATCACACAGCGAGTCAAAGGAGAAAGGGAATCCAAAGAGGAAGCTCTGTATAAGAGAATAAGAGGTAAGACTCAGAAAGGACAGGCCCTCAGAGGTGATTTAGCATTCAGAAAAACTACATACAGGACGGATATGCAAGACATATATATAAAACATTAACAATAAAGGGAATGTGGGGTAAAGCACTCGGGAACTCCACACAGTAAGACTGAAGCTCAGCAAGTTCCTCACCCACAATTGCTGTTACAGATACTGACTACAAATACCCACGTATACGATATGCATGCAAAGGCAGGGTCTGTGGAGCTTATACCTATGGTGATGTTATAAATGTAACTCAAAGACAATACTCACAGTGAACAAGAAACGCCACCTAGGTAGTCGGCTGTGCCCACGGATCCTGGTGATCAAACAGGAACACGCAAGGCAGTAACAGCAAGGGGGTAGAACTAAACACAAGCACAATAGACAAGGAGCTAGCAAGGAGGAGTGCTTAACAGGAAAGGAAGGAAATCACAGGGCACACTTGGCAGAAAACAAGTAACAAACATACAAGGCAACAGAAGCAAGGCAGCAGAATAGAAAGACCGCGAACTAGGAACTGGAACCAAGGAAATGGTAAGAAAGGCAGGGACTGGAAAAGGATTTACAGAAGGGGAGGCTTCAAGGGTATACTAGAATAGTGCAGGTTCAGGAATCAAGAAAACAAAGTAGCATAGAAGGCAGTGCTGGGGCAGGAACAAGAATTGAGCTAAGGCTCAGGAGTCAAGGTAGCACTGCAGGCAGTGCTTGTCCAGGAACAGAGAATTACTAAAGCTCAGGAGTCAAGGTAGCACTGCAGGCAGTGCTGGTTCAGGAACAGAGAAATACCTACAGCTCAGGAAACACGGAGTCAAGAGAGAACTGCAAGCAGTGCAAATCAGTAACAAGAAATAGCTGAAGCCCAGGAACAAAGACTAACTATAGCTCAAGAAACAATGTAGCACTGCAGGCAGTGCTAATTCAGGCACAAGGAATGGCTATAGCTCAGGAATCGAGGAATAGCAAAAGCTCAGAAACAAGGAATGGTCTCACCGGAAAACAGCTACAATGACCAACACTGGACTGAAGGGAGCTGAGGCTTAAAAGAGCTCGCAGTAATCACATGCATCAGGTGTGAGCAGACTAGCAGCAGCCAGCCACAGGTGAGCTGAATTCCTCCACCCATCCTTGGCCTGCAGGGGTGGAGACAAAGCAGTGAGCAGGGGATTATATGTAATGTAGTTTGCAGCATGAGCAGGCTGGCTTCCACAAAGCCCGGCATGGATGGGGAATGGATGTCAATTCCCAAATGGTGTCCAAATGCCTGAAAGTCAGGATATGCATGCAGGGAAGTGTCTGGAAGCATATTAGAACACTGGAAAGCCCCACAATTCAGCCCCCTGGTGGTGGGCACGAGAATGCAGGGAGCGAATCGTGACACTTATAACCTAGCACCTTGCCTTCAGGTTTGAAATGCCTGCTTTAGGGGTGACATAGGTTTTAAGTGCAGTGACCTCAGATATAAGGAAACTTATCTGTCGTAAGTGATGCTAGCCCAGCTTACACAGGCTGCAATGGCTGGCCTGTAGTCACAGTTTGGGTGGTCTCTCATGTGTGGGATAATACATGCTACAGCCCATGGGAGACTCCTGGTGTACCTATGCTCTGGGTACCTTAGTACCATTTACTAGGGACTTACACGGGTACACCAGTAGCCAATTGAGAAGGTACCAAAGTATTTACCACAGTCAAATTTAGGTAGGAACCACAGTGAGTGGGGTTCTGATTAGCAGGATCCCAGTCAGACTAGTCAGAAAACAGAATAACACCAACAAAAAGTGGGGCTAACCATTAAAGCAGATCCTACTTTCCTACACTTGGGGTTCAAGCAATGCAGAGCCTCCTGTCACCACGCCATGTCGGTCACGGACCCCCACTTAGTGTCTCTGGTGCCTGGAGCTCGACCACGACTTGAAGTTGTGCTCCGATTGCCGGGCCATGGCGCTGAAAGCTTTGAGGGAGCAGTCCCTAAAGCTCATCGTAGCCTGGCAGCCGGCGCCTCTGAAGTCGCCCCATCGGTCTCGGTCGAGAGGAAGGTCCGAGCACTGCTCCGGAGGATTGATGTCCTCTGCTTCCAAGTCGTCAGGTAAGTGGCATCACAAAAAGCACAAGAAGTTGAAGCGTGCTTCGACTTCACCAAGTCCATCATGTGATAAGATGGAGGAACCTCGGCGTTCGAGGCCCCGCTCCGCGGAGCAGGTGCCTGGGTCGGCTCCGCGCTTCCCTCCCTTCCCGAGGCCGGAAGCGACCCCCGCAAACTTAAGGAGTTCTATGATGCCATGTGAGTCATATTTGGGTGGCCTAGCCCTGTCTGCATGCTTTCGGGCCCGCAGGCTCAGATGAAGGAGTTCCTGTGAGTTTTGCACCTTAGGCTCTGGTCCTGGCACCACTGCCTCCTACTGGGCCAGTTCCCAGTCCGGACCGGCACTAGTCTCACCTCCACTGCGACCTTCCTTGGCGCCGCATCCGCAGCCGAGGTCCTCTGGGTCGCCGGCATCCACTGGTGGCGCCTCCCCAATCCTCATTCCCGACGACACGGAACCGGTCGGGCGTCCACCGACGCAGAGACCCACGCCGGCAGAGCCGTATGACTCCATGCAGTTTAACCCGCCCTATTCTGAAGGGTTAGGAATGGATGAGGAGGATTGGGAGGGGGAGCAGGACCCCCTTAGAAATCCCATAACCCCAGAACATGGACTGGTATGAGGAACTGGGTAATGCCAGTGGCCTGGACACCTCCCAAGATTCTGGCATGCTGTCTCCCCCTAACCTGGCTATGGAGGAGGGGGCATCATTCGCTATGGTGGTGTGTAAGGCTGCAGAGGTCTAGGAGATGGAGCTCCCTACTGTGGCAGTCAAGACCTACGTCTTGAGAGGTCCTGCAGCCTGGTGTCTCCAGCTCAGAACCCTTGCTGCCTTTCAATGAGGCCTTGACGGACATTCTTCTGGGCACCCAGTCCAAGCCCAGCACAGGCGATCCTGTGAACAAAACGATTGCTCATCGCCATGCATCGTGCGACCCGGCTTTCCTCACTGCCCACCCCACAAAGCCTAGTGGTTCAAGCTTCCACTTCCCGTGGCGCGTTTCCTTCCGCATCCCCGGACAGCGAATCCAAGAGACTGAAATTCTTTGGGAAGAAAATGTTCTCTTCCGCCAGTCTAGTATTGCGGTCGGTGACCACCGCATGCCTTTTAGGCCATTATTCCCATTCGATATGGGACAAGGTTGTGCAAGTGCTACCCAGAGTCTGGGAGGAGGACCGGATTCTACTCTTCCAAGCCATTTCAGATGGGAGGGATGCAGTGAAGTTCACCATCTGATGTGGCTTGGAAACCGTCTCGCTGGGTAAAGCGATTTCCAAGACGGTGGCCGTACGTCGCCACGCCTGGCTGTGGACATCTGGTTTTTCAAGGAATGTCCACGCTAATCATATGGACATGCCCTTTGATGGCTCCTGTCTCTTCGAAGACAAAGCAGATGCTGCACTTGAGCGTTTCAAGGACTCGCGGGCTGCGGCCAAGTCCTTAGGCCTCACCACAACATCCCGGCCTGTGTCCTCTTTTTGTTCCTTTCATGGCTACGTACGGGGCTACCAAGGGCGCCAACCCTATTCTGGCCAGAGGGTCCCTCCAGTTCAGTAACCTCTGCGCGGACGTGATTTACCCCGACCCCGATGGTCAGGAGGCCAGAGGTTGAGCCAAGCCACAATCCCTTCCTCCACCGCAAAACCCTCATAGTCCGATCCCCCAGGATCATTCACGGCCCGTTGGTGGCAGAATACACCATCATCTCCACCACTGGTGAAACCACCTCGGACAGGTGGGTGTTGCCAGTAGTCCAAAGGGGCTACTCCCTCCCTTTGAGACTACCCCTCCATCCATGCCTCCAGTGTACGATCGGCTGTCGGAAGATTACCTTGCCTTACTCCGTGAGGAAGTCAACACTCTCTTGGCCAAGGGAGCTATAGAGATGATTCCAGGCCAGAAATGGGCTGTGGTAGTTACTCCCGCTATTTTCTGGTCCCAAAGAAGGATGAAGGCCTTCGTCCTATCCTCAACCTCAGAGCCCTCAACCGCTTCCTCAAATTTAAGTACAAGATGCTCACCCTAGCTCACGTCCTGTCTGCCCTGGACCCGGGAGACTGGATGGTAGCGTTGGACTTGCAGGATGCCTATTTTCATATCCCCATCCTGCCTGCCCATCGTCGCTACCTGCGGTTTACGGTGGGCCACGAGCACTTTGTTTGCCGTGCTCCCTTTTGGGGCCTCACCAGTGCCCCTCGGGTGTTCACAAAGGTGATGGCGGTTGTCACAGCCCATCTGCGAAGGTCAGGGGTACCAGTCTTCCCCTAGCTCGAAGACTGGTTGTTGAAGGCGGGCTCGCCCCAAGCAGTCGTCCCCCACCTCCAGACTTTGGTGAACCTCCTGCATTACTGGGGTTCACTATCAATGTGCCGAAGTCGCACCTGATTCCCTCTCAGACGCTCCCTTTCATTGGAGTGGTTCTGGACACAGTGCACTTTCGGGCCTATCCTCCGGAACAACGAGTCCAGGATATTCAGGTTATGATAATGATGTTTCAGCCTCTATCCTGGATTTCGGTGAGACTGACTCTGAGGCTGTTGAGCCTCATGGCCTCCTGCATCCTGCTGGTGGACCATGCAAGGTGGCGCATGCGGGCTCTGCAGTGGGACCTGAAGTTTTAATGGGCACAGCATCGAGAATCTCACGACCTGGTTCAGATATCGGAGGGCACTGCGAAAGACCTGGAGAGGTGGCTGACAAACCGCGATTGGTTCAGAGGCATACCCCTCTCCCTTCCCCACCCAGATCTCACAGTAGTGAAGTATGCGTCCCTTCTGGGATGGGGCGGCCATCTGGGGGAGGTGGAGATCAGAGAACTCTGGTCTCCAGTGGAAGCCAAGCTCCACATCAACCTATTGGAGATGCGGGCAATCTGATTGGCACTGAAAGCCTTTTTACCATCCATTACGGGAAGGCTGGTTCAGGTGTTCACGGACAACACTACCGCCATAAGGTACTGCAACAAACAGGGTGGTGTGGGGTTGTGGACTCTGTCAAGAGGCCCTGCGTCCCTGGACTTGGGACTTGTCTGAAACATCAGGGCATTTCCCTGGTGGTTCAACATCTGGCTGGTTCTCTGAACGCCAGAGCCGACAAACTCAGCCGAAGGTGCCTTGTGGACCACGAGTGGCGCCTCCATCCGGAGGTGGTACAAGGTCTCTTTCAGCGGTGGGGAGAGCCTTGGTTAGATGTCAGCAGTTTTGCACATTGGCGTTCGAAGGCGGCTCTCGCTTGGTGATGCTTTTTGTCGCGAGTGGAGCTCACCCCTCCTATACGCCTTCCACCCATACCACTTCTGCCCAGAGTGCTCAAGAAGATCAGGAACGACCGGGCACAAGTCGTTCTTGTGGTTTTGGATTGGGAGCAGGGGAGGATCCTCCACTCCACCCGACCCTGTCCACTCTCCGCCGCCTTGCGTGGAGATTGAGCGGCAACAGCTGACAGCTTTTGACCTTCTTCCCGAAGTCTGCAAAGTTATTCTGGCAGTCAGGTGCCCCTCCACGAAATCGGTATACGACTGCTGATGGAACAGATTTTGTAAATATTGTACAGAACGGTCTATTGACCCCTTATCTGCCTCTCTGTCAGATATTCTCCTGTTTATCCTTTCCTTTGCCCAGCAGGGCTCTGCTTTGGGCACTCTGAAGATTTCGGCCCTCTAAGCTTTTCTTCGGCTGCCAGATCAACCTTCATTTTTTGAGTCTCCTCTTGTGTAGAGGTTTTTGAAGGGGTTATCCCACTTGTTTCCCCCTTCTCCTTTTCCTATGCCACAGCGGGACCTTAATTTGGTCCTTACTTTCTTGATGTGCACACTGTTTGAGCCGCTGCACAGCTGCCCTCTATGGTTGCTCACTATCATATGTTCCCTTATGGACTGTAATAGGCATGAAACATGTTGACCTTGATCTGCTCTTGTTTTGTGGCTAAATAGATCATTACATCTATTTTACCCTCACATCACGCTTTTAACCTTGACAAAGGGACCCGAGTATTAAAACTTGATTTCCTGTCTAGATCCCTTTAGTCCATTTTAACACACTCTTCCTTCACCCATTCTACTCACATTTTCACCACCCTTCCATGCAGTATACATCAGCAAAAAAATAAACATCTCCGGCAAAGAGCCCCCTGAGGGGCCCTTCGGGCATTGCAGCGCCGGCCCAACGAGGAGCAGCCTGATGATAAAGCATGACACCCCTCGGCGTGTTGTGAGGGCCCTTGCTCCTAAAAGGAGCACTCCCCTCCACCTACCAGTCCTAGCCCCTCACTTAGGAACAGCATACTCTAATTATTTCACACATCCATGTGTGCCATGCCTGCAACCCACTGCCTGCAGCCTAGGTAAGTCACCCCTCTAGCAGGGTGCACTAGCCCTAAGGTGAGGGTACAGTGGCATGAGCCCTGTACCCCTACAGTGTAGTAAAGCCATAAATGGTATATGGTCTGGAAGTTGGTTATTACAAACTCTACAGCTCCATAATGGCTTTACTAAAAAGTTTGGTAGCAAAATTCTCAGCACATTAAACCCACACTGATGCCAGTGTTGGTTTTAATGTAAAATGCAGTCAGAGGGCATCTTAGAAATGTCTCCTGAAAAACGACCAGCCCGATGTGGTTCCTGAATGGCTACCCTCCATTTGCCACCACCAGACAGGTTTCTGGACCCCTGGGTAGAGCGCCTCCGCTCTCTTGGTCCAGAAACAAAGCCCATCCTGGGCAGAGGTGTCATGCCTCCTCCCCCAGGCCTGCCACCTTCGGAAGCTGTCTCTGCCTTTTGCTGCCCCCAGCAACTGGCTCCCACCGGTTCTGGCCCCCACTTTGGGTAGAAGAATCGATGGGAAACCCAAGCTAGGAAGAGAGGTGCGCCCACTTTTGCCAACCCCACCCCTCAGGTGGAGGAGGTGAGGTGAAGCACACATCTTAGTCCCCCCATCTTGAAGATGGGAGGACTCATCCAATTAGGGAGAGGCTCATGCCCCCTCCCACTGGAGTGTGGCATAATAGGGGGTGTACCCACCCCAAAGAAGGGACCCATTGGTCCCGACCTGCACACCCCTTTAGCGCCCCTTAATTTAGAATTTAGGGGCGACCCTGAACCCTGCCTCCTCAGATTCGAGGACGAAAGAAGGACCGAAGAGCCGTGCGGACCCACAAAGAAGACAACAACTGCTTTGGCCCCAGCCCTACCGGCCTATCCCGTCTGCGACCTGCCTACAGCAAGAACCCCAGCGAGTCCAGCAACTCCCAGAGCCCATAAGACCTGCCCTGCACCCCTCTTACAGATGCTGTCTCCCGTGACTGCTCAAGCAAAGACTCACCCACAGAATCCGGTTTCCGTAGATTCCGCACCACTCTGCACCCGACGCCCACGGCCCGAGTTCGAGTGGCCCAACACCCAAGGAGGTCTTCCCAGCGATCCTGACCTGAGATCTGATGATTCCCAACCTCTCTCAAGCTTTGAGACGATGCCTGCAGCCTCATCCTCAAGGATGACCGCGACCGGAGCTGGTAAGAAAACCCGATGCCAGAAGACACCCCTGCACCCGACGTCCCACGGCCCTGGGTGGCCCAACCGACGGTGCCTAGGCATCCCCCAAGATCCCAACTTACCTCTCCAGTCGGTGATCGCCTTCCGGAAGCCTCCCTGCATGAGCCTGCAGCAACTTCCCGCAACCGAAGGTCGCCATTGAAACCCACAGGGTCCTCCACATCCATTTTGCACCCTGCACTTGGCCGCCCCAGTGCCGCTGGTGGTGCAGCTCCTGTGTTGGTCGTTGGTCTCTGCAGTGCTGACCTTAACCCCAGAAGCTTGGCTCCCACACCCGAGTGGCCTGCTCGACAGCAGTCCCTAACCGAAGGCCCCCTTAGCCCCATTGGCTAACACTGGGCTCCTGCACTCTGCACCCGGCCGCTCCAATGCCGCTGATGGTGCAAACTGAGTGCCCACCTAGACCTTAGGGAACCTTGGTCCTACCCTAAAAAACTCCCACTCGTAAGTCGTGTACTTACCTGAGAAACCACTAACACTTTTCTCCCATAGGAACCCATGTTAAGAGATTTTGGGCCTAAAATGTTTTAAGTGTTGAACTGATGTTTGTATGGAGAAAAGAGAACTAAACTGCAAATGTATAAAAAGTCTTACTTACCTCTTATTGTGAGAACCTAAGGTGTGGTATCTAGGCATACCACCCCAGTACTCAAAGTAATCCCAGGTAACTGAGAAGTAATCTAAAAGTAATTACTGTGTACTTTAACCTATTTCCAAAGCATATACCAACCTGTAACGCTTGCAACTTTAATTACAACTGCATTTCCTTGAACAGTCTTGCATTTGAGAGTATATTTTACTTACCTGTGCCAAGTCCAGCTTGGTTTTAAAATAGAACATAAGTATACCTTTTTATACGTTCCTAATTGGTCTGGATTCTGTCTCTGAGTGTGTGTAATCAGTCTTTGATTGAATGAATACAATAAATGCTTAATACACCCTCTGGATAAGCCTAACTGCTCGCCCACACTACCACAAAGAGAGCTGTTAGTACTTACCTAATTTAGCCTCAGCTATACCTCTGTGAACTTCCTTGACTCTGTGCACACTATACCTTACTTTGGTATAGTATATACAGAGCCAGCTTCCTACATTGGTGGATCAGTGGTGGGATGTAAAGCCTTGCATTTATTGGATTAACTTAGTCAACCTCTGATCACATGACAAGAATCCAAAAATTGTCTTTAGTGCAACTCATTTTTTGAATTGACTATTTTTTCCACATTTTTAAGAGTCTTGTTAGGGCCTTGTGTTAAGTCCCTGGAGCATTTCTTTAAAAAAAGTAAAAGTCACTGAAGTTAGGGGAAGTATCCAGAACTGTCAGTGTAGGTCTTCCAAAAAGAACCACACTTTAGAAATATAATGAGCAGCTCAGGGAAAATGGCTGAGGAGCTCGATACTCACCCCTTACTCCAACGTACAGGTTAGAGAGTTAAGGCTACCCTGTAAGGCCAAACAGATAAGAAATGGGCCAACCCTACCATAAAACAACTCCAGGAGTTCCTGGCAGGGTATGCAAAGGACCACCCCACTGAAGAAGGTGAAGATCTTCAGGAGAATGGGGAAAGTAGTGAGGATGATGAAGTCTTGGACCAACCACCTCAACTATTTAGGGAGGAAGGGAACTTTGTGTCCTACACTCCACCCCCAAGAGGTACAGGGACTGGTTCATACAAAGGTAGGGCCAACTCCATACCAGACAGTGAGGACAACTTCACTGCGGAGGATCTCCTTTTAGTAAGGATGACCAAAAGACTAGACCTAGAGACTAGGCTCCTAGCTCTAGAAAAAGAGAGAGTAGAGATGGTCACAGGGCCTATCAACGGTGGCAGCAATTTAAAAAGTTTAGAAGAAGGATCCTATGATCCTAAAATGCCCAAAGGGATTGTCCCTAAATTTGAAGATGGTGATGACCTCACCAAGTGGTTCACAGCCTTTGAGAGGGCTTGTGAAGCCAGAAAAGGGAGGAAGTCTCACTGGGGGGCACTCCTTTGGGAACTGTTCTCTATTAAGTGCATAGGCCGAGTTCTGACCCTTAGTGGGGCAGAAGCCGAGTCCTATGAACTCATTAAGGGCACCCTGATTGAGGGACTTGAACTCACTACAGAGGAGTAAATAATTAAATTCAGGGGGCTCAGAAATCCCAGAGTCGGTCCTGGGTGGAATTTGTAGACTACTCAGTAAAACACTAGATGGCTGGTTGACTGGAAGTAAAGTGCAGGATTATGAAGGACTTTATAATTTGTTTATAAAGGAACACATTTTAAGTAACTGCATCAATGAAAAGTTGCATCAGCATCTGGTAGACCTAGGTCCAGTTTCTCCCCAAGAATTGGGAAAAAAGGCAAACCACTGGGTCAAGACCAGGGTAACCAAGACAACCACTGGGGGTTACCAGAAGAAAGGGGACACAAAGCCTCCCCAGGGGAAAGAGGGTGAGAAGCTCAAAGATAAAACTCAAGTGTCTTCTAAAGGCTCCCAAAATCCTGGTCAGGGGGGTGGGCCCGAGAACTCTTCCCAGCCCACTGGTGGGTACAAGGGGGGAAATATTGATCCTGCAAAGGCCTGGTGTTTCCACTGTAACAAGAAGGGACACCAAACTGGAGATGCTACCTGTCCCAACAAACCAGCTCCTAGTCCCCCACCAGTTTCTACTGGTATGGCGAATCTCCAGATGGGATCAATAGTGTGCCCAGAGCAAATCAGGGTTCACACTGAGGCTGTTTTGGTCTCTGAAGAGTAGGGAGGGTTAGCCACTTTGGTGGTCTGGCACCCCTAATTTAAATAAGTACGTGTAGTACCCCTTAGTGAATGGGACTAAGATAGAAGCCCTGAGGGATACAGATGCCAGTGTCACTATGGTGAGAGATGCACTGGTTTCCCCAGAGCAATACCTAACTGGAAAAACCTATCCAGTTAGCAATGTGGACAGTGTCACCACTAACCATGCCATGGCAATGGTGATATTAGACTGGGGGAGGGGTTGCTGGCCTGAAACAAGTAGTGATCTCTTCAAGCTCACAGCCCCTGTCTGCATGGAAATGATCTGGAAACCTCAGCATGGGCTGAGGTAGAAAGAAAACCACATGCAGCCATGCTACAAATCCCTGAGATAGTGTGTGTGAAAACAAGAGCACAATGCCTAGCACAGGGTGAAAAGGTGCATTTGAGCCTGAAATGATGGCCCAACCTCACAAGAGGAAAGGTAGGAAGACTGGTGAAACAGCTTCCACACAGCAAAAAGATCAGAATCCCTCTCCTCGGGGAGAGGACTTGTCAGCCCCAGAGGGAACTAAGCCCATGGAGCTTGAACCTTACGAGGTAGGGGTCTTGGGACCAGGAGGACCCTCTAGGGAACAGCTGTGCCTTGGGCAGCAGGCCTGCCCCACTCTTGAAGGCCTGAGGCAGCAAGCTGCTGCACAGGAGCAGAGAGATGTCAGTAGCTCCCACAGGGCCTATTGGGAGGAAGGACTCCTGTACACTGAGGCCAGATACCCCGAACCTGGTGCCACTCTGAGAGCAGTAGTGCCTCAGTTGTATAGGGAGTTTCTACTCACCTTAGCTCATGATATCCCCCTAGCCTGGCATCTGGGCCAGACCAAAACTTGGGAAAGATTGGTCACTCACTTTTATTGGCCCCAGATGTCCCAAAAAGTGAAGGAGTTTGTAGGTTCCTGTGTCACCAGTTAAGCCAGTGGCAAGACAGGCGGATACCCAAAGGCCCCCTTTATTCCACTACCAGTGATTGGGGTACCCTTTGGAAGGGTCAGAATGAATATAGTGGGTCCACTTGAACCTCCCACAGCCCCACGAAACAAGTTCATACTAGTAGTAGTGGATCATGCTACTAGGAATCCTGAAGCTATTCTCCTTAGGACTACTACAGCCTCTGTGGTAGCCAAGGCCCTCATTGGTGTCTTCACCAGGGTAGGGTTTCCTAAGGAGGTAGTATTAGACCGAGGTACCAATTTCATGTCTGCATACTTAAAACACTTGGAGCGATCTACAAGTTCACAACACTTTACCACCCACGAACCAATGGCCTTGTTGAAAGGTTTAACAAGATATTAAAAGGCACGATAATGGGACTTCCTGAAAAACTCAAAAGGAGATGGTATGTTCAGTTGCCCTGCCTGCTTTTTGCCTACATAGAGGTGCCTCAGAAGGGAGTAGGGTTTTCACCTTTTGAACTTCTGTTTGGCCACGCTGTAAGGGGACCACTCTCCCTTATGAGGGAAGAATGGGAGCAACCCCATCATGTACTAAAGCGAGATGTGGTGGACTATGTACTAAGCCTTTGTTTTAGGATGGCAGAGTACATGCAGAAAGCATTCAAACACCTTGAGGTCAGCCAGTATCTCCAGAAGCTCTTTTATGACCAAAAAGCTGCACTGGTATAATTCCAACTAGGGCAACAGGTGTGGGTTTTGAAGATAGTGGCTCCAAGGGCCTTCCAGGACAAATTTAGTAGGCCTTACCCTATCTTGGAGAAAAAGAGTGAGGTCACCTACTTGGTATCATCTACTGGTCACTTGGCGTATCTGCAACATGCTATGTGCCATTGGGACATCTATTGGTCACCTGGTGTAACTGCACCATGCCATGTGCCATAGGGACATCTATTGGTATCCTGCTGTAAGTTCACCATGCTGATAGCCACAGGGTCATCTATTGTGCTATGTGCTATAGGGACATCTATTTGTATCCTGGTGTAACTGCACCATGCAATGTGCCACAGAGACATCTACTGGTCACTTGCTGTAACTGCACCATGCACTGTTCTGCAGAAACATCTATCGGCCACGTGGTCTAACTGCACCATGTTATGTGCCACAGGGACAACTATTGCTCACTTGGTGTAACTGGACCTTGCTATGTGCCACATAGCAATCTATTGGTCACCTTGTGTATCTGTACCATACTATTTGCTACAGGGATATCTATTGGTCACTTGGTGTAACTCCAACATGCTATGTGCCATAGGGACATCTATTGGTATCCTGGTTAAACTGCACCATGCTATGTGCCATAAGGACATATATTGGTCACTTAGTGTAACTGCACGATGCTATGTGCAACAGGGACATCTATTGGTCACCTGGTGTAACTGCACCATTCTATGTGCCACAGGGACATCTATTGGTCACTTGGTGTAACTGCACCATGCTATGTGCCACAGGGACATCTATTGGTCACCTGGTGTAACTGCACCATGCTATGTGCCATATGGACATCTATTTTTCACCTGGTGTAACTGCACCCTGCCATGTGCCATTGGGACATCTATTGGTATCCTGGTGTATGTTCACCATGCTTATAGCCACTTGGACATCTATTGGTCACCTGGTGAAACTGCACCGTGCTATTTGCCACAGTGACATCTATTGGTCACTTGGAGTAACTGCTCAATGCTATGTGCCACAGGGACATCTATTGGTCACTTCGTTCAACTGCACCATGCTATGTGATATAGGGACAACTATTGGAATCCTGGTGTAACTGTACCATGCAATGTGCCACAGGAACCTCCATTGGCCACCTGGTGGTCGCCTGGTGTAAGTGCACCATGCTATGTGCCACTGGGACATCTATTGGTCACCATGTGTAACTGCACCAAACTATATGCCACACGGATTTCTATTGGTCACCTGGCGTAACTGCATAATGCTATGTGCCATAGGACATCAATTCATCACCTGGTGTAACTGCACCATGTTATGTGCCATCGTGACATCTATTGGTATCCTGGTGTAAGTGCACCATGCTGATAGCCACAGGGACATCTATTGGTCATCTGGTGTAACTGCACCATTCTATGTGCCACAGGTACATCTATTGGTCACTTGTTGTAACTGCATCACTCTATGTGCCACAGGGACATCTATTGGTCAGCTGGTATCACTGCACCATGCTGATAGCCACAGGGACATCTATTGGTCACCTGGTGTAACTGCACCATTCTATGTGCCACAGGGACATCTATTGGTCACTTGTTGTAACTGCATCATTCTATGTGCCACAGGGACATCTATTGGTCAGCTGGTATCACTGCACCATGCTATGTGCCATAGGGACATCTATTGGTCACCTGGTGTAAGTGCACCACGCTGGTAGCCACAGGGACACCTGTTGGCCACCTGGTGTAATTGCACCATGCTATATGGCACGGGGACCTCTATTGGTCGCTTGGTGTAACTGCTCCACCCTATGTGCCATAGGTACATCTATTGGTCACCATGTGTAACTGCTCCATGCTATATGCCACAGTGACATTTATTGGCCACCTGGTGTAACTACACTATGCTATGTGCTATAGGTACATCTATTGGTCACCCTGTTTAACTGCACCATGATATGTGCCACAGGGACATCTAAAGGTCACTATGTGTAACAACACCATGCTAAATGCCACAGGGACATTTATTAGCCACCTGGTGTAACTGCACTATGCTACGTGCCATAGGGACATCTATTGGTATCCTGGTGTAACTGTACCATGCTATGTGCCACTGGGCTATCTATTGGTCACTTGTTGTAACTGCACCATGCTATGTCCTACAGGCTCATCTCTTGGTCACCTGGTGTAACTGCACCATGCTATGTGCCATAGGGACATCTATTGTTCACTTGTTGTAACTGCACCATGCTATGTCCTACAGGCTCATCTCTTGGTCACCTGGTGTAACTGCACCATGCTATGTGCCATAGGGACATCTATTGGTATCCTGTTGTAACTATACCATGCTATGTGCCACTGGGATATTGTAAAGATCCACTTTCCACGCAATTGGTGAAGACAGGGTATCTTTATTGAAGAGCAACAGCAGGTACCTCCAGCTCAGCTTCACAGCTCATAAGAAATCCAGTAACAAATAAGGAATAACATTCTAACCTAGCAACATGCTGAGAGTTCCATGACATGCAGATAACTCCACACATCTTCCCCCTCATATATTATATTAATATAATAAATATGATACATTTAAAACATTTAATTGTCAAGAAAGTTAAAGGAGCACAACATTTGGAAACATTACCAGTGTGCCAAGCAAAAACATCAATATATTAAATATGATACATTTAAAACATTTAAGTGTCATGAACAGGTAATGGAGCACAACATTTACAGACATTACCAGTGCTCCAAGCAGACCCATCATCCAGGATGACAATATTCTTCATTACAGATTTCACTTGCATTGGCTTAGAGAATTTACTATCTCCCTTAATAACAACTCCACCTCGTTTCACAACCACCCAATCTCCAATTTGCACATCATTACTTTTCACACCCTTCCTGACATTGTAATACTTTGCTGCGGCTAGTTGGCGTTGAGCTACTCCACTTCCTACAGCATCACGATCAACCCACACACAATCGTTGTCTTTCAACCACCCAGGTACCTCCTTAATGCCACGTTCACGTCCTTTAAGAGAAATAAACGGCGAAACACAAGTCATAGAATGCGGTGTCACTCTGTATGACCACACAAGTTTCTTGAGCTCCTCACGCCATGGTAAACCATTCGAAAGTGACAACTGTATATTTTCCATAATCAAATGGTTGATTCTCTCAACTAAACCGTTTGCTTGGGGCCTGAAAATAGCAACTCTCTCATGACTGACTCCCAACTTGCATAAAAAACTTTGGGGCATATCTACAAGGCCATGCGATAATTATCGCTCAGCGCTCTTAGCGCAAGGATAATTATCGCCGGCTGAAACTGAATTTTATCGCGGAGATAGCGTGCTATCAGCAACGCTTATCTCCAAAGCGATAAAATTCAGAGCGCAAGCTGCCAATTGTGCGATTATCGCTGGAAATACAGCGATAATCGCACAAGGTTTGGCGATAGCTTGCTGATAGGGCAAGACATACTTAGCCATGATATCCTATGTAAGGTGGATATCATGGCTAAGTCAGTCTTGAAGCAGGTGTAAGGAAAGTAGCGATAACAGAGGTTATCGCTACTTTGCTTGTCGCTATGCTTCATAGCGTGAGGCTTGATAATAGGAGAAATGTCGCTTAGCGACATTTCTCCCGTTATTCTGGGGAGGAACGCCCACTTTGCATCTCATTAGAGATGCAAAGCTGGGCGATAGGAAAAGGGCGAAGAAGCATGGTTTCATGCGTTAGCGTGTCCTTGCTAATAGGGCGTTAAAATTATCGCCGCTTTTCGTCTGAAAACTGACGCTAAAGCGGCGATAATTTTAACTCTGGCCCTTGTAGATATGCCCCTTTGCATTTCTTTAGATACCAGTTGGACTCCGTTGTCCGACACCAAAACCTTCGGAATCCCTTCATTCAAGAAAACTCTTTCCATAAACGCAATTACCTTCTGCGTGTTCA
The DNA here is from genome assembly GCA_963921515.1 of Calotriton arnoldi. Lineage (NCBI taxonomy): Eukaryota > Metazoa > Chordata > Amphibia > Caudata > Salamandridae > Calotriton > Calotriton arnoldi. The sequence continues at coordinate 232,897 of CAWUFW010014883.1, forward strand.
CGCAGTCAGTGGTCTCAACTACAAACCATTTGGAATGGTGTTCAACCAAAACCATCATAAATTTATCACGTGACCCAAGTTTAAATATTGGTCCTAAAAAATCAATTGCAACTCTTTCCCACGGGCGCTTGGGAAATGACACACACGCTAAAGGAGATTGTCTAACAACTTTAGATTTGTCGGCTTGGGCACATGCATTATATTCTTTCACAACATCCTCAATATCACTATCCATGCCAGGCCAGCAATACGTTTGTCGGATTCTCCTTTTGGTCATGTTCCTTCCTAAGTGCCCCTCATGGGCGATGTTCACAATTTTTCCCCTCAATCCAACCGGTGGTACAAACTGACACCTTCTCATTAATTTTCCATCACATACACTCAACTCACTTTCTACATGATGGTAACTTCTAAAACGAATATCTTGCGTGACACTTTCACTCCATCCCATGGAGACACACCTAACTACACACTGCAAAATCTCATTGTTAGACATGGCGTCCATCCATTCTTGCTTGGAGAAGGCAGCTTCCTCACCATTGCAGTTAGTGTTAAACACTTCCTCAACTACATCATCTGCATCTGAGGTAACTCCATCAATTGGCATCCTTGATAAATAATCTGCCACTACATTTTTTAATCCTTTAACATATTCGACAACAAAGTTGTATTCGAGTACCGACAACATCCACCTGGAGATTCTTGGAGTGACACTACCTTCAAGCCCTCTTCCCCCTTTGAACAAGTGAACTAAGGGTTTGTGATCTGTTCGAACCTTAAATGGTAATCCCCACACAAAATATTTAAAGTGCTTTACGCCCCAACAACACGCTAAAGCTTCCTTCTCTATTACGGAATATGTCAGTTCGGCATCACGTAACCTCCTCGATGCAAACCCAATAACTTTCTCCACACCATCACTCATCTGCGTTAAAACTGCACCGATCCCAACTGCACTTGCATCAGTAGTAACAATAGTTTTAACCTTGATATTAAAATGTCCAAGAGTAGGAGCATTCATAATACTGTTTTTTATCATGCGAAATGCATGATCGCAATTAGCATTCCATTCAAATATGATCCCTTTTTCATTTGCACTCTAAGGGTTCCACTATTTCAGTGAATCCTTTTACAAATTTCGAGCAGTACTCTGCCAGACCTAAAAATGACTTTAATTGGTCTTTATTCTGTGGGGCGGGGGCATGCTTGATGGCTGAAATACTTTTCTTAGGTTTGATGCCATCTTTACATATCTCGTGTCCTAGATACGTTACATAACTTTTTTCAGTTGACACTTTTCTTTTTTTTTTATAGTATAGTATAGTTCATTGTCTTTCCCCACAATTAAGAAATCGTCTTGAAAACACAAAACGTTTTTCATGTCCCCAAAAATTTGCTGCATCACCCTTTGAAACACCGCTGAGGCAGATGCCAAACCGAAAGGCATTCTGCAATAGCGAAATGCACCCAGCGGCGTGACAAACGAGGTGAGGTGTCTTGAAGCTACATCCAAATCAATCTGATGATATGCTGCAGACATATCCATTACGCTAAAGACAGTACCCCCACCCATTGCTGTCAGCATCTCAGATGTTGGGCAAGGGTTGCCTGTCCACCCAAATATTTTTATTTAAGTTGCGCAAGTCCACACACAAACAAATTTTCTTACCCCCATCCTTTGGTGCGACCACAATGGTGACCAACCACTCTGAGGCCTCAATAGGTTCTATGATGTTTTGTGCAAGCAATTTCTCAAGTTCATTTTGTAAGGGATCTCTCATCAAATATGGCAAAGTCCTCCCCTTATGCACAACCGGAGTTGCATTTTTAAAAAAAAAAATCTTGTGAGAAAAATCCTTAAGTTCCCTAGCTCCTCAGAAAAGACTTTTGGGTATTTTTCTATCAAACCTGACTGATATGTTCCATCAATCTCATGTATCACTGTGGAAATAACAAGCTCTTTTGTATTGGGATTCAGAACTATATTTAAATCTTTTTGGTGTCGCCACCCTAATAAGTTGGATCCTTGCTTAGTCAAATACACTCGACCATACACCCTTTTTCCAGTAAACGAAATTACCATCCATTTCAATCCTAAAATATCAATCGTTTTTCCACCATATCCCACAGCCTTAATATCAGGCTGGTCCCAGGATTTGACATCTGCCTCATGTTGCCAGATTTTTTAATACATATCCATAGACAACAGTGTGTATAAACTACCTGAATCCACTAACATAGTAATGTTACGTCCGTCCAAATTTATGACACAATGAGGCTTACTCAAAAACGATGTACTTTCTTTAACAATGTCACATTCTAAAATGGTATTATCACGATCTAACTTGAGATCTAATCCATCACATAATATAAACTCCTGAACATTCTCGCATATATCATCTACTTCTCGTATTTGAGTTTTTGTCCTACACACTTTGGCTAGATGTCCTCTTTTCCCACAAGCTCTACACAATGCATTCCTGCCCATACATCTAGGACTAGAAGCTATGTGCCCAGGAGCACCACAGCGATAACATTTAATATTTCTCCAACCAGTTCCCGAAACAGCAATGTTTGCATGAGCAGTATCATTAAACTTTCTAGGGAGTTTATTAGAAACAGCAGTATTTGCACGACCAATATCGCTACATTTGTTAGGGACCTTATTGGTACATTTTGTAGATGAATCTGTTACTTTGGTTTCATCCACGCATCGTGCTTGAGTTTCCGCACCTTTGACAACCTGTTCTTTAGACATCGTGGGATTGCTCCAACTTTCCATCTCCTTTATCCATAAATCAGTATGTTCCAGACCCTTAGCTATCTGAATTGCCTCCTCTAAAGTTGATTCTTTAATGAGCAATTTCTCTCTCACTCTTTCATTATTGGTACACCTCACAATTTGGTCACGTATGAGGGAATACGCTAAACCCTCAAAGCGACAAGTCAATGAAAGACCACGTAACGCAGCAACATAAGTTGCAATATCCTCATCAAATTTTTGTTTACGACAAAAGAACTTATGTCTTTCCAATACAACATTGACTTTAGTAGTGCATCTCAAATCCAGCATTTGCATAGTCATTTCATACACATTGTTAGGTTGACCATCCCCCATTCCTAAGGAAATTTCAGGAAGATCCTCGTATAAGCGCCGCCCTTCAACCCCTAAATGGTGAAGTAGAATCGCTTGCCTACGCACAGGACCATACTTATCTGCACCTGTGGCGAGAATGTAAGTTAAAAATAACTTCTTCCAATCTTTCCAGAGAACAGCAGGTTCACCTGGAGTAGGAAGAAAAGTAGGTGGTGCAGATAACCCTTGATCTGCCATGTTAAATATTGATATAAGTAATATAATACAATTAAAAACCAACTGAATATTTCCACCTGTAAAAAGCAAACGATAAATGAAATAAACTAAGATAACAAATCAAAATAAGAACTATAAAATAACAAACCAACTTGTTCTTTGTTGATTGCTTGAAGAGATGTCTGATCCAGTTCTTATTAAAATCCTTGTTAATTCAATACGTTGCTTTATTAGTTCAATCTAGTGTTGTCCATCCGATGTGTTGCTTGAAAATAAAACGTAATGATTTTGAAGTGCTTTCATTCAGCCCCGTTGAATGAAAGAAGGACGTGCCTCAATGTAAAATAAGGGAATTCTTCCAAATGTTTCAAAATGGCTGCCAGAACGTGAAGTTTACGTCAATTTTCTAAGGAAATTGCCCATGAGACGTCCTCTCTCATGAGAGGACGTGCACAGAGACGTGATGAGCAAACAACAGCAGCGGGAGCGCAGGCGAAGAATGTGAAAGTACCACAAGTCAAGAATGGCAGTAAGCGTTTTTGAAACTGTTTAATTTCAATTAGTTCGTTTCAACAGTGTCCGTGATAGCAATGGACCCCACAGTTGAAGTTGTTTGTTTTCAATTAGACCGCTGACAAACTCTTAACTCCGTCTATCGCAGCAATGGATCTTTATAATCCTCAAAGCAAACAGCAAGGCACACGCAGGGTAATTCAGTACACAGGGCAACGGCGTTAACGTTGATAGGGAACGGCTCATGTAAGGCAAGTCAGCGCACTGATAGGGTGTCACATCCCAGATACAGTCTTAAAAACAGAACTGCTGCATCGCTAAATTTTCAGGAACTTTCCAATCTGCAATCTCCACACTGTAGTGCTTAAAATGGCACAGAGTTCAAAATTCCACAGTAATCACAACTCCAATGAGACACTGCACACGCTATAAATCCGGTCCAGAAGGAGTGATTCGGATTGTCGTTCAATTAAAATTGCAGAGGTGACTACAAGTAGTCAGTAGAGGAAGGAAAAGTACTCACATTGAAGTAATTGTAATGGGTTCTTAGTAGTATATTTATCCAGGGGTGGAGGTAGAGGTCATCTGCCCCCTGCACAGACCAACTCGTCGCCAATGTAAAAATCCACTTTCCGCGCAATTGGTGAAGACAGAGCATCTTTATTGAAGAGCAACAGCAGGTACCTCCAGCTCAGCTTCACAGCTCATAAGAAATCTAGTAACAAATAAGGAATAACAGTCTAACCTAGCAACATGCTGAGAGTTCCATGACATGCAGATAACGCCACACATCTATTGGTCACTTGTTGTAACTGCACTATTCTATGTCCTACAGGCTCATCTCTTGGTCACCTGGTGTACCTGCACCATGCTATGTGCCATAGGGGACTTCTATTGGTCACCTGGTGTAAGTGCACCATGCTGATAACCACAGAGACATCTGTTGGTCACCTGGTGTAAGTGGACCGTGCTATGTGCCATAGTGACATCAATTGGTCACTTGGTATAACTGCACCATGCCATCTGCCACCGGGACATCTATTGGTATCCTGGTGTAAGTTCACCATGCTTATAGCCACAGGGACATCTATTGGTCACCTGGTGAAACTGTACCATGTTTTGTGCCACAAGGACATCTATTGGTCACTTTGTGTAACTGCACAATGCTATGTGCCACAGGGACATATGTTGGTCACCTGGTGTAACTGCACCATGCTATGTGCCACAGTGACATCTATTGGTCACTTGGGGTAACTGCTCAGTGCTATGTGCCACAGGGACATCTATTTGTCACTTCGTTTAACTGCACCATGCTATGTGATATAGGGACAACTATTGGAATCCTGGTTTTACTGTACCATGCAATGTGCCACAGGAACCTCCATTGGCCACCTGGTGGTCGCCTGGTGTAAGTGCACCATGCTATGTGCCACTGGGACATCTATTGGTCACTTGGTATATTTCCACCATGATATGTGCTACAGGGACATCTATTGGTCACCTGTGTAACTGCACCAAACTATATGCCACACGTATTTCTATTGGTCACCTGGCGTAACTGCATAATGCTATGTGCCATAGGACATCAATTCATCACCTGGTGTAACTGCACCATGCCATGTGCCAAAGGGTCATCTATTGGTCACTTGGTATAATTGCACCATGATATGTGCCACAGGGACATCTATTGTTTACCATGTGTAACTGCACCAAGCTATATGCCACATGGACATCTATTGGTCACCTGGCTTAACTGCATAATGCTATGTGCCATAGGGACATCAATTGGTCACCTGGTGTAACTGCACCATGCTATGTGCCATAGGACATCAGTTGATCATCTGGTGTAACTGCACCGTTCTATGTGCCATTGTGAAATCCATTGGTATCCTGGCGTAAGTGCACCATGCTGATAGCCACAGGGACATCTATTGTTCACCTGGTGTAACTGAACCGTGCTATGTGCCATAGGGACATCTATTGGTATCCTGGTGTAAGTGCACCATGCTGGTAGCCACAGGGACACCTGTTGGTCACCTGGTGTAATTGCGCCGTGCTATGTGCCATGTCTATTGGTCACTTGGTGTAACTGCACCACGCTATGTGCCATAGGGACATCTATTGGTCACCATGTGTAACTGCACCATGATATGTGCCACAGGGACATCTATAGGTCACTATGTGTAACCACACCATGCTAAATGCCACAGGGACATTTATTGGCCACCTGGTGTAACTGCACTATGCTATGTGCTATAGGTACATCTATTGGTCACCCTGTTTAACTGCACCATGATATGTGCCACAGGGACATCTATAGGTCACAATGTGTGACTACACCATGCTAAATGCCGCTGGGACATTTATTAGCCACCTGGTGTAACTGCACTATGCTACGTGCTATAGGAACATCTATTGGTATCCTGGTGTAACTGTACCATGCTATGTACTACTGGGACATCTATTGGTCACCTGGTGTAACTGCACCATACTAAATGCCACACGTATTTCTATTGGTCACCTGGCGTAACTGCATAATGCTATGTGCCATAGGACATCAATTCATCACCTGGTGTAACTGCACCATGCTATGTGCCATCGTGACATCATTTGGTATCCTGGTGTAAGTGCACCATGCTGATAGCCACAGGGACATCTATTGGTCACCTGGTGTAACTGCACCATTCTATGTGGCACAGGGACATCTATTGGTCACTTGTTGTAACTGCATCATTCTATGTGCCACAGGGACATCGATTGGTCAGCTGGTATCACTGCACCATGCTATGTGCCATAGGGACATCTATTGGTCACTTGGTGTAAGTGCACCACACTGGTAGCCACAGGGACACCTGTTGGTCACCTGGTGTAATTGCACCGTGCTATATGGCACGGGGACATCTATTGGTTGCTTGGTGTAACTGCTCCACCCTATGTGCCATAGGTACATCTATTGGTCACCATGTGTAACTGCTCCATGTTATATGCCACAGGGACATTTATTGGCCACCTGGTGTAACTGCACCATGCTAGGTGCTATAGGGACATCTTTTGGTATCCTGGTGTAACTGTATCATGCTATGGGCCACTGGGACATCTATTGGTCACTTGGTGTAACTGCACCATGCGATGTCCTCCAGGCACATCTCTTGGTCACCTGGTGTAACTGCATCGTGCCATATGCCATAGGGACATCTATTTGGTTACCTCATGTAATTGCACCATGCTGATGGCGACGGAGACATCTGGTGGTCAGCTGGTGTAACTGCACCATGCCATGTGCCAAAGGGTCATCTATTGGTCACTTGGTATAATTGCACCATGATATGTGCCACAGGGACATCTATTGTTTACCATGTGTAACTGCACCAAGCTATATGCCACATGGACATCTATTGGTCACCTGGCTTAACTGCATAATGCTATGTGCCATAGGGACATCAATTGGTCACCTGGTGTAACTGCACCATGCTATGTGCCATAGGACATCAGTTGATCATCTGGTGTAACTGCACCGTTCTATGTGCCATTGTGAAATCCATTGGTATCCTGGCGTAAGTGCACCATGCTGATAGCCACAGGGACATCTATTGTTCACCTGGTGTAACTGAACCGTGCTATGTGCCATAGGGACATCTATTGGTATCCTGGTGTAAGTGCACCATGCTGGTAGCCACAGGGACACCTGTTGGTCACCTGGTGTAATTGCGCCGTGCTATGTGCCATGTCTATTGGTCACTTGGTGTAACTGCACCACGCTATGTGCCATAGGGACATCTATTGGTCACCATGTGTAACTGCACCATGATATGTGCCACAGGGACATCTATAGGTCACTATGTGTAACCACACCATGCTAAATGCCACAGGGACATTTATTGGCCACCTGGTGTAACTGCACTATGCTATGTGCTATAGGTACATCTATTGGTCACCCTGTTTAACTGCACCATGATATGTGCCACAGGGACATCTATAGGTCACAATGTGTGACTACACCATGCTAAATGCCGCTGGGACATTTATTAGCCACCTGGTGTAACTGCACTATGCTACGTGCTATAGGAACATCTATTGGTATCCTGGTGTAACTGTACCATGCTATGTACTACTGGGACATCTATTGGTCACCTGGTGTAACTGCACCATACTAAATGCCACGAGACATTTACTGGCCACCTGGTGTAACTGCTCTATGGTATGTGCTATAGGGACATCTATTGGTCACCTGGTGTAAGTGCACCATGCTATGTGCCACTGGGACATCTATTGGTCACTTGGTATGTTTCCACCATGATATGTGCTACAGGGACATCTATTGGTCACCATGTGTAACTGCACCAAACTATATGCCACACGTATTTCTATTGGTCACCTGGCGTAACTGCATAATGCTATGTGCCATAGGACATCAATTCATCACCTGGTGTAACTGCACCATGCTATGTGCCATCGTGACATCATTTGGTATCCTGGTGTAAGTGCACCATGCTGATAACCACAGGTACATCTAGTGGTGACTTGGCGTAACTGCACCATGCTATGTGCTATAGGGACATCTATTTTTCACTAGGTGTAACTGCACCCTGCCATGTGCCATTGGGACATCTATTGGTATCCTGGTGTAAGTTCACCATGCTTATAGCCACAGGGACTTCTACTGGTCACCTGGTGAAACTGCAAAATGCTATGTGCTGCAGGGACATCCATTTGTCACTTGGTGTAACTACTCCATGCTATGTGATATAGGGACGTCTATTGGTATCCTGGTGTAACAGTACCATGCAATGTGCCATAGGAATATCCATTGGTCACCTGGTGGTCACCTGGTGTGAGTGCACCATGCTATGTGCCACTGTGACATCTATTGGTTACTTGGTATAATTGGACCATAATATGTGCCACAGGGACATCTATTGGTCACCATGTGTAACTGCAGCAAGCTATACGCCACACGGACATCTATTGGTCACCTGGCGTAACGGCATAATGCTATGTGCCATAGGACATCAATTGATCACCTGGTGTAACTGCACCATGCTATATGCCATCGTGACATCTATTGGTATTCTGGGGTAAGTACACCATGCTGATAGCCACAGAGACATCAATTCTTCACCTGGTGTAACTGAACCATGCTATGTGCCATAAGTTCCAGTTAAGATTCTGGAAACCTACCTCAACTCTCATCTTAGCACCTACCTAAAATATTTCCACCTACTTGATGGTTCTCAACATGGATTCAGAAGCCACCATAGCACGGAAACAGCACTGACGGCTATATTTAATAATATCCGGACTCAAGTGGACGCAGGGCACACCACCCTGCTTGTTCTACTTGATCTCACCACAGCCTTTGAAACCCTGTCTCCTTCCAGATTGATTGACCGCCTCAGAGAGATAGGTATCGGGGGCTCGGCCTTGGGGCTTCTTGCTTACTTTCTCAGTGTGCGGGCACATACGGTTAAGCTTGGTCAATTCTACTCCGCCCCAAACCCTTGGTGTGCGGTGTTCGTCAGGGCTCCTCCCTGAGCCCAACTCTTTTTAATATCTATGTCGCTCCTCTTGCTAAGGTTGTGAGATCCTATGGGTTAGAGGTGCTGTCCTATGCGGACGACACCCAAATAATGGTGTCTATTTCACACAGTATAAAGGATTCAGCCCTTAACTTTAGGAACTGTATGCATGCAGTCTCCTCCTGGATGGTGGAAAATTTTCTGAAATTAAATGGAGAGAAGACGGAGGTCTTGATCTTTGGGAGTAAACAGGAGATCTGGTCCAGTGACTGGTGGCCGGATGCGCTTGGCGTCTGTCCCTCCCCGGTTTCCCTTGGGAAAAACCTTGGGGTTATCGTGGACAATTCACTGTCCCTAAGTTTGCAGGTTAGCAGGACAGTCTCTATGTGTTTTGGGATCATTAGGATCCTACGAAAAATCTCCCATTTTCTCTTTCAATGCACGTAAGCAGGCAGTCATTGCCCTGGTAACGTCCAGATTGGACTATTGTAATGCCCTTTATCTGGGCATTAACAAAGGCTTAGTGTGACGTCTGCAGATGGTGCAGAACGCTGCAGCCAGGTTGGTGATGAATTTACCAAAATACCATTCAGTCACAGCCTCCATCAGGTTGCTGCACTGGCTGCCTATGGACCGTAGGATCCTCTTCAAGACCTTGTGCATGGCTCACAATGCCTACTACGGGTCAGGTCCTGAGGCGATTAAGGCTATTGTCCATCGCTATGTTCCTAGCAGGCGGCTCCGATCCGCAGGTAAGAATCTGCTAATAGTACCGAGATTTAAGAAGGTTACATGGGGAGGTAGAGCTTTCTCCACTGCTGCTGCTAAACTGTGGAACTCCCTTCCGGAAAAGCTCTCAAGTCAGGCGTCCCATTCTCTTTTCCGCAAGGCCATAAAGACCTGGCTTTTCTCACAGACCTCTGTATGAGCATGTCTCTCTGCACCCTCATGTCCGCATACAGCGCCTTGACGCCCTTGGGCTAAGTTCGCACTTTACAAATCTTATATTCATTCATTCATTCATTCTATTGGTATCCTGGTGTTAGAGCACCATCCTGATAGCCACAGGAACATCTATTGGCCACCTGGTTAAACTGCACCATGCTATGTGCCATAAGGGCATCTATTGGTCACTTAATGTAACTGCACCATGCTATGTGCAACATGGACATCTATTGGTCACCTTGTGTAACTGCACCATCCTATGTGCCACAGGGACATCTATTGGTCACCTGGTGTACCTGCACCATGCTATGTGCCACAGGGACATCTATTGGTCACCTGGTGTACCTGCACCATGCTATGTGCCACAGGGACATCTATTGGTCACTTGGTGTAAGTGCACCATGCTATGTGGAATAGGGACATCTATTGGTCACCTGGTGTAAGTGCACCATGCTGGCAGCCACAGTGACGCCTGTAGTCACCTGGTGTAATTGCACCGTGCTAAGTGCCATGGGGACATCTATTGGTCACTTGGTGTTCCTGCACCATGCTGTGTGCCACAGGGACATCTATTGGTAACGTGTAACTGCACCATGATATGTGCCACGGGGACATCTATAGGTCACTATGTGTAAATGCACCATGCTATATGCCACAGGGACATTTATTGGCCATCTGGTGTAACTGCACATTCAATGTGCTATAGGGACATCTATTGGTGACCTGGTGTAAGTGCACCATGCAATGTGCCACAATGACAACTATTGGCCACTTGGTGTAACTGCACCATGCTGTGGGTCACTGGGACATCAACTGTTCACTTGGTGTAATTGCACCATGATATGTGCCACAGGGACATCTATTGGTCATTAGAAGAAGAAGGTTATGCTGTTCCTCAAAAGTGTACGAACAAGGGAAATTGATACCACCCTGAACGTTTGGGTTCAGAGTTGGGAGTCCATTTATTGGATTGTAATGCCCTCACACACCCAATCGGGTGTCATGCTTCATCATCTGGGCTGCTCCTCGTCGGGTCGGCGGTGCAATACCAAACGGGCTCCCTGTAGTAGGGGCACTTTGGCGGAGATCTTTTTCCAATAGCTGTATGGTGAAGTGGGGGTGAGGGGCCAGAACTGTGTAGATGTATGTGTGTGATTTTAAAATAAGGTTCGGAGTATCCGTGAAGACAATTTTTAATCAGTGGGTCTTCTACCCTAGTTAAAAATATAAACAATGCGGTGCTTGGCTAAGTATTATGTCTTAGGTCTAAGCGTCGCTATTGGTGCAAATGAGGTCAACATGTTTCTCGCTTACTGTGATTCATCAGGACCTATATTGTGGAAACTATCTACACTTAAAATTGGCGACGTGGCAACATACTCACATCAACCAGGTAACTACCTAAATCGTGTACCTGTCAGACCTGGTTCTACCCATTATTGTAAGCTAACCAGGCGGCATCAGTACCCGGTAGGTCAAACAAGAGGAGTTCCTCACGAGTTTTGTGCTGTTGTCGCGTATCGAGTCGACCTACCCACATCTACCGGACCCGGTAGATGTGGGTAGGTCGACTCGATACTTGGTGTAACTGCACAATGCTATGTTCTATAGGGATATCTATTGTTCACTGTGAGAAGTTGGCCTGGCATATGCTGTCCACTAGTTATAGTGGGCACCTTGCACCAGTCCAAACGACCTTTATTGATGATAGGTTTAAAGACAACCTTATAGAAAGCTATCCTAGTGGTAGCTGTGGAGAGCAGCCTTCAGGCTAAGTCTTGAAGGAGTGTAAAGCAGCTTGGTTTACCAGATTATAACCTCTTGAATGACCAAATGAAAGGAGAACCACACAAGATATATATAAAATATATGTATTTATTTCTAAACACTAACTACTAATCTCTTTATGAGATTAGAGTTCAAGATACACAATATCACAGTATTAAAACGACAATAAATAGCACAATATACAATGGACCTCGGGGGGACCAAACCATATATTAAGAAAGTGGTATAAGAACCACGACTTGACTAGACACAGTGCCTAGAGCACGTAGAATCGCTGGGACCCCAAGGAACCACCCAAGGTAGTGACACAGGAGACCCACGGGGGACGTGTGCAATGTGAGAACACAGCCGCGAGCGCCGTAGGATTCAATGCGGAAAGTCGCGGTTGGAATTTTAAAGATCAAGGACACTTAGGAGAGGACTTTCAGGAAACCCCTTTAGACTTGAGGGTTTCTTGGGCCAACACCCACGTGAGCACCGGAGTACTCGAGTTACCTCACCCAGGGAAGCCGGGTGCATAGGTGTTAAAGGGTGTCAGGAATCGCCATCGGTTTCAATGGCAATCGGCTGCAAAGTGCTGCTGCCGGGAAGAAGAAAAGTGTCCGGGTGGATCCAAGCCTGGATCGGAGATGTGAAGAACCTGAAAGCAGAGGGGACAGAGTCTGAGTCACTAGCCAGTGACCAGGAGCGGAGCAATCGAATGCCCACCGATGTCTGGTGCGAAGAGGTGAAGCTTGACTCTGCAGCCACGGAGTCCTGGAGACGTCGATGATGACCAGGAGCCAGATTCGAGCTGTCCCACGAAGGATGTCGAGTGCTGGGGTGTCGGTGATCGGATTGACCACAACAAGCCTTGGAAACAGCAACACATGCAGGAAGAGAAAAGATGCTTCTGTGTGGACCAGCAAGGTCCGGGGGACTCCCCAAGCGATGGAGAGTCAGGGCACGTCTGGAGCAACCAGGGAAGCCCAATAGAAATTAGAGTTGCCTTCTTGGGGACCCACAAGTTAACGGACCAGGGATCGCGAAGGGACCTCAAGAGGAATCACAAAATGGTGGCCCATGGAACACTCGTTGAGTGTAGGCCTGCAATCTTCGGTGTGATTACTGCTCGGGGTCAGGGCTACAAGTAACCCAAAGCTCAGCCTCCGGGGTTGCCGGAAAGCTGATGCTTCTGCAAATGGTCACGTTGTCCAGGGGTTCAGGTTGCACGGTCTCCACGAGGGATACGGGCCTCAGACTTGCTGTGGGCACAGATCGACCTCAGAGACCTCAGAAAACCCACCTCTTGTGTGGCAATATTCTTCGGAGTCCGCAGGAGCTTCGGAGATGCCAACCGGTCAGTTAGGTTAAAGGTGCCTGCCTTGCAGGGGAGTAACTCCTTTACTCCAAGGGAGATTCTTCAGTCATCCAGCGTAGTGTAGATCATCGAAGTACTTGGTTTCTGTGTCAGAGTTTAGTCCAGGTGTAATCTAAAGTCCTGTAGTCAGGGGTTCCTACTTTATACCCAAGGAAGGGGTGGGACAAACTCTGGGGACCCACCTATGGGAGGGTCAGGAAAGAGGGGTGGCTACACCTATTTCCTTTGTCCAGTTTCGCGCCAGAGCAGGGGCTGGTAGCCCCTGCAACCGGTTTGAGCTGGACTATGCACAGAGACACCAAATGTGCCCCCAGTGCAGACTTCAAAGCACTCTTGGAGTGCACCCACCCAGCCCCAATACACTAGAGCCTGTCTGGGAGGTGGTCACACCTCCCTGTGACAGGAAACCTATTGTCCAGGCCTCCCCTGCCGGAGTTTCGTCCAGCAGCAGGAGGGCAGACTCGTGTCTGTGGCTGCAGCATCCATTTTGTGATGCCAGGGCTCAGAGAAGCTGGTACCGGGTGTACCGGTGCTGTAATATTTCTCCCTCTAGAAGGGAGGAATCATACCTCCCACCCCAGTACTGGGGTGGAGGTATGATTCCAAGGTGTTTGACACCAAACACAACATAATTCCATGCAGCCATTTCAAAGTTAGCATTTACCGCGAGGTTATAATGCACTTAAGAGTATATGGTCTGGCTGCATCACAAACAACCCCGGAATGAAGATTCCGAAAGCTGCAGAGAGGCCCTGCTCATGCATGGGCACCCTCTCCCATGAAACCCAGCACCCTGCCTTCAGGATTAAGGCCTGCCATAGGGGTGACTGATAGGTTTGCATGTGCAGTGATATGGAGAGATATAGGGAACCTATATCTCCGTAAGGGGTGCATACACCACCTTACAGAGGCTGCTGGAGCAGACCTGTGGTGTCATTTTAAAAGGCTTCCCAGGGGTGGCACAATACATGCTGCAGCCCCAGGTAGGCCTCTGGGGTACCTATGCCCTGGGTATATAGTATAACATATATCAGGGACTCATAAGGGTACCCCAGAATCCAATCTGGAGTGTACCTAAAGTACATGCAATCAATTTAAGGGGAAAGCAGATAGGCTGGGGTCCTGAATAGCAGGATCCCAGCCAAACTAAGTCGAAAACCAGCAAAACACCAGGAAAAAAGTGGGGGCAACCATGCAGTCAGATTCCACCTTCCTACATTCACCATGTGTAACAGCACCATGCCATGTGCCCCAGGGACATCTATTTGTCACCTGGTGTAATTGCACCGTGCTATGTGCCAAGTCTATTGTTCACCTGGTGTAACTGAACCATGCAATGTGCCATAGGGACATGTATTGGTCACCATGTGTAACTGCACAATGATATGTGCCACAGGGACAGCTATAGTAACTATGTGTAACTGCACCATGCTAAATGCCACAGGGACATTTATTGGCCACCTGGTGTAACTGCACCATGATATGTGCCACAGGGACAGCTATAGGTAACTATGTGTAACTGCACCATGCTAAATACCACAGGGACATTTATTGGCCACCTGGTGTAACTGCACCATGATATGTGCCACAGGGACATCTATAGGTCACTGTGTAACTGCACCATGCTAAATGCCACAGGGACATTTATTGGCCACCTGGTGTAACTGCACTATGCTATGTGCTATAGGGACATATATTGTTCACCTGGTGTAACTGCACCATGCAATGTGCCATAGGGACATCTATTGGTATCCTGGTGTAACTGTAACCATGCTATGGGCCACTGGGACATCTATTGGTCACTTGGTGTAACTGCACCATGCTATGTCCTCCAGGCACATCTCTTGGTCACCTGGTGTAACTGCATCGTGCTATATGCCATAGGGACATCTATTTGGTCACCTCGTGTAAGTGCACCATGCTGATAGCCACAGAGACATCTGTTGGTCACCTGGTGTAACTGCACCATGCTATGGGCCACTGGGACATCTATTGGTCACTTGGTTAAACTGCACCATGCTATGGCCTCCAGGCACATCTCTTGGTCACCTGGTGTAACTGCACCATGATATGTGCCATAGGGACATCTATTTGTCACCTGGCGTAACTGCATAATGCTATGTGCCATAGGGACATCAATTGGTCACCTGGTGTAACTGCACCATGCTATGTGCCATAGGATATCAATTGATCACCTGGTGTAACTGCACCATGCTATGTGCCATCGTGACATCTATTGGTATCCTGGTGTAACTGCACCATGCTAAATGCAACAGGGACATTTATTGGCCACCTGCTGTAACTGCTCTCTATACAATGTGCTATAGGGACATCTATTGGTATCCTGGTGTAACTGTACCATGCAATGTACCGTAGGAATATCCATTGGTCACCTGGTTGTCACCTGGCTATGTGCCACTGTGACATCTATTGGTTACTTGGTATAATTGCACCTCGCTATGTGCCATAGGGATATCTATTGTTCACCTAGTGTAACTGCACAATGCCATGTTCCACAGGGACATCTGTTGGTCACCTGGTGTAACTGAACCATGCTACGTGCCACAGGGACATCAATTGGTCACTTGGTGTAACTGCACCATGCTATGTGCCACAGGGACATCTATTGGTCACCATGTGTAACTGCACCATGATATATGCCACAGGGACATCTATGGGTCACTATGTGTAACTGCACCATGCTAAATGCCACAGGGACATTTATTGGCCACCTGGTGTAACTGCACTATGCTATGTGCTATAGGGACATCTCTTGGTCACCTGGTGTAAGTGCACCATTCTATGTGCGATAGGGACATCTATTGTTCACCATTTGTAACCGCAGCATGCCATGTGCCACAGGTACATCTAGTGGTGCCTTGGCATAACTGCACCATGCTATGTGCTTGAGGGACATCTATTTTTCACTTGGTGTAACTGCACTCTGCCATGTGCCATTAGGACATCTATTGGTATCCTGGTGTAAGTGCACCATGCTTATAGCCACAGGGACATCTATTGGTCACCTGGTGAAACTGCACCATGTTATGTGATGCAGAAACATCTATTGGTCACTTGGTGTAACTGATCCATGCAATGTGCCATAGGAATATCCATTGGTCACCTGGTTGTCACCTGGTGTGAGTGCACCATGCTATGTGCCACTGTGACATCTATTGGTTACTTGGTATAATTGTACTATGATATATGCCATAGGGACATGTATTGGTCACCATGTGTAACTGCACCAAGCTATATGCCACACGGACATCTATTGGTCACCTGGCGTAACTGCATAATGCTATGTGCCATAGGACATCAATTGATCACCTGGTGTGACTGCACCATACTATGTGCCATCGTGACATCTATTGGTATCCTGGGGTAAGTGCACCATGCTGATAACCACAGGGACATCTATTGTTCACCTGGTGTAACTGAACCATGCAATGTGCCATAGGGACATCTATCGGTATCCTGGTGTTTCCGGGTACTAGAGCACCATGCTGATAGCCACACGGATATCTATTGGTCACCTGGCGTAACTGCATAATGCTATGTGCCACAGGGACATCTATTGGCTGCTTGGTGTAACTGCACCATGCTATATGCCATAGGGAAATTTATTGGTCACTTTGTATAAGGGCACCATGATATGTGCCACAGGGACTTCTGTTGGTCACCATGTGTAACTGCACCAAGCTATATTCCACACGGACATCTATTGGTCACCTGGCGTAACTGCATCATGCTATATGCCATAGGGACATCTATTGGTCAGCTGGTGTAAGTGCACCATGCTGATAGGTCACAGAGACTTCTGTTGGTCACCTGGTGTAACTGCACCATGCTATGTGCCACAGGGACATCAATTGGTCCCTTGGTGTAACTGCACCATGCTATGTGCAATAAGGACATCTATTAGTCACCATGTGTAACTGTTCGATGCTACATGCCACAGGGATATCTATTGTTCGCCATGTGTAACAGCACCATGCCATGTTCCACAGGGACATCTGTTGGTCACCTGGTGTAACTGCACCATGCTATGTTCCACAGGGACATCTATTGGTCACTTGCCGTAAGTGCACCATGCTATGTGCCATAGGGACATCTATTTGTCCCCAGGTGTAACTGCACCATGCCATGTGCATATTGACATCTATGTATCCTGGTGTAACTGAACCATGCTATGTGCCATATGAATGAATGAAAGATTTATTGTTCAGTTAATAAAAACTTACAGTAAAAAACATCTTAATACCGTTTTCTTACATTTCATACATAACCAATCTTGGGCCCTTATTTAAAAACCACATAAATTAAAAGTACTATTCCTCAATTCATAAGTACTAAAAAAAATCTCTTCATTGATCACTGTTATTCAGTTTCCTCTCTACTATTTCTATAAACTTCAAAAGTCTGCCAGTGAATTGTGAACCTTCTCCCTGCAGGCTGGCTATGACTGCTTGTCGACATGTTCGTATCAATTGACTATTAAAATCCTGCCTCAGCAGCCTCCTACGTTCAACTAATAACGCTGGGCAACTACAAATGATATGACAAATATCTTTTCTATTATGGTTACAGAGACGACACGTCGTTTCACCACTCAGGTTTTTCCAAGTTGGGGTGTCTCCACGTAATAGGCTGTTGCCTAACTGGAGACTCATAAACTTCAGCTTGGCCCTTTGGCTATTTAAATCCCCTAGATAGCTCTGAGATTTGAGCATACCGTAGGAAGCAATTACTGTCCATTCATGGGATCTTTTTGCCAATACTGCTTTATCCAATAGCAAGGACATTTTTTTACTGCACCCATTTATCACTTTGTTAAATGCCACCTGTGAAAGGGGTAAAACCCATAATTGTTTAGCCTTAAACGTATCTATAGCCAATTTGAAGTAATCATGGGCCTGCTTAGATTTGTTGTCACTTATCGCCTCCCAGACCACTGTCATAAGCGTTGAGTTATTATCCCGTCTCAGTTTGTGGCAGAATTTCAAGTATGCCCCTAAACTGTTTAGGTTCTGTCGTCTAAGGTCTAACTCAAGTCGAATTTGCGCTGGTGATGTCTGCTGAGGGAGATGAAACAAGCGACGATAGGTACCTGTCACCAGATTGTCTATGATATTATCAGCGCATCCTCTAAAGGTCTCTACTCCATATGTCAGAGATGGAACGTGTTTAACCGACATTACTTTTAGTAACGGTTTAAGGGAAAGGCCTTTTAAGTTATTCTGGAGGGTAGCGAATGCTGCAGTTAGTGAGTTATTTCTTCTCTGTAGTGCTGCCCACTGATTCTTACCCGAACCCCTAGCATCTAATATGACACCCAGATATCTATACTCTGAAACGGATTCTAACACAGACCCTTCTATACTCAATATAGGCCGCGCTGCTAACCCCCTTGATACCAGCATTGTTTTTGACTTCTTTAAGTTGACCTTTAACCCGTGAGATGAAGCGTATAGAGCAGTTTTGTTTTAGTCTCTGCAACCCCACCTTTGTATAATTTATAATGTCCCATATGGACATCTATTGGTATCCTGGTGTAAGTGCACCATGATGATAGGTCACAAAGACTTTTGTTGGTCACCTAGTGTAACTGAACCATGCTATGTGCCATAGGGACATTTATTAGTCACCAAGTGTAACTGCACCATGCCATGTGCCACAGGGACATCTGTTGGTCACCTGGTGTACCTGCACCATGCTATGTGCACCTATTTGTCTCCTGGTGTAACTGCATCATTCTATGTGCCACAGGGACATCTATTGGTCACTTGGTGTAACTGCACCATGCTCTGTGCCACAGGGACATCTATTGGTCACCTGGTATCACTGCACCATGCTATGTGCCATAGGGACATCTATTGGTCACCTGGTGTAAGTGCTCCATGCTGGTAGCCGCAGAGACACCTGTAGTCGCCTGTTGTAATTGCATGGTGCTATGCACCACTGGGACATCTATTGGCCACTTGGTGTAACTGCACCATGCTGTGTCACTGAGATATCTATTGGCCACTTGGTATAATTGCACCATGATATGTGCCACAGGGACATCTATTGGTCACCATCTGTAACTGCACCAAGCTATATGCCACATGGATATCTATTGGTCACCTGGTGTAACTGCACCATGCTATGTGCCACAGGGACATCAATTGGTCAGTTGGTGTAACTGCACCATGCTATGTGCCATAGGGATATCTATTAGTCACCATGTTTAACTGCACCATGCTACGTGCACAGGGATATCTATTGTTCACATGTGTAACAGCACCATGCCATGTGCCATAGGGACATCTATTGGTATGCTGGTGTAATTGTACCATGCTATGTGCCACTGGGACACCTATTGGTCACCTGCTGTAACTGCATCATGCTATATGCCATAGTGACATCTATTGGTCACCTGATGTAAGTGCACCATGTTGATAACCACAGAGACATCTGTTGGTCACCTGGTGTAACTGCACCATGCTGTGTGCCATAGGGACGTCTATTGGTCACCTGGTGTAAGTGCACCATGCTGGTAGCCACAGGGACACCTGTTGGTCACCTGGTGTAATTGCGCCGTGCTATATGCCATAGGGACATCTATTGGTCACCATGTGTAACTGCACCATATGTGCCACAGGGACATCTTTAGGCCACTATGTGTAACTGCACCATGCTAAATGCCACAGGGACATTTATTGGCCACCTGATGTAACTGCACTATGCTTTGTGCTATAGGGCCATCTATTGGTCACCCTGTTTAATTGCACCATGATATGTGCCACAGGGTCATCTATAGGTCACTTGGTGTAACTGCA
Source organism: Calotriton arnoldi (assembly GCA_963921515.1). Taxonomy (NCBI): domain Eukaryota; kingdom Metazoa; phylum Chordata; class Amphibia; order Caudata; family Salamandridae; genus Calotriton; species Calotriton arnoldi. Next base: position 253,153 of record CAWUFW010014883.1, read on the forward strand.
GCATGCTATGTCCTACAGGCACATCTCTTGGTCACCTGGTGTAACCTTACCATGCTATGTGCTACTGGGACATCTATTGGTCACTTGGTGTAACTGCACCATGCTTAATGCCACATGGACATTTATTGGCCACCTGGTGTAACTGCTCAATACTATGTGCTATAGGGACATCTATTGGTCACCTGGTATAAGTGCACCATTCTATGTGCCATAGGGACATCTATTGGTCACTTGGTGTGACTGCACCATGCTATGTCCTACAGGCACATCTCTTGGTCACCTGGTGTAACCTTACCATGCTGATAACCACGGAGACATCTGTTGGTCACCTGGTGTAACTGCACCATGCTATGTGCCACAGGGACATCTATTGGTCACCTGGTATCACTGCACCATGCTATGTGCCACAGGGACATCTATTGGTCACCTGGTGTAAGTGCACCATGCTGGTAGCCACAGGGACATCTATTGGTCACCATGTGTAACTGCACCATGATATGTGCCACAGGGACATCTATAGGTCACTGTGTAACTGCACTATGCTATATACACAGGGACATTTATTGGCCACCCGGTGTAACTGCACCATGCTATGTGCTATAGGGACATCTATTGGTCACTTGGTGTAACTGCACCATGCTATTGGCCACTGGGACATCTATTGGTCACTTGGTATAACTGCACCACGCTGTGTGCCACTGAGATATCTATTGGTCACTTGGTATAATTGCACCATGATGTGTGCCACAGGGTCATCTATTGGTCACCACGTGTAACTGCACCAAGCTATACGCCACACGGACATCTATTGGTCACCTTTTGTAACTGCACTGTTTTATGTGCCACAGGTACATTTAGTGGTGACTTGGCGTACCTGCACTATGCTATGTGCCATGGGGACATCTATTTTTCACTTGACTTAACTGCACCCTGCCATGTGCCATTGGGACATCTATTGGTTTCTTGGAGTACGTTGACCGTGCTTACAGCCACCGGGACATGTATTGGTCACCTGGTGAAATTGCACCATTCTCTGTGCCTCAGGGGCATCTATTGGTAACCTGGTATAACTGCACCATTCTATGTGCCACAGGGACATCTATTGGTCACCATGTGTAACTGCACCATATGTGCCACAGGGACATCTATAGGCCACTATGTGTAACTGCACCATGCTAAATGCCACAGGGACATTTATTGGCCTCCTGGTGTAACTGCACTATGCTTTGTGCTATAGGGACATCTATTGCTCACCCTGTTTAACTGCACCATGATATGCGCCACAGGGTCATCTATAGGTCACTTGGTGTAACTGCAGCATGCTATGTGCCATAGGGACATTTATTGGCCACCTGGTGTAACTGCTCAATACTATGTGCTATAGGGACATCTGTTGGTCACCTGGTATAAGTGCACCATTCTATGTGCCATGGGGACATCTATTGGTCACTTGGCGTAACTGCACCATGCTTTGTGCCATAGGGACATCTATTGCTATCCTGGTGTAACTGCACCATGCTATGTGCCATAGGGACATCTATTGGTATCTTGGTGTAAGTGCACGATGCTGATAGGTCACAGAGACGTCTGTTGGTCACCTGGTGTAACCTCACCATGCTGTATGCCATAGTGACATCTATTGGTCACCTGGTGTAAGTGCACCATGCTGATAACCACAGAGACATCTGTTGGTCACCTGGTGTAACTGCACTATGCTATGTGCCACAGGGACATCTATTGGTCACCTGGTATCACTGCACCATGCTATGTGCCACAGGGACATCTATTGGTCACCTGGTATCACTGCACCATGCTATGTGCCACATGGACATTTATTGGCCACCTGGTGTAACTGCTCAATACTATGTGCTATAGGGACATCTATTGGTCACCTGGTATAAGTGCACCATGATATTTCCCACAGGGTCATCTATAGGTCACTTGGTGTAACTGCACCATGCTATATGCCATAGTGACATCTATTGGTCACCTGGTGTAAGTGCACCATGCTGATAACCACAGAGACATCTGTTGGTCACCTGGTATAACTGCACCATGATATGTGCCATAGGGACATCTATTGGTCACCTGGTGCAAGTGCACCATTCTATGTGCCACAGGGACATCTATTGGTCACCTGGTGTAAGTGCACCATTCTATGTGCCATAGGGACATCTATTGGACACCTGGTGTAAGTGCACCATGCTGGTAGCCACTGTAGTCACCTGTTGTAATTGCATTGTGCTATATGCCACTGGGACATCTATTGATCACTTGGTGTAACTGCACCATGCTGTGTGTCACTGAGATATCTATTGGCCACTTGGTATAGTTGCACCATGATATGTGCCACAGGGACATCTATTGGTCACCATGTGTAACTGCACCAAGCTATATGCCACATGGATATCTATTGGTCACCTGGCATAACTGCATCATGCTGTATGCCATAGGGACATCTATTGGTCAACTAGTGTAAGTGCGCCATGCTGATAGGTCAGAGAGACTTCTGTTGGTCACCTAGTGTAACTGCACCATGCTATGTGCCACAGGGACATCAATTGGTCAGTTGGTGTAACTGCACCATCCTATGTGCCATAGGGATATCTATTAGTCACCATGTGTAACTGCACCATGCTACGTGCCACAAGGATATCTATTGTTCACATGTGTAACAGCACCATGCCATGTGCCACAGGGACATCTATTGCTACCCTGGTGTACCTGCACCATGCTATGTGCCATAGGGACATCTATTGGTAACTTGGTGTAAGTGCACGATGCTGATAGGTCACAGAGACGTCTGTTGGTCACGTAGTGTAACTGCACCATGCTATGTGCGACTGGGAAATCTATTGGTCACTTGGCGTAACTGCACCATGCCATGTGCCATAGGGACATCTATTGCTATCCTGGTGTAACTGCGCCATGCTATGTGCCATAGGGACATCTATTGGTAACTTGGTGTAAGTGCACGATGCTGATAGGTCACAGAGACGTCTGTTGGTCACGTAGTGTAACTGCACCATGCTATGTGCGACTGGGAAATCTATTGGTCACTTGGCGTAACTGCACCATGCCATGTGCCATAGGGACATCTATTGCTATCCTGGTGTAACTGCGCCATGCTATGTGCCATAGGGACATCTATTGGTATCTTGGTGTAAGTGCACGATGCTGATAGGTCACAGAGACGTCTGTTGGTCACCTGGTGTAACTGCACCATGCTATGTGCCACTGGGGCATCAATTGGTCACTTGGTGTAACTGCATCATGCTATGTGCCATACGGACATCTATTAGTCACCATGTGTAACAGCACCATGCCATGTGCCACAGGGACACCTGTTGGTCACCTGGTGCACCTGCACCATGCTATGTGCCACAGGGACAACTATTGGTCACTTGGTGTAACTGCACTATGCTATGTGCCGTATGGACATCTATTTGTCCCCTGGTGTAACTGCACCATATTATGTGCCTTAGGGACATCTATTGGTATCCTGGTGTAAGTACACCATGCTGATAGCCACAGGGATATCAATTGGTCACCTGGTGAAACTGCACCACGCTATGTGCCATAGGAACATCTATTGGTCACCATGTGTAACTGCACCATGATATGTACCACAGGGACATCTATAGGTCACTATGTGTAACTGCACCATGCTTTGTGCTATAGTGACATCTATTTGTCCCCTGGTGTAACTGCATAATGCCATGTGCTATAGGTACATCTATTGGTATCCTGATGTAACTGCACCAAGCTATGTGCCATAGGGACATCTATTGATATCCTGGTTTAAGTACACCATGCTGATAGTCACAGGGATATCAATTGGTCACGTGGTGAAACTGCTCAATGCTGTGTGCCATAGGGACATCTATTGGTCACCTGGTGTAAGTGCACCATCCTGGTAGCCACAGGGACACCTGTTAGTCACCTGGTGTAATTGCGCCATGCTATGTGCCACAGGGACATCTATAGGTCACTATGTGTAACTGCACCATGCTAAATGCCACAGGGACATTTATTGGCCACCTGGTGTAACTGCACTATGCTATTTGCTATATGGACATCTATTGGTCACCCTGTTTAACTACACCATGATATGTTCCACAGGGACATCTATAGGTCACTGTGTAACTACACCGTGCTAAATGCCACAGGGACATTTATTGGCCACCTGGTATAACTGCACTAAGCTATTTGCTATAGGGACATCTATTGGCCACTTGGTTTAACTGCACCATGCTATGTCCTACAGGCACATCTCTTGGTCACCTGGTGTAAGTGCACCATGCTGTATGCCGTAGGGACATCTGTTGGTCACCTGGTGTAACTGCACTGTTTTATGTGCCACAGGTACATCTAGTGGTGACTTGGCGTAACTGAACCATGCTAAGTGCTTGAGGGACATCTATATTTCACTTGGTGTAACTGCACCATGCCATGTGCCATTGGGACATCTATTGGTATCCTGGTGTACGTTCACCATGCTTATAGCCACAGGGACATCTATTGGTCACCTGGTGACTGCACCATGTTATGCAGAAACATCTATTGGTCACTTGGTGTAACTGCACCATGCTATGTGCCACAGAGACATGTATTGGTCACTTGGTGTAACTGCTCCATGCTATGTGCCACAGGGACATCTATTGGTCACTTTTTTTAACTGCACCATGCTGTGTGATATTGGGACGTCTATTGGTATCCTGGTGTAAGTTTACCATGCAATGTGCCATAGGAATATCCATTGGTCACCTGGTTGTCACCTGGTGTGAGTGCACCATGCTATGCGCCACTGTGACATCTATTGGTTACGTGGTATAATTGCACCATGATATGTGCCACAGGGACATCTATTGGTCACCATGTGTAACTGCACCAAGCTATATGCCACACGGACATCTATTGGTTACCTGGCGTAACTGCATAATGCTATGTGCCATAGGACATCAATTGATCACCTGGTGTGACTGCACCATGCTATGTGTCATCGTGACATCTATTGGTATCCTGGGGTAAGTGCACCATGCTGATAACCACAGGGACATCTATTGTTCACCTGGTGTAACTGAACCATGCAATGTGCCATAGGGACATCTATTGGTACTCTGGTGTTTATGGGTGTTAGAGCACCATGCTGATAGCCACACGGATATCTATTGATCACCTGGCGTAACTGCATAATGCTATGTTCCGCAGGGACATCTATTGGTTGCTTTGTGTAACTGCACCATGCTATGTGCCATAGGGAAATGTATTGGTCACTTTGTATAAGTGCACCATGCTATGGGCCACTGGGACATCTATTGGTCACTTGGTGTAACTGCACCATGCTGTGTGCCACTGACATATCTATTGGTCACTTGGTATAATTGCAACATATGTGCCACAGGGACATCTGTTGGTCACCATGTGTAACTGCACCAAGTTATGCCACACGGACATCTATTGATCATCTGGCGTTACTGCATCATGCTATATGCCATAGGGACATCTATTTGTCAGCTGGTGTAAGTGCACCATGCTGATAGGGCACAGAGACTTCTGTTGGTCACCTGGTGTAACTGCACCATGCTATGTGCCATAAGGACATCTATTAGTCACCATGTGTAACTGTACGATGCTACATGCCACAGGGATATCTATTGTTCACCATGTGTAATAGCACCATGCCACGTTCCACAGGGACATCTGTTGGTCACCTGGTGTAACTGCACCATGCTATGTTCCACAAGGACATCTATTGGTCACTTGCCGTAAGTGCACCATGCTATGTGCCATAGGGACATCTATTTGTCCCCAGGTGTAACTGCACGATGCCATGTGCATAGGGACATCTATGTATCCTGCTGTAACTGCACCATGCTATGTGCAACAGGGACGTCTATTGGTCACGTGGTGTATCTGCACCATTCTATGTACCACAGGAACATCTATTGGTCACCTGTTGTAACTGCACCATTCTATGTGCCCAGGGACATCTATTGGTCACTTGGTGTAACTGCACCATGCTATGTGCCACAGGGACATCTATTGGTCACCTGGTGTAACTGCTCTATGCTATGTGAGATAGTGACATCGATTGGTCATCTGGTGAAAGTGCTCCATTCTATATGCCATAGGGACATTTATTGGTCGCTTGGTGTAAGTGCATCATGCAATATGCCATATGGACATCTATTGGTATACTGGTGTAATTGTACCATGCTATGTGCCACTGGGACACCTATTAGTCACTTGGTGTAACTGCACCATGCTATGTCCTACAGGCACATCTCTTGGTCACCTGGTGTAAGTGCACCATGCTGTATTCCGTAGGGACATCTATTGGTCACCTGGTGTAAGTGCACCATGCTGATAACCACAGAGACATCTGTTGGTCACCTGGTGTAACTGCACTGTTCTATGTGCCACAGGTACATCTAGTGGTGACTTGGCGTAACTGAACCATGCTAAGTGCTTGAGGGACATCTATTTTTCACTTGGTGTAACTGCAACCTGCCATGTGCCATTGGGACATCTATTGGTATCCTGGTGTAAGTTCACCATGCTTTTAGCCACAGAGACAGCTATTGGTCACCTGGTGAAACTGCACCATGCTATGCAGAAACATCTATTGGTCACTTGGTGTAACTGCACCGTGCTATGTCCCACAGGGATATCTATTGGTCAGCTTGTGTAACTGCACCATGCTATGTGCCACAGGGATATCTATTCGTCACTTTTTTTAACTGCACCATGCTATGTGATATTGGGACGTCTATTGGTATCCTGGTGTAAGTGTACCATGCAATGTGCCATAGGAATATCCATTGGTCACCTGGTGTGAATTCACCATGCTATGTGCCACTGTGACATCTATTGGTTACTTGGTATAATTGCACCATGATATGTGCCACAGGGACATCTATTGGTCACCATGTGTAACTGCACCAAGCTATATGCCACACGGACATCTATTGGTCACCTGGAGTAACTGCATAATGCTATGTGCCATAGGACATCAATTGATCACCTGGTGTGACTGTACCATGCTATGAGTCATCGTGACATCTATTGGTATCCTGGGGTAAGTGCACCATGCTGATAACCACAGGGACATCTATTGTTCACCTGGTGTAACTGAACCATGCAATGTGCCATAGGGACATCTATTGGTATCCTGGTGTTTCCGGGTGTTAGAGCACCATGCTGATAGCCACACGGACATCTATTGATCACCTGGCGTAACTGCATAATGCTATGTTCCGCAGGGACATCTATTGGTTGCTTGGTGTAACTGCACCATGCTATGTGCCATAGGGAAATGTATTGGTCACTTTGTATAAGTGCACCATGCTATTGGCCACTGGGACATCTATTGGTCACTTGGTGTAACTGCACCATGCTGTGTGCCACTGACATATCTATTGGTCACTTGGTATAATTGCAACATATGTGCCACAGAGACATCTGTTGGTCACCATGTGTAACTGCACCAAGCTACATGCCACACTGACATCTATTGGTCACCTGGCGTAACTGCACCATGCTATGTGCCATACGGACATCTATTAGTCACCATGTGTTACTGTACGATGCTACATGCCACAGGGATATCTATTGTTCGCCATGTGTAACAGCACCATGCCACGTTCCACAGGGACATCTATTGGTCACTTGCCGTAAGTGCACCATGTTATGTGCCATAGGAACATCTATTTGTCCCCAGGTGTAACTGCACCATGCCATGTGCATAGGGACATCTATGTATCCTGCTGTAACTTCACCATGCTATGTGCCATATGGACATCTATTGGTCACTTAGTGTAACTGCACCATGCTATGTGCCACAGGGACATCTATTGGTTACCTGGTGTAACTGCTCTATGCTATGTGATATAGTGACATCTATTGGTCACCTGGTGAAAGTGCTCCATTCTATATGCCACAGGGACATTTATTTGTCACTTGGTGTAAGTGCACCATGCTATGTGCCATAGTGACATCTATTGTTCACCTCGTGTAACTGCACCATGCAATATGCCATAGGGACATCTATTGGTATGCTGGTGTAATTGTACCATGCTACGTGCCACTGGGACACCTATTGGTCACTTGGTGTAACTGCACCATGCCATGTCCTACAGGCACATCTCTTGGTCACCTGCTGTAACTGCTTCATGCTATATGCCATAGTGACCTCTATTTGTCACCTGATTTAAGTGCACCATGCTGATAACCACAGAGACATCTGTTGGTCACCTGGTATAACTGCACCATGCTATGTGCCACAGGGACATCAATTGGTCACTTGGTGTAACTGCACCATGCTGTGTGCCATAGGGACGTCTATTGGTCGCCTGTTGTAAGTGCACCATGCTGGTAGCCACAGGGACACCTGTTGGTCACCTGGTGTAACTGCCCCGTGCTTTGTGCCATAGGGACATCTATTGGTCACCATGTGTAACTGGTCCATATGTGCCTCAGGGACATCTATAGGCAACTATGTGTAACTGCTCCATGCTAAATGACACAGGGACATTTATTGGCCACCTGGTGTAACTGCACTATGCTTTGTGCTATAGGGATATCTATTGGTCACCCTGTTTAACTGCACCATGATATGTGCCACAGGTTCATCTATAGGTCACTATGTGTAACTACACCATGCAAATTGCCACAGGGACTTTTATTAGCCACCTGGTGTAACGTCCCTATAGCACATAGCATAGTGCAATCTATTGGTATCCTGGTGTAACTGTACCATGCTATGTGCAACAGGGACATCTATTGGTCACTTGGCATAACTGCACCATGCCATGGGCTATAGGGACATTTATTGGTATCCTGGTGTAAGTTCAACAGAGACATATATTGGTCACCTGTTGAAACTGCACCATGTTATTTGCCACAGGGACATCTATTGGTCACTTGGTGTACCTGCACCTTTCTATGTGCCACAGTGACATCTATTGGTTACTTGGTGTAACTACTCCATGCTATGGGCCACAGGCCAGGGACATCTCTTGGTCACTTCGCTTAACTGCACCATTGCTATGTGATATAGGGACATCTGTTGGTATCCTGGTGTAACTGTACCATGCAATGTGCCACAGGAACCTCCATTTGTCACCTGGTGTAAGTGGACCATGTTATGTGCCACTGGGAGATCTATTGGTGACCTGGTAGAATTGCACCATGATATGTGCCACTGGGAGATCTATTGGTCACCATATGTAACTGCACCAAGCTATATGCCACACGGATCTCTACTGGTCACCTGGCGTAACTGCATAATGCTATGTGCCATAGGGACATCTATCTGTCACCTGGTGTACCATGCTATGTGCTATCATGACAACTATTGGTATCCTGTCGTAAGTGCATCATTCTGATAGCCAAAGGAACATTTATTGTTCACCTGGTGTAACTGCACCATGCTATGTGCCATAGAGACATCTATTGGTATCCTGGTGTAAGAGCACCATGCTGATAGCCACAGGGACATCTATTGGTCACCTGGTTAAACTGCACCAACCTATGTGCCATAAGGACATCTATTGGTCACTTAGTGTAACTGTACTATGCTATGTGTAACAGGGAAATCTATTGGTCACCTGGTATCACTGCACCATGCTATGTGCCATAGGGACATCTATTGGTCAGCTGGTGTAAGTGCACCATGCTGGTAGCCACAAGGACACCTGTTGGTCACCTGGTGTAATTGCATCGTGCTATGTGCCACGGGGACATCTATTGGTCACGTGGTGTAACTGCACCACCCTATGTGCCACAGGGACATTTATTGGCCACCTGGTGTAACTGCACCATGCTATGTGCTATAGGGACATCTATTGGTCACCCGGTATAAGTGCACCATGTATGTGCCACAGGATCATCTATTGGTCACCCGGTGTAACTTCACCATGCTATGTGCCATAGTGACATCTATTGGTCACCATGTGTAACTGCACCACGCTATATTGTCACGTGGTTGCTAGAGTCATTATCGGCATCTTTAAGTTAGCATGAGCCCGGTAGCCATGATGCTGCTTTTGCGCATGACACCTCATGTCTTTGTTTTGGCAAGACTCTGTTTATGCCTTTCACATGAGAACTCTCTGCTGTGCTCGTTCTCACACTGTTCCTGGAGTTTAGTCTGAACATTGTGAGCAAGGTCGATAAACACTGACTCTTGTTATTCTGTTCTGGTCAGGCCCTACCACTTAGACAAAACATACCAATGCAGCTGTTTCTACTGGAAGCTCGTACTTTGATATTACAGGGATGCATGTTTAGGTAACACACACTTGGAGAGAGGCCCTTCCAGGGAGAATAGCAAACTGCACCTGTGATGTAGAATACGATCTATGGCCTGAGGAATGGGGTCTGCTGACAAAGCCCAGAGATCGTCTATTATATAATAATACTTATGCTTACCAAGGGGAGGGCGGTTAGGCCTTATAGTCCTTTATCCACTGTCTTTATAAAATGACATCTCCCTTTATGTTATATGGTCTTGCTGCAATGCTAACTGTATTGGTATTATGCATTTTGCCGCTGGTTGTGGCACGTATACTGCATTTTAGAGCACGTTAGTTAAAATAAATATTTTAAACTATCTTCGTGTCTCTGTCAGATCTTTTTGTGTACAAGTACGAGCGAGTGAGCGAAAAGGTGTGTCTTGTTACCGCGATTCCTGAGAGATCCGAAAATGTTGTGTTCTGGGGTGTCTAATCATTGGTTTCTCCATTTGTGAGTAGGAGAGCGAGGAAGACACTATAGCGAGTCGGTCCTGGGCACTAAGGCGGTAGGAAGGCATAGCCTCTGTACACCAAGGTCCCATAATCCTGCACATAGTTCTGTGTATGTGCAGAATCCCTGCAACAATGACACACGGACATCTATTGGTCACCTGTCGTAACTGCATCATTCTATATGCCATAGGGACAACTATTGGTCACCTGGTGTAACTGCACCATGCTATGTGCCACAGGGATATCAATTGGTCCCTTGTGTTACTGCACAATGCTATGTGCCATAGGGACATCTATTAGTCACCATGTGTAAGAAAACAAGTTACTTATCTGTAACTACAGTTATCCAGTATTGGTATCTTTCATAGATTCACATGCCTGAATCATTCCCCGTCGCCGAGATGCGAGTCCCACAGTAAAATACAAAAGTAGTGCCATAAGTAATAAATAGGCCAAAAGAGGCCAACGGGTATACTTAGTAGCCTTATAGGAAAAGGACCAAAAGTCAGCTCCAACCAATCAGCTATCAGCACCCTCTAGAACACTCCCAATAGAAGCAATTTTCCTCAGATTTTCCAAGCACGTGTGGTGAGTAAATATCCCTAAAATCACTGAGAACTGGTTCCACAGGGAGGAGGGTGGGTGCATGTGACTCTATGAAAGATACCAATACTGGATAACTGTAGTTGCAGGTAAGTAACTTGTTTTCTTATCCAGTATTGGGGTATTAATCATAGATTCACATGCCTGAATCAGAATAGCAAGCACTACCGAAATTGCACTGTCGTTTGCGGATGCTGGGAGACTTACCATTTAACACTCCCAATATAAATCCACCATTTTGAAATATTGCAATGACAAAGCATAAAAGCAATAACCATACAGTGGATATAAGAAACATATAAATTGAGAAACATAAGAGCATGAACATTGTAATCAGTGCAACAGTAAAGAAAACTGATAATAGACAAGCGTTAAAGAAATGTAAAGAATCTGACCTTATTGAAAGAGATGGTGTAACACAGCTTGTCCAACCGCTGCATCCTCCTTTTGTGCAGATTGGAGGCAGTAGTGTCTTGTGAACGTGTGGACATTCTTCCATGTCGCAGCACGGCATATCTTGTCCAATGTAACTCCAGCAAACAAAGCTGTAGAAGCTGCAACAGTTCTGGTGGAATGTGCTTTAGCTTTCACCCTGAGAGGCTTGTTTGCTTTTTTGTGGCAGAAGTGAATAGCCGATGCGACCCATCTGGCTATTGTAGCCTTTGTTACAGCAGTTCCTTGTTTCCCTTGACCATAGGCCACTAACAGTTGATCCGTTTTTCTAATATCCTTTGTCCTCTGAAGATAAATCTTCAAACATCGTTTTACATCCAACGAATGTAATGTCCTCTCAGCTGGAGTAGATGGATCCGGGAAGAAAGTTTGCAATATAACAGGTTTGTTCAAGTGAAATTGTGTGGGTACTTTTGGAATGAACTTCGGATTCGTCCGCAGGGTCCCATAGTTCTGTGTAAAACGCAAGAATGGTAAAAGCCTGAATCTCACTAACCCTCATTGCAGAGGTGAGAGCCAGTAAGAGGGCTACTTTCCATGTGAGATATTTGAGATCTGTTTTATGGATCGGTTCAAATGGTTGTCTCATCAGTTGTGCTAACACCACATTGAGCTCCCACTCCGGAGGCGGCGAAAGCACAGGAGGGAAAGTGCGAAAAAGTCCCTTCATGAATTGTTTTACAAGAGAAGACGAACATAAAGAAGGAAGCTGCGGGGATTTCCTGTATCTGGAAATAGCAGCCATGTGAACCTTGACTGACGAGAAAGTGAGTCCAGACTTGGCCAGTGAGAGTAAGTAAGGTAAAATCTGTTCAGCAGGAGCTTGGACTGGATGAACTTTATTGTTTTCACATCAACAACAAAATCATTTCCATTTTAAACAATGCGTCTTGATAGTGCTTTCAGCACGAGATTTAGACCGTATGTCTCGACAGTCCTGTGAAATACTGAGATCCTTGAACTCTAGGAATTCAGGAGCCATGCGTGTAAGTGCAGGTATTGCGGATCCGGATGGACTACCTGACCACTGTTCCGTGATAACATGGTCGGTGTCGGATGCAGGCGAATAGGTTTGTCTTGTGACAACAGCAGAATCTCCTGGAACCAAAACTGTCTGGTCCAACGGGGTGCAATCAGAATTAGGCGGCAGCCTTCCAGTTTTAATTTCTTGAGCACTCTGGGGATTAATGGAATGGGGGGGAAAAGCATAGGCATAGATCCCGGACCATCTCATTGAAAGGGCATTTCCCCTTGACCCCGGTTGAGGGAACCTGCTGGCCTAATATCGGTATTTCTTGTTCTCCTGTGACGCAAACAGATCTAGAGCTGGTTTGCCCCATGTCTGAAAGATCTTGTTCACTTGAGTTTGTTTTAACTCCCACTCGTGGCAGCCGGATAGAGATCTGCTTAGCGAGTCCGCTAGTGTATTGTGTAGACCCTTGACATGCTCGGCCTTCAAGGTTATTCCGTGAAACGTTGTCCATTCACATAATTCTTGCGCTTCCTGGGAAAGCGTTATGGACCTTGTTCCTCCTTGTTTGTTTATGTAGTACATGCTGATCGTATTGTCGGTATGGACCAGCACTGAGATACCTGCTATCCTTGGAAGGAAAGCCTGCAGAGACAAGAAAATGGCCCGAAGCTCTAGACTGTTGATGTGCTGCTGTTTCTGTAACTGAGACCATCTTCCCTGGATCTGTAAATCCTGCAGATGACCTCCCCATCCTTCGATGGAAGTGTCTGTCGTTAATACGAAATCCGGGATGTCTTGCAGAAAAGAGACCTTGGGCAAGATTTGCTGTTTGAGACCACCAACGGAGTGCGTCCACCGTACTGTGGTTATTTGGATAACATCCTCGAAAGAACCCAATGCCTGTTGCCATTGTTTCTGCAATTCCTCTTGAAGAGGTCTCATTTTGTGCCGCGCTAAAGGGATCAAGTTGATCGCTGAGGAGCACATTCCTAGGAGCGACTTGAATGTTCGAACTGAAACTGACGCTCTTTTTTTAAATTGTTGCTAATTTTTGAAGGCGCATTTGACGATCTTGAGACAAGAATGCTTTGCACTGGACAGTGTCCAGGGATGCTCCGAGCAATAGAATGTTCTGAGTTGGTATTAAATTTGATTTGCCCTTTTTTCAAAGTGAATCGAACAGACTGAGACAGATTGTTGTAGCAACCTTGGCTTCTTGCTTCGGAGCTTTGAGCAGCCAATCGTTGAGGTATGGGAAACTTTGATCCCCCGGGATTGTAAAGTCACTGCTATCGGTGCTAAGCACTTGGTGAAAATCCGTGGCGCCGATTTTAGGCCAAACGGGAGAACCTTGAATTGATAGTAGGTGCCAGCCACTGTGAATCGCAGATATTTTCGACGTTTTGGATGGATAGGTATATGAAAGTATGCGTCTTCCATGTCCCGAGAAGTCATGAAATCCCCTTCGTTTAAGTACCCCAGAATATCGGAAAGTGTTACCATCCGGAATGTTTGTTTTTTGAGAAATTTGTTGAGATTGCGGAGATCCAGAATCGGTCGCCATTCTCCTGACTTCTTTTTGATTAGGAAGAAACGAGAGTAGAAACCTGTTCCTCTCTGCATGGATGGATCTTCTTCTATTGCTTTCTTGAGGAGCATGATCAAGACTTCTTTGCGCAATAAGTGAAGACGAGGGCGGGGTGGTAGGTGGTATTTAGAGAAATTCTAGTGTATGACCCTTGGTGACGAGGTCCAGCACCCAGCGGTCTGAAGTGATATCGTGCCACCGCTGTGCATAAACAGAAATTTTCGCACCCACGGGTAGGGGGGTAAGGTTGACTGGCACCCTGAGAAGCTCATTGCTTTCTGGCAGAATCACGGCCTTGTTGTTGTGTTCGCTTCCGGCCACCCTGGCGAGAGAAACCAGCCGTCGATGACTGACGGTAGGAGGATTGATTGTACGACTGTCGATATTGAGGTTGGTATTGTCGATACTGCTGATTCGACTGATAGTCGCCCCGATATGTAGAGAATCCTCGCCCTCTGGCTCCTCTGAAAGGTATGCGTCTATATTGTAGAGCACCTAAAGATTTTGTGGTGTCTGTCATTTTTGATTGCCAAAAGGGCGTCATCTACATGTTTCCCGAACAGTGAATCCCCATCATATGCCATGTCCAGTATCTTCATCTGTACTTCGGGTCTAAAGGTAGTCGCTTTAAGCCAACCTTGGCGCCAAAGAACAGCTGCCCCAGCTAACTGCCGAAAGCTTGTGTTGGCGATGTCTAATGCGCAGTCAATTGTTTCGGAGGCAGCTCGCTCACCTTCTAACAAGATCTTCCGTGCCTCCTCTCTTTGATCCTCTGGGATAAGATCTATGAATCCCGCCATATCTGACCACAGTTGGCGGTCATAACGGCCAATGATGGCCAAGGGATTAGCAGCCCTAATTGAAGCTGCAGCCATAGTTGAGAATGTTTTCCCTAAAAGATCCATACAACGTCCCTCCTTGTCTGGAGGAGTGGTAATTGGTGTTGCAGGGCTTTTAGAACGCCATTGTGCAGCCTGAGATATTACCGAATCTGGCCTCGGATGACCTATGAGGCAAGATGGACTGTTCTCTGGAGCGCGGTATTTCTTCTCTATTCGAGGCAACACCGCAGTTATGGATGCCGGCGTCTTCATGATTTTCACGCCCTCTTGCCAGACGTAATCAATGATGGGAATAGAGCGAATGACCTTCCTGGTATCCTCCTTGAAGTCATGTAAAAAACAGTGTTTGTTTGACTGCAATAGGGAGCTGAAACCTAGTAGCTGCTCTTTGCATTAAATTATGAAATCCTCCGATGTCCTCGGGAGGAGAATCAGAGGGCAAATGCGGAGATGGTGTCTCGATGATATAATCGTCCCATGGATCTGGAGAATTCGCCTTCCTCAACCTCCTCATCCGAGGAGGAAGTGTCTTGAAGTTCATTGGCAGGTGGATCTTGAGCAGGAGCCGGAGTACTAGGTCGAGTAGGTTCTGGTACTGTAACAGGAACCTCTACTTGTGGAATTGGGTTCTTTATCGGAATCTGCTGCAGAGGAAATCTCTGACGATAATCCGCCAACATAGCCTGTAGGTCTTGTATAAGTGTTTTGAGGAAGATGAGACGTTTCCCTCTGATGACATTCCTGCCTGTGATGAAACTGGTATGTATGCCTCGGAGCCATATATTGCCCATGGTAGTAATGCTCCTCTTCGTAATCATCCTCATCAGTGTCTTGACATTTAACATTAAGCTCCGATGGACTATGAGCCACTCTGTATGGGTCTTCCTCATCTTCCTCATCATAATCCTCGTCCTCCATGAAACCTTCTAACAGATGGGAAGGTGGTAGCGGAGAAATTTTACTATAGTCCTGAAAAGGCCTTTGAATTGTCTTTATCTGATAAACTCTCGTCGACTGGGGCGTCGACGGTGCAGAAATATGAATGGTAAGAATGTCTCTCGTCGACGGTCCTGTCGTCGACGGTGGTAAAATCACAGGCACGTTCATAGATGGTACCGTTGACGGTGTCGTCGTCGTCGATGCCTCTCCCGTCGACGGTGTCGTCGTCGATGCCTCTCCCGTCGACGGTGTCGTCGTCGACTCCTCCCGTCGACGGTGTCATCGTCGACGGTGCAGTTGGAATCTTCGACGTGTTTTAACGATGGCCTCGTCGAAATAGAAATTCTCGTCGACGAGATAGGTGATAAAATAGCCGTCGACTAAATAGTCGCCGTCGACGATGGTGTCGACGACGTAACACATACCGTGGACTATGTGGTAAAAGTCGTCGTCGACACTGATTTTTTTTTGGTGCTTTTTACTCACAGTTTCTGAAGAGGATGATCTTGGACGCTCTGTGAGTGGAGTAGAAGGTGGAGATGATGCTGGCTCAGAGGAGTGTTTAGAACTACTCTCTTTGTGAAGAGATTTTTCCTGGGAAGTTTTCAGATGTTTTCTTCCCTCACCTGAGGAGCCTTCTTGAGACCTAGCCCTCTTGCTAGATGTTGAAGCTCGGTCCTCTTCCTCAGCCAAAGAAGGACGCTCTTTAGATTTGAGCCACAAAAGTAATCTTGCCTCTCTGTCCCTCTGAGTCTTGCTGGGAAAGGTACGGCAGATTTTACAATCTTTAGCCTCATGTCTGTTCTATGTGCCACAGGTACATCTAGTGGTGACTTGGCGTAATTGAACCATGCTAAGTGCTTGAGGCACATCTATTTTTCACTTGGTATAACTGCACCCTGCCGTGTGCCATTGGGACATCTATTGGTATCCTGGTGTAAGTTCTAAAAAAATTTAAAAAAAATATATAAATCCGTATTTGTAAAGCGTGAACTACTCACCCTTACGGGTCTCAAGGCGCTGGGGGCCGTCGTGGAAATTAAGTGAGCTATTGCCCAGATTCACATGGTGCTGAGCTGAGCTGCCGCCGGAGCCGGGGATCGAACCGTGAACCCTGTGCTCTGAAGTCAGCTGCCCTGGCCGCTGCACCACACCTCTTCACCATGCTTTTAGCCACAGAGACATCTATTGGTCACCTGGTGAAACTGCACCATGTTATGCAGAAACATCTATTGGTCACTTGGTGTAACTGCACCGTGCTATGTCCCACAGGGATATCTATTGGTCAGCTTGTGTAACTGCACCATGCTATGTGCCACAGAGACATGTATTGGTCACTTGGTGTAACTGCTCCATGCTATGTGCCACAGGGACATCTATTCGTCACTTTTTTTAACTGCACCATGCTATGTGATATTGGGATGTATATTGGTATCCTGGTGTAAGTGTACCATGCAATGTGCCATAGGAATATCCATTGGTCACCTGGTGTAAATGCACCATGCTATGTGCCACTGTGACATCTATTGGTTACTTGGTATAATTGCACCATGATATGTGCCACAGGGACATCTATTGGTCACCATGTGTAACTGCACCAAGCTATATGCCACACGGACATCTATTGGTCACCTGGAGTAACTGCATAATGCTATGTGCCATAGGACATCAATTGATCACCTGGTGTGACTGCACCATGCTATGTGTCATCGTGACATCTATTGGTATCCTGGGGTAAGTGCACCATGCTGATAACCACAGGGACATCTATTGTTCACCTGGTGTAACTGAACCATGCAATGTGCCATAGGGACATTGTTAGACCTGGCACCATTGGCCTGGGTCTCTCTTCCATTTTTCGCTGTTGTCCCCCTGTTTTTGCTGGTGTTAGATGCTCTGGGCGCTGTGCCACTGCTCTTCAGTGCCACAGCGCGAATGCTCCCTGTGTAAAGTTGACATGTGAATTGGTATATCCATGATTGGCTTATTTGGTTTACCTGTTAGTTCCTAGTAGCGTGGCCTGTGTGTGCCCAGGGCTGGTAAACCAAATGCTGCTGGTGGGCCTGCAGCGCCGGTTTGCGCCACCCACAGAAGCAGCTTGTAAATTGTGTCTCAGACCTGCCACTGCAGAGTCTGTGTGCAGTCCAGAACTGCCATCTTGGCTGTGAAGTGCATCCACTTCCCAGCCCCTGAACCTTCCGCTGGCATCATGTAAGTCACCCCTATGGTAGGGTGCATTGTATGTGTGAGGTAGGACATGCCTTGGTGTGTGTAGCATGTCCTGGTAGTGACTTACACCCAATTTCGTTTTTCACTACTGTAAGGCTACCTGTTCCCCATAGGCCAGAATGGGCAATTTTGACTATTACATTCAATAGTCCTAACTGACCCCAGGAACATGGTAAAAAAACGAATTTAGTATGCCTGAGCTCAGAATATTAAAATACATCTTTTAGGAAAGTTTATTTTTATATTCTGTGTTTGAAAATACCACTTTTAGAAAGTAGGTATTTTCTTACCTAAGCCTTCCAGTGTGCTCTGCTGTTATGTGTATTGGCTGTCTGGTTTTGGAGGGACAGGGCAGGCTGAGCCAGACCTGGGTTGAATAGAGAGATCTGTGTTTGGAGTATGGGGAGGGGTAGCTCCTTGACTTGAATAGGGCTGTGCCTGGCAAGGTGAATGATGGCTCCACCTCCCACTGTGCGTGTGATAGCAGACCCCCTCTTCCTGAAAGGAAGGATGCAGCCTGGTAAACAAAGTGCTCCAGGACTGAACAGAACTGGTTCTGGCTAGGCTCAGTGACTTGTAGCTTTTGAGAACAGACTTTTGGGGTATAAATATCTGTGCTGAAACCCCTACAAGGTGTGTTGCTCCTGGATATCAAGACGAACCTCTGTCCGTGTAACTGAAGGAATCTGCAGGGGGTGACTATCCTTGTGCTTGTGTGCTGTTTCTTGGATTGGCCTACAGTGGTTACCATTGGACCTGGAAGAAGAGGGAAAAGGACTTTGAGAGAACTTTTATTAATCTTGCTAAAGCAATCACCCAAGGGCTAGGAGAGAGCTAGCCTCCTGTTGAAGTCTCAGGCACATCAGACTTCACCACCAGCCTCCTAATTCCTCCCAGCGAGGATTTCTATCTGCAGGTGAGGCTCCTGTGAGTTCCAGGGCCTCTAGTTCTACTACAGAGAAGAGAGTGCTGAAATCGTCGCTAACGCACGTTTGCGAGCCGCCGCAGCCGAAAGCGCCAGAAAAATCATCGCGCTGCTGCCGCCGAGTGCTCGCAACCAAAGATTGAGTCATCGCACCGAGATCATCGCTTCACGACATCGCAGCTCGGACGCCGAGCGTCCGCCGTTTTCATCGCATCGCATCAGGATCGTCGCTCCCTCGCGGAGCGCCATTTCTTCGCATCGCAACCCGATCGCACACGCAACTGGATCGTCTCCTCCCTTGCGGCAAGGAGTCATCGCACAAACGGTCTAGCGTGCAGAAGTTTGTCGCATCGTCTCCACATGCATCAGCAGATCGGCGCATCATCCTCCCTCGCGGCAAGGATTTATCGCATCGCCGGCCTCGCGTGCAGAAATTCATCGCTACAACTTCTTTGCGACAATTTGTTGACTTTGCTACGAAATCCAGGTACTTTGTAAGTAAAAGGGTTGCAGAGACCACTGCTTTGAACTGAACTCCTCTTTGCGCACTTGAACTATTTTTGCAGCATTCCAAGAGTGATCCTATTTGACAGTATTGTGGCTTTTTATCGTTATTGGTCTTGTGCTAAGTCTATATATAAAGATACTTATTTTTTATAACTACTTGTGTGGTGTCCCTTTGTAATGTTCCTCACTGTGTTACTGTGTATGGTCATAAACAGTGGCGGCTGGTGACATTTGAAACTGGTAGGGCGTAACATTATAGTTGTACTGCACTGCTACTTAGTTTTCCTCATCATGCCTCTATTTTTGGCAGTTTTTTTTAGATCTCTACTGACTGTCAATAAACAAAGAGGAGTTGTTCAAATATTTCCATATTTGTTCAGAACCTCTGCACAAAACGGCCCCTCCATTATTCAAGAACTACATTAATTTGACAGGCGCCTTACCTAAAATCAATAGATGTTGTCAAAGACGGCTCTGTTTTACTTGTTAGGCAGCGAATTCCTGGAACTGAATGCCCCAGCCCCGCGACCAAAAGTCCTATGAACCTTGTATTTTAATAGATAACTGGCTCCATCTTTTCTGCTATCCAGGAATTGTAACCTGTTAGGACAACATTTACGGCAATCGTGCGATGATTATCAGCGAACGTTAATCTCACTGAGCCATCCTCCCTGACGTGCTTGTCGATGACGTATCTCAACACAACCGACACAAAACACCATAATCCAAGTAAACCCACCAAAACACAAAATAACGTCTCCCCACAAGTAACACCGCATCAGCACATCAGCATATCAACAAAACAGTGAGTACACTAACACAACACGATACCGGGATGCTTGGCTAAGGTAGGGCAGTCCTAAGCTGATAGCAAAACACACCCTACTGCCTCCTCAAAGCAAAAAAACAGGACGTTCTCAAAATTATCGTTACAAAATAAACGACTTAATGACTCGACGGTTTCAAGTGCAGATTCCTTGCCTGCCGGACCCTCAATTAGAATGCATCCATGTCTGCATATGTTATGGGAGTACCGTGCCTCTAGTTGGGTCCATATGTAACCTAAATATGCCAGTTAAAAAATGTAAACCGTCAACACTAGGCCTACCCACCCCACTACTCTATTCACCCACCAATCCTCTCCCCCAATGGGATGTTTATAATACAGACTTCCTTCACAGCCCGTAGTCTCCAGAAGAACCAGTTGTCAAGAAAACTCGGACTTGTCACCCAACAAATAATAAGTTACAGCGCTTCACCAAAATACCACTTTTAAGTGCTTTAAATAATGTACTGATGCTTACTTTGGCGATCCCCCAAAATGAAAAGCTGCCGAGACCGTAACTCGTGACCAACGCCCATACCGAGGGCTTCCTATCTCGTATCCGAAACACTTTTAGACGCAGGCAGAGGACATACCTGTAGTGTCGCCAAACACAATAAAGCCTATAATAGACATACATTTTCTACGTGCCTGTAACTCCAGTCCTGGTCATTTGTAAATGTGTCAAAAATAGAGTGGTCATATATTTTCGTAAGTGACCTCAAATCATGAATGCCATCGTAGCCCCCGTTTCATTGGATGCTGTGCTCAGAAATTCTCTATACCGCCTTCACCCCGCACCGTCTTTCACCCCGCACCGTCTTTCACCCCGCACCGTCTTTCACCCCGCACCGTCTTTCACCCCGCACCGTTTCATCCTGCACCGCCTTCACCCCGCACCGCCTTCACCCCGCACCGCCTTCACCCCGCACTGCCTTCACTCCGCACCGTTTCATCCCGCACCGCCTTCACCCCGCACCGTCTTTCACCCCGCACCCTCTTTAACCCCGCACCGTTTCATCCCGCACCGCCTTCACCCCGCACCGCCTTCACCCCGCATCGTTTCACCCCGCACCTCTTTAGCCTCTTAAACCTTAGTTATTCTAAACATATGCCTGTGAACCCTAGGGCAGTATACACGATGTGGGGATATTTTTGCTGCCAAACGCGTGTGCTTATGAGCACTCTGACTTCCATAAATATCAAAATAACAAATAAATGACATTGTAAACTTCAAACTAAAAAAACACCCAAAGCCCTGCTGCCCCTCGTTCTTTGCCAAGCGTGGGAGAAAAGAGGAGGACACAGGAGGTCAGCAGAGGGTGGCAGGCGCGGGGCAACGGAAAGGTTGGTGAATATACAGACACACCCAGGGTGAAAGGCACAGAGGCCCCGCTCACAAGTAAACATTCAAACAAAGCCTGGACGCAGACTGACGAATATCTCGAATTCTTAAAGGTTGCAGAGTACCCCGGAAACGGTGGCAGTGAAGGTTCGTGAATTCCCACTAAAGAAAGAGCGAAATTGCGCATAGTGCACAATTACAAACGCAAAAAATGGCGCGCCTGGGTGCAATTGCGCTTTCTATTTTTTTTCCCCAACCATGAAAAATCTGTTTTCCAGCGCAGAAACCTCCAAAGCCTGGTTTAGGGTGTTTTCATTCGATTGGTAAGCTGGAATCTGAGCTACTCCGACCTTTGAAAGAAAGGGTCAAGCAAAAACTGCGAATACACACACCCAAGTAGGTTGGTCGGGCATCCCAGATTTTAAGGGCAGACTCGGGGTCGGCCTTTAGCAGGTGCGATCTCGGTCCACGTTCAGGGCACTGACACTTCCAGAGGGAAGCGCTTTAAACAGTTTTTCCTGAACGTTACCGGTGCCCTTGTCTGCTTTTTGTGTTTATTTCATAGCGTTAATATTGACCCATCACCTCCCTCTTGCTCCTCCCAAAGTTTCAATACATAGGCAAGTAAGGAGAATAAGTGTGTGTGGGGGGGGGGTGCAAATTTTGTTTCGCCCAGGGCGCCCTAGATCTCCGAATCCCCGCTCCCGGGAGAAGACTTTACACACATGAAACAGTATGCATGCATGAGTAATTTTTTTATCCGTGTTACCCCACATACTGTGAATAGCAAAAGTCTCTTTGCGCTTGTAATAAAGGGTATTTGCAGGTGTAAGTTGATCGTACGGGTGCAAAGAGCTTTGTCAGTCAAGCCAAGAAAGTGTGTCAGTCAGATGGACAGAGTGGAACAAAATGCGTGCCGCGATCCTACCGAGCTCCGCAATGCACAGCACGAACTCCACAGCCGCGGCTCGCAGTACTGGGGGGGGGTCGCGCGGGGGAATACAAATGTAAGAAAACTTACCTTACCTGACCGCCTCTGCTCCTGGTCCGCGTTGCAGCAATGGCGCCTCTTCGATCAGGAGTGGAGTGGCAACCCTCAGCCAATGCTGGCGCTGCTGCAGCGCCAGGATTGGCTGAGGGCACGGTTACTCTTCGCCCGCTGCCTGCCCATTAGGAGACCGAGGGCTCCTAATGGGCATGCGCAAGCCAGTGGAAACACAAGTGCGCATGAATGGGCACGGGCGAAAAATTCGCTCACCTTCCCCACTCATGCGCACTTGTGCTGCTGCCTGTCCCTGGCTGGTCTGCAATGCACGTCAGTCAACATGACGCCGGACCGCCCACCCCCTTCAGACTCTGAAGGGGGTGGGCGGTCCGACGTCATGCTGACTGACATGATTGTCAGACTCAGTTCTCCCTCGGTGACGGCATCTCTGAACTTAAGTAAACTAAGTTCAGAGATGCCGAGGGAGCTGCGGGCACGGGCGGGGGGGCAACGCCCCAACGCCCCCAATGGACGCACCGCCACTGGTCATAAATGCTTCACACACTGCCTCTGAGATAAGCCTAGCTGCTCGTGCTACGTTACCACAGGGTTGAGCAGGGGTTATCAAAGGGTGTGGCTCTCTTACCCTGACTTAGGAAGAAGGGTCCCTACTTGGAAAGTGGCCAGCCACTGCCAACGAGAGACCCCCATTTCTAACAGACATCTATTGGTATCCTGGTGTTTCCGGGTGTTAGAGCACCATGCTGATAGCCACACGGACATCTATTGATCACCTGGCGTAACTGCATAATGCTATGTTCTGCATAGACATCTATTGGTTGCTTGGTGTAACTGCACCATGCTATGTACCATAGGGAAATGTATTGGTCACTTTGTATAAGTGCACCATCCTATGGGCCACTGGGACATCTATTGGTCACTTGGTGTAACTGCACCATGCTGTGTGCCACTGACATATCTATTGGTCACTTGGTATAATTGCAACATATGTGCCACAGAGACATCTGTTGGTCACCATGTGTAACTACACCAAGCTATATGCCACACGGACATCTATTGGTCACCTGGCGTAACTGCATCATGCTATATGCCATAGGGACATCTATTGGTCAGCTGATGTAAGTGCACCATGCTGATAGGGCACAGACTTCTGTTGGTCACCTGGTGTAACTGCACCATGCTATGTGCCACAGGGACATCAATTGGTCACTTGGTGTAACTGCACCATGCTATGTGCCATAAGGACATCTATTAGTCACCATGTGTAACTGTATGATGCTACATGCCACAGGGATATCTATTGTTCACCATGTGTAACAGCACCATGCCACGTTCCACAGGGACATCTATTGGTCACTTGCCGTAAGTGCACCATGCTATGTGCCATAGGGACATCTATTTGTCCCCAGGTGTAACTGCACCATGCCATGTGCATAGGGACATCTTTGTATCCTGCTGTAACTGCACCATGCTATGTGCCATATGGATATCTATTGGTCACTTAGTGTAACTGCACCATGCTATGTGCAACAGGGACATCAATTGGTCACTTGGTGTAACTGCACCATGCTATGTGCCACAGGGACATCTATTGGTCACCTGGTGTAACTGCTCTATGCTATGTGATCTAGTGACATCTATTGGTCACCTGGTGAAAGTGCTCCATTCTATATGCCACAGGGACATTTATTGGTCACTTGGTGTAAGTGCACCATGCTATGTGCCATAGTGACATCTATTGTTCACCTCGTGTAACTGTACCATGCAATATGCCATAGGGACATCTATTGGTATGCTGGTGTAATTGTACCATGCTATGTGCCACTGGGACACCTATTGGTCACTTGGTGTAACTGCACCATGCCATGTCCTACAGGCACATCTCTTGGTCACCTGCTGTAACTGCATCATGCTATATGCCATAGTGACATCTATTGGTCACCCTGTTTAACTGCACCATGATATGTGCCACAGGTTCATCTATAGGTCACTATGTGTAACTACACCATGCAAATTGCCACAGGGACATTTATTAGCCACCTGGTGTAACGTCCCTATAGCACATAGCATAGTGCAATCTATTGGTATCCTGGTGTAACTGTACCATGCTATGTGCAACAGGGACATCTATTGGTCACTTGGCATAACTGCACCATGCCATGGGCTATAGGGACATTTATTGGTATCCTGGTGTAAGTTCAACAGAGACATATATTGGTCACCTGTTGAAACTGCACCATGTTATTTGCCACAGGGACATCTATTGGTCACTTGGTGTACCTGCACCATGCTATGTGCCACAGGGACATCTTTTGGTCACCTGGTGTAACTGCACCTTTCTATGTGCCACAGTGACATCTATTGGTTACTTGGTGTAACTACTCCATGCTATGGGCCACAGGGACATCTCTTGGTCACTTCACTTAACTGCACCATTGCTATGTGATATAGGGACATCTGTTGGTATCCTGGTGTAACTGTACCATGCAATGTGCCACAGGAACCTCCATTGGTCACCTGGTGTAAGTGGACCATGTTATGTGCCACTGGGAGATCTATTGGTGACCTGGTAGAATTGCACCATGATATGTGCCACAGGGACATCTATTGGTCACCATATGTAACTGCACCAAGCTATATGCCACACGGATCTCTACTGGTCAGCAGGCGTAACTGCTTAATGCTATGTGCCATAGGGACATCTATCTGTCACCTGGTGTACCATGCTATGTGCTATCATGACATCTATTGGTATCCTGTCGTAAGTGCATCATGCTGATAGCCAAAGGAATATTTATTGTTCACCTGGTGTAACTGCACCATGCTATGTGCCATAGAGACATCTGTTGGTATCCTGGTGTAAGAGCACCATGCTGATAGCCACAGGGACATCTATTGGTCACCTGGTTAAACTGCACCATCCTATGTGCCATAAGGACATCTATTGGTCACTTAGTGTAACTGTACGAGGCTATGTATAACAGGGAAATCTATTGGTCACCTGGTGTAACTGCACCATTATATGTGCCATAGGGACATCTATTGGTCACCTGGTGTAACTGCACCATGCTATGTGCTATAGGAACATCTATTGGTCACCCGGTATAAGTGCACCATGCTATGTGCCACAGGATCATCTATTGGTCACCCGGTGTAACTTCACCACGCTATGTGCCATAGGGACATCTATTGGTCACCATGTGTAACTGCACCACGCTATATTGTCACGTGGTTGCTAGAGTCATTATTTGCATCTTTAAGTTAGCATGAGCCCGGTAGCCATGATGCTGCTTTTGCGCACGACACCTCATGTCTTTGTTTTGGTAAGACTCTGTTTGCCTTTCACATGAGAACTCTCTGCTGTGCTCGTTCTCACACTGTTCCTGGTGTTTAGTCTGAACATTGTGAGCAAGGTCGATAAACACCGACTCTTGTTATTCTGTTCTGGTCAGGCCCTACCACTTAGACAAAACATACCAATGCAACTGTTTTTACTGGAAGCTCGTACTTTGATATTACAGGGATGCATGTTTAGGTAACACACACTTGGAGAGAGGCCCTTCCAGGGAGAATAGCAAACTGCACCTGTGATGTAGAAATACGATCTATGGCCTGAGGAATGGGGTCTGCTGACAAAGCCCAGAGATCGTCTATTATATAATAATACTTATGCTTATCAAGGGGAGGGCGGTTAGGCCTTATAGTCCTTTATCCACTGTCTTTATAAAATGACATCTCCCTTTATGTTATATGGTCTTGCTGCAATGCTAACTGTATTGGTATTATGCATTTTGCCGCTGGTTGTGGCACGTATACTGCATTTTAGAGCATGTTAGTTAAAATAAATATTTTAAACTATCTTCGTGTCTCTGTCAGATCTTTTTGTGTACAAGTACGAGCGAGTGAGCAAAAAGGTATGTCTTGTTACTGAGAGATCCGGAAGTGTTGTGTTCTGGGGTGTCTAATCATTGGTTTCTCCATTTGTGAGTAGGAGAGCGAGTAAGACACTATAGCGAGTCGGTCCTGGGCACTAAGGCGGTAGGAAGGCATAGCCTCTGTACACCAAGGTCCCATAATCCTGCACATAGTTCTGTGTATGTGCAGAATCCCTGCAACAATATGACACACGGACATCTATTGGTCACCTGCCGTAACAGCATCATTCTATATGCCATAGGGACATCTATTGGTCACCTGGTGTAACTGCACCATGCTATGTGCCACAGGGATATCAATTGGTCCCTTGGTGTTACTGCACAATGCTATGTGCCATAGGGACATCTATTAGTCTCCATGTGTAAGAAAACAAGTTACTTACCTGTAACTACAGTTATCCAGTATTGGTATCTTTCATAGATTCACATGCCTGAATCATTCCCCGTCGCCGAGATGGGAGTCCCACATTAAAATACAAAAGTAGTGCCATAAGTAATAAATAGGCCAAAAGAGGCCAAAGGCTATACTTAGTAGCCTATCTACGTCCTTATAGGAAAAGGACCAAAAGTCAGCTCCAACCAATCAGCTATCAGCACCCTCTAGAACACTCCCAATAGAAGCAGTTCTCCTCAGATTTTCCAAGCACGTGTGGTGAGTAAATATCCCTAAAATCACTGAGAACTGGTTCCACGGGGAGGAGGGTGGGTGCATGTGAATCTATGAAAGATGCCAATACTGGATAACTGTAGTTGCAGGTAAGTAACTTGTTTTCTTCTCCAGTATTGGGGTATCTTTCATAGATTCACATGCCTGAATCAGAATAGCAAGCAGTACCGAAATTGCACTGTCGTTTGCGGATGGTGGGAGACTTACCATTAAACACTCCCAATATAAATCCACCATTTTGAAATATTGCAATGACAAAGCATAAAAGCAATAACCATACAGTGGATATAAGAAACATATAAATTGAGAAACATAAGAGCATGAACATTGTAATCAGTGCAACAGTAAAGAAAACTGATAATAGACAAGCGTTAAAGAAATGTAAAGAATCTGACCTTATTGAAAGAGATGGCGTAACACAGCTTGTCCAACCGCTGCATCCTCCTTTTGTGCAGATTGGAGGCAGTAGTGTCTTGTGAACGTGTGGACATTCTTCCATGTCGCAGCACGGCATATCTTGTCCAATGTAACTCCAGCAAACAAAGCTGTAGAAGCCGCAACAGTTCTGGTGGAATGTGCTTTAGCTTTCACCCTGAGAGGCTTGTTTGCTTTTTCGTGGCAGAAGTGAATAGCCGATGCGACCCATCTGGCTATTGTAGCCTTTGTTACAGCAGTTCCTTGTTTCCCTTGACCATAGGCCACTAACAGTTGATCCTTTTTTTCTAATATCCTTTGTCCTCTGAAGATAAAACTTCAAACATCGTTTTACATCTAACGAATGTAATGTCCTCTCAGCTGGAGTAGATGGATCCGGCAAGAAAGTTTGCAATATAACAGGTTCGTTCAAGTGAAATTGTGTGGGTACTTTTGGAATGAACTTAGGATTCGTCCGCAGGATCACATAGTTCTGTGTAAAACGCAAAAATGGTTCTTTGATCGTAAAAGCCTGAATCTCACTAACCCTCGTTGCAGAGGTGAGAGCCAGTAAGAGGGCTACTTTCCATGTGAGATATTTGAGATCTGATTTATGGATCAGTTCAAATGGTTGTCTCATCAGTTGTGCTAACACCACATTGAGCTCCCACTCCGGAGGCGGCGAAAGCACAGGAGGGAAAGTGCGAAAAAGTCCCTTCATGAATTGTTTTACAAGAGAAGACGAACATAAAGAAGGAAGCTGCGGGGATTTCCTGTATCTGGAAATAGCAGCCAGGTGAACCTTAACTGACGAGAAAGTGAGTCCAGCCTTGGCCAGTGAGAGTAAGTAAGGTAAAATCTGTTCAGCAGGAGCTTGGACTGGATGAACTTTATTGTTTTCACACCAACAACAAAATCTTTTCCATTTTAAACGATACGTCTTGATAGTGCTTTCAGCACGAGATTTAGACCGTATGTCTCGACAGTCCTGTGAAATACTGAGATCCTTGAACTCTAGGAATTCAGGAGCCATGCGTATAAGTGCACGGATTGCGGATCCGGATGGACTACCTGACCACTGTTCCGTGATAACATGGTCGGTGTCTGATGCAGGCGAATGGGTTTGTCTTGTGACAACAGCAGAATCTCCTGGAACCAAGACTGTCTGGGTGGAGTGCAATCAGAATTAGGCGGCAGTCTTCCAGTTTTAATTTCTTGAGCACTCTGGGGATTAACGGAATGGGGGGAAAAGCGTAGGCATAGAACCCGGACCATCTCATTGAAAGGGCATTTCCCCTTGACCCCGGTTGAGGGAACCTGCTGGCGTAATATCGGCATTACTTGTTCTCCTGTGACGCAAATAGATCTAGAGGTGGTTTGCCCCATGTCTGAAAGATCTTGTTCACTTGAGTTTGTTCTAACTCCCACTCGTGGCAGCCGGATAGAGATCTGCCTAGCGAGTCCGCTAGTGTATTGTGTAGACCCTTGACATGCTCGGCCTTCAAGGTTATTCCGTGAAACGTAGTCCATTCCCATAATTCTTGCGCTTCCTGGGAAAGCGTTATGGACCTTGTTCCTCCTTGTTTGTTGATGTAGTACATGCTGGTCGTATTGTCGGTACAGACCAGCACTGAGTAACCTGCTATCCTTGGAAGGAAAGCCTGCAGAGACCAGAAAATGGCCCGAAGCTCTAGACTGTTGGTGTGCTGCTGTTTCTGTAACTGAGACCATCTTCCCTGGATCTGTAAATCCTGCAGATGACCTCCCCATCCTTCCATGGAAGCGTCTGTCGTTAATACGAAATCCGGGATGTCTTGCAGAAAAGAGAGACCTTGGGCAAGATTTGCTGTTTGAGACCACCAACGGAGTGCGTCCAGCATACGTGTGGTTATTTGGATAACATCCTCGAAAAAACCCAATGCCTGTTGCCATTGTTTCTGCAATTCCTCTTGAAGAGGTCTCATTTTGAGCCGCGCTTAAGGGATCAAGTTGATCGCTGAGGAGCACATTCCTAGGAGCGACTTCAATGTTCGAACTGAAACTGACGCTCTTTTTTAAATTGTTGTCGCTAATTCTTGAAGGCGCACTTGACGATCTTGAGACAAGAATGCTTTGCACTGGACAGTGTCCAGGGATGCTCCGAGGAATAGAATGTTCTGAGTTGGAATTCAATTTGATTTGCCCTTTCTTCAAAGTGAGCTCTAGTGAATCGAACAGACGGAGACAGATTGTTGTAGGAACCTTGGCTTCTTGCTTCGACTGAGCTTTGAGCAGCCAATCGTCGAGGTATGGGAAACTTTGATCCCCGGGATCGTAAAGTCGCTGCTACCGGTGCTAAGCACTTGGTGAAAATATGTGGCGCCGATTTTAGGCCAAACGGGAGAACCTTGAATTGATAGTGGGTGCCAGCCACTGTGTATCGCAGATATTTTCGATGTTTTGGATGGATAGGGATATGAAAGTATGCGTCTTCCATGTCCAGAGAAGTCATGAAATCCCCTTCGTTTAAGCACTCCAGAATATTGGAAAGTGTTACCATCCGGAATGTTTGTTTTTTGAGAAATTTGTTGAGATGGAGGAGATCCAGAATCGGTCGCCATTCTCCTGACTTCTTTTTGATTAGGAAGAAACAAGAGTAGAAACCTGTTCCTCTCTGCGTGGATGGATCTTCTTCTATTGCTTTCTTGAGGAGCATGATCAAGACTTCTTTGCGCAATAAGTGAAGACGAGGGCGGGGTGGTAGGTGGTATTTGGAGAAATTCTAGTGTATGACCCTTGGTGACGAGGTCCAGCACCCAGCGGTCTGAAGTGACATCGTGCCACCGCTGTGCATAAACCGAAATTTTCGCACCCACGGGTAGGGGGGGGTAAGGTTGACTAGCACCCTGACAAGCTCATTGCTTTCTGGCAGAATCACGGCCTTGTTGTTGTTCGCTTCCGGCCACCCTGGCAAAAGAAACCAGCCGTCGATGACTGACGGTAAGAGGATTGATTGTACGACTGTCGGTATTGAGGTTGGTATTGTCGATACTGCTGATTCGACTGATAGTCGCCCCAATATGTAGAGAATCCTCGCACTCTGGCTCCTCTGAAAGATATGCGTCTATATTGTAGAACACCTAAAGATTTTGCGGTGTCTGTCATTTTTGATTGCCAAAAGGGCGTCCTCTATATGTTTGCCGAACAGTGAATCCCCATCATAGGCCATGTCCAGTATCTTCATCTGAACTTCGGGTCTAAAGGTAGTCGCTTTAAGCCAACCTTGGCGCCGAAGAACAGCTGCCCCAGCTAACTGCCGAAAGCTTGTGTTGGCGATGTCTAATGCGCAGTCAATTGTTTCGGAGGCAGCTCGTTCACCTTCTAACAAGATCTTCCGTGCCTCCTCTCTTTGATCCTCTGGGATAAGATCCATGAATCCCACCATATCTGACCACATTTGGCGGTCATAACGGCCAATGATGGCCAAGGCATTAGCAGCCCTAATTGAAGCTGCAGCCATAGATGAGAATTTTTTCCTTAAAAGATCCATACGACGTCCCTCCTTGCCTGGAGCAGTGGTAATTGGTGTTGCAGGGCTTTTAGAACGCCGTTGTGCAGCCTGAGATATTACCGAATCTGGCCTCGGATGACCTATGAGGCAAGATGGACTGTTCTCTGGAGCGCGGTATTTCTTCTCTATTCGAGGCAAAACCGCAGTTATGGATGCCGGCGTCTTCATGATTTTCACGCCCTCTTGCCAGATGTAATCAATGATGGGAATAGAGCGAATGACCTTCCTGGTATCCTCCTTGAAGTCATGTAAAAAACAGTCTGTTTGTTTGACCGCAATAGGGAGCTGAAACCTAGTAGCTGCTCTTTGCATTAAATTATGAAATCCTCCGATGTCCTCGGGAGGAGAATCAGAGGGCAAATGCGGAGTTGGAGATGGTGTCTCGATGATATAATCGTCCCATGGATCTGGAGCATCTGCCTGTTTAGGCAATTCGCCTTCCTCAACCTCCTCATCCGAGGAGGAAGTGTCTTGAAGTTCATTGGCAGGTGGATCTTGAGCAGGAGCTGGAGTACTAGGTCGAGTAGGCTCTGGTACTGTAACAGGAACCTCTACTTGTGGAATTGGGTTCTCTATCGGAATCTGCTGTGGAGGAAATCTGACGATAATCCGCCAACATAGCCTGTAGGTCTTGTATAAGTGTTGGAGGAAGATGAGACGTTTCCCTCTGACGAGATTCCTGCCTGTGATGAAACTGGTATGTATGCCGCGGAGCCATATATTGCCCATGGTAGTAATGCTCCTCTTGGTAATCGTCGAAATAGAAATTCTCGTCGACGAGATAGGTGATAAAATAGCCGTCGACTAAATAGTCGCCGACGACGACGTAACACATACCGTTGACAATGTGGTAAAAGTCGTCGTCGACACTGATTTTTACACAGTTTGTGAAGAGTATGATCTTGGACACTCTGTGAGTGGAGTAGAAGGTGGAGATGATGCTGGCTCTGAGGAGTGTTTAGAACTCCTCTCTTTGTGAAGAGATTTTTCCTGGGAAGTTTTCAGATGTTTTCTTCCCTCACCTGAGGAGCCTTCTTGAGACCTAGCTCTCTTGCTAGATGTTGAAGCTCGGTCCTATTCCTCAGCCGAAGAAGAAGGACACTCTTTAGATTTGAGCCACAAAAGTAATCTTGCCTCTCTGTCCCTCAGAGTCTTGCTGGGAAAGGTACAGCAGGTTTTACAATCTTTAGCCTCATGTTTGCGGTAGAGGCAATAAAGACAATCTTTATGAAGATCATCAACATGGACCCTCTTCTTCCCACAGGTTCTGCAGGAGCGGAAGAGGCCCTTCTTATCAGACATACTTGCTTGAAGAGCTGAAGAGAAGAAAACTGAGTAGCACTCAGGGAGACTCCCTTCCACACGACGTGCGGTGAAAATCTGAGGAGAACTGCTTCTGTTGGGAGTGTTCTAGAGGGTGCTGATTGGTTGGAGCTGACTTTTGGTCCTTTTCCTATAAGGACGTAGATAGGCTACTAAGTATAGCCTTTGGCCTCTTTTGGCCTATTAATTACTTATGGCACTACTTTTGTATTTTACCGTGGGACTCCCATCTCGGCGATGGGGAAGGATTCAGGCGTGTGAATCTATGAAAGATACCCCAATACTGGATAACTGCACCATGCTACGTGCCACAGTGATATCTATTGTTCACCATGTGTAACAGCACCATGTCATGTGCCACAGGGACATCTATTGGTCACCTGGTATAAGTGCACCATGCTGGTAGCCACAGGGATATCAATTGGTCACCTGGTGAAAATGCACCATGCTGTGTGCCATAGGGACATCTATTGGTCACCTGGTATAAGTGCACCATGCTGGTAGCCACAGGGACAGCTGTTGGTCATCTGGTGTAATTGCACCGTGCTATGTGCCACGTCTATTGGTCACTTGGTGTAACTGCACCACACTATGTGCCATAGGGACATCTATTGGTCACCATGTGTAACTGCACCATGATATGTTCCACAGGGACATCTATAGGTCACTATGTGTAACTACACCGTGCTAAATGCCACAGGGACATTTATTAGCCACCTGGTGTAACTACTCTATGCTATGTGCTATAGGGACATCTATTGCCACTTGGTGTAACTGCACCATGCTATGTCCTACAGGCACATCTCTTGGTCACCTGGTGTAAGTGCACCATGCTGTATGCCGTAGGGACATCTCTTGGTCACCTGGTGTAAGTGCACCATGCTGATAACCACAGAGACATCTGTTGGTCACCTGGTGTAACTTCACTGTTCTATGTGCCACAGGTACGTCTAGTGGTGACTTGGCGTAACTGAACCATGCTAAGTGCTTGAGGGACATCTATTTTTCACTTGGTGTAACTGCACCCTGCCATGTGCCATTGGGACATCTATTGGTATCCTGGTGTAAGTTCACCATGCTTATAGCCACAGTGACATCTATTGGTCACCTGGTGAAACTGCACCATGTTATGCAGAAACATCTATTGGTCACTTGGTGTAACTGCACCATTCTATGTCCCACAGGGATATCTATTGGTCAGCTTGTGTAACTGCACCATGCTATGTGCCACAGAGACATGTATTGGTCACTTGGTGTAACTGCTCCATGCTATGTGCCACAGGGACATCTATTGGTCACTTGGTGTAACTGCACCATGCTGTGTGTCACTGAGATATCTTTTGGCCACTTGGTATAATTGCACCATGATATGTGCCACAGGGGCATCTATTGGCCACCATGTGTAACTGCACCAAGCTATATGCCACACTGATATCTATTGGTCACCTGGCGTAACTGCATCGTGCTGTATGCCATAGGGATACAAAAGGGGATGATGGACGGAACGTTTGAGCCAATCAAACACTCCCCCCCAGTCAACTGATCTGGGTTTAATCCATCATCATTCTTTAGCTCACTCCACCACCCCAGTTCAGACATGGCCATATGCAAATCAGTCTGACCCTGTGCCTCATGGGAACAGTCCAGCCCGAACTGCCAAGCCATGTCTTCCCTGGACCGGAAACAAGTATCCTAGGACCGGTTTCTGGCATTTCAGCCGTCATCAGCCAGGCTTGCTTGAATCCAGTGGCAAAGTGAGCAAGGGACCCACGTCTGGGCATACCCCCGCCAACTTAGGGGCGACCAAAGCGATACAAAAGGGGATGATGGACGGAACGCTTGAGCCAATCAAACACTCACCCCCAGTCAACTGATCTGGGTTTAATCCATCATCATTCTTTAGCTCACTCCACCACCCCAGTTCAGACATGGCCATATGCAAATCAGTCTGACCCTGTGCCTCATGGGAACAGTCCAGCCTTTTGTATGCCATAGGGACATCTATTGATCAGCTGGTGTAAGTGCGCCATGCTAATAGGTCAGAGAGACTTCGGTTGGTCACCTGGTGTAACTGCACCATGCTATGTGCCACAGGGATATCAATTGGTCAGTTGGTGTAACTGCACCATGCTATGTGCCATAGGGATATCTATTAGTCACCATGTGTAAGTGCAACATGCTACGTGCCACAGGGATATCTATTCACATGTGTAACAGCACCATGCCATGTGCCACAGGGACATCTGTTGGTCACCTAGTGTAACTACACCATGCCATGTGCCATAGGGACATCTATTGGTATCCTGGTGTAACTGCACCATGCTATGTGCCATAGGGACATCTATTGGTATCTTGGTGTAAGTGCACAATGCTGATAGGTTACAGAGACTTATGTTGGTCACCTGGTGTAAATGCACCATGCTATGTGGCACTGGGGCATATATTGGTTACTTGGTGTAACTGCATCATGTTCTGTGCCATACGGACATCTATTAGTCACCATGTGTAACCGCAGCATGACATGTGCCACAGGGACACCTGTTGGTCACCTGATGTACCTACACCATGCTATGTGCCACAGGGACATCTATTGGTCACTTGGTGTAACTGCACTATGCCATGTGCCATAGGGACATCTATTGGTATCCTGGTGTAACTGCACCATGCTATGTGCCTTAGCGACATCTATTGGTATCCTGGTGTAAGTACACCATGCTGATAGCCACAGGGATATCAATTGGTCACCTGGTGAAACTGCACCACGCTAAGTGCCATAGGAACATCTATTGGTCACCATGTGTAACTGCACCATGATATGTGCCACAGGGACATCTATAGGTCACTATGTGTAACTGCACCATGCTAAATGACACAGGCATTTATTGGCCACCTGGTTGTAACTACACTATGCTATGTGCTATAGGGACATCTATTGGTCACCCTGTTTAACTGCACCATGATATGTACCACAGGGACATCAATAGATCACTGTGTAACTGCACCATGCTATGTGCCATAGGGACATGTATTTGTCCCCTGGGGTAACTGCTCTATGCCATGTGCTGTAGGTACATCTATTGGTATCCTGATGTAACTGCACCAAGCTATGTGCGTAAGGACATCTATTGGTATCCTGGTTTAAGTACACCATGCTGATAGCCACAGCGATATCAATTGGTCCCGTGGTGAAACTGCTCCATACTGTGTATCATAGGGACATCTATTGGTCACCTGGTGTAAGTGCACCATCCTGGTAGCCACAGGGACACCTGTTAGTCACCTGGTGTAATTGCACCATGCTATGTGCCACGTCTATTTGTTACTTGTTGTAACTGCACTACACTATGTGCCACAGGAACATCTATTGTTCACCATGTGTAACTGCACCATGATATGTGCCACAGGGACATCTATAGGTCACTATGTGTAACTGCACCATGCTAAATGCCACAGGCATTTATTAGCCACCTGGTTGTAACTGCACTATGCTATGTGCTATAGGGACATCTATTGTTCACCTGGTGTAACTGCACCATGCTATGTCCTACAGGCACATCTCTTGGTCACCTGGTGTAACTGCACCATGCTAAATGCCATAGGGACATCTATTGGTCACCTGGTGTCAGTGCATCATGCTGATAACCACAGAGACATCTGTTTGTCACCTGGTGTAACTGCACCATGCTATGTGCCACAGGGACATCAATTGGTCACCTTGTGTAAGTGCACCGTGCTATGTGCCACAGGGACATCTATTGGTCACTTGGCATAACTGCACCATGCCATGGGCCATAGGGACATCTATTGGTATCCTGGTGTAAGTTCACCAGGGACATATGTTGGTCACCTGTTGAAACTGCACCATGTTATTTGCCACAGGGACATCTATTGGTCACTTGGTGTACCTGCACCATGCTATGTGCCACAGGGACATCTATTGGTTACTTGGTGTAACTACTCCATGCTATGGGCCACAGGGACATCTCTTGGTCACTTCGCTTAACTGCACCATTGCTATGTGATATAGGAACATCTGTTGGTATCCTGGTGTAACTGTACCATGCAATGTGCTACAGGAATTGGTCACCTGGTAGAATTGCACCATGATATGTGCCACAGGGACATCTATTGGTCACCATATGTAACTGCAACAAGCTATATGCCACACGGATCTCTACTGGTCACCTGGCGTAACTGCATAATGCTATGTGCCCTAGGGACATCTATCTGTAACCTGGTGTAACTGCACCATGCTATGTGCCATAGGACATCAATCGATCACCTGGTGTACCATGCTATGTGCTATCATGACATCTATTGGTATCCTGTCGTAAGTGCATCATGCTGATAGCCAAAGGAACATTTATTGTTCACCTGGTGTAACTGCACCATGCTATGTGCCATAGAGACATCTATTGGTATCCTGGTGTAAGAGCACCATGCTGATAGCCACAGGGACATCTATTGGTCATCTGGTTAAACTGCACCTTCCTATGTGCCATAAGGACATCTATTGGTCACTTAATGTAACTGTATGATGCTATGTGTAACAGGGAAATCTATTGGTCACCTGGTGTAACTGCACTATTATATGTGACGCAGGGACATCTATTGGTCACCTGGTATCACTGCACCATGCTATGTGCCATAGGGACATCTATTGGTCAGCTGGTGTAAGTGCACCATGCTGGTAGCCACAAGGACACCTGTTGGTCACCTGGTGTAATTGCACCGTGCTATGTGCCCCGGGGACATGTATTGGTCACTTGGTGTAACTGCTCCATGCTATGTGCCACAGGGACATCTATTGGTCACTTGGTGTAACTGCACCATGCTGTGTGTCACTGAGATATCTTTTGGCCACTTGGTATAATTGCACCATGATATGTGCCACAGGGGCATCTATTGGCCACCATGTGTAACTGCACCAAGCTATATTGTCACGTGGTTGCTAGAGTCATTATCGGCATCTTTAAGTTGGCATGAGCCTGGTAGCCATGATGCTGCTTTTGCGCACGACACCTCATGTCTTTGTTTTGGCAAGACTCTGTTCATGCCTTTCACATGAGAACTCTCTGCTGTGCTCGTTCTCACACTGTTCCTGGAGTTTAGTCTGAACATTGTGAGCAAGGTCGATAAACACTGACTCTTGTTATTCTGTTCTGGTCAGGCCCTACCACTTACACAAAACATACCAATGCAGCTGTTTTTACTGGAAGCTCGTACTTTGATATTACAGGGATGCATGTTTAGGTAACACATACTTGGAGAGAGGCCCTTCCAGGGAGAATAGCAAACTGCACCTGTGATGTAGAAATACGATCTATGGCCTGAAGAATGGGGTCTGCTGACAAAGCCCAGAGATCGTCTATTATATAATAATACTTGTGCTTACCAAGGGGAGGGCGGTTAGGCCTTATAGTCCTTTATCCACTGTCTTTATAAAATGACATCTCCCTTTATGTTATATGGTCTTGCTGCAATGCTAACTGTATTGGTATTATGCATTTTGCTGCTGGTTGTGGCACGTATACTGCATTTTAGAGCACGTTAGTTAAAATAAATATTTTATACTATCTTCGTGTCTCTGTCAGATCTTTTGTGTACAAGTGCGAGAGAGTGAGCGAAAAGGTGTGTCTTGTTACCACGATTCCTGAGAGATCCGGAAGTGTTGTTTTCTGGGGTGTCTAATCATTGGTTTCTCCATTTGTGAGTAGGAGAGCGAGTGAGACACTATAGCGAGTCGGTCCTGGGCTCGTGGGCACTAAGGCGATAGGAAGGCATAGCCTCTGTACACCAAGGTCCCATAATCCTGCGCATAGTTCTGTGTATGTGCAGAATCCCTGCAACAATATGACACACGGATATCAATTGTTCCCTTGGTGTTACTGCACGGTGCTATGTGCCATAGGGACATCTATTAGTCACCATGTGTAAGAAAACAAGTTACTTACCTGTAACTACAGTTATCCAGTATTGGTATCTTTCATAGATTCACATGCCTGAATCATTCCCCGCCGCCGAGATGGGAGTCCCACGGTAAAATACAAAAGTAGTGCCATAAGTAATAAATAGGCCAAAAGAGGCCAAAGGCTATACTTAGTAGCCTATCTACGTCCTTATAGGAAAAGGACCAAAAGTCAGCTCCAACCAATCAGCTATCAGCACCCTCTAGAACACTCCCAACAGAAGCAGTTCTCCTCAGATTTTCCAAGCACAAGTGGGGAGTAAATATCCCTAAAAACACTGAGAACTGGTTCCACGGGAGAGGGTGGGTGCATGTGAATCTGATGAAAGATACCAATACTGGATAACTGTAGTTACAGGTAAGTAACTTGTTTTCTTATCCAGTATTGGGGTATCTTTCATAGATTCACATGCCTCAATCAGAATAGCAAGCAGTACCGAAATTGTACTGTCGTTTGCGGATGGTGGGAGACTTACCATTTAACACTCCCAATATAAATCCACCATTTTGAAATATTGCAATGACAAAGCATAAAAGCAATAACCATACAGTGGATATAAGAAACATATAAATTGAGAAACATAAGAGCATGAACATTGTAATCAGTGCAACAGTAAAGAAAACTGATAATAGACCAGCTTTAAAGAAATGTAAAGAATCTGACCTTATTGAAAGAGATGGCGTAACACAGCTTGTCCAACCGCTGCATCCTCCTTTGTGCAGATTGGAGGCAGTAGTGTCTTGTGAACGTGTGGACATTCTTCCATGTGCGTAGCACGGCATATCTTGTCCAATGTAACTCCAGCAAACAAAGCTGTAGAAGCCATAACAGTTCTGGTGGAATGTGCTTTAGCTTTCACCCTGAGAGGCTTGTTTGCTTTTCGTGGCAGAAGTGAATAGCCGATGCAACCCATCTGGCTATTGTAGCCTTTGTTACAGCAGTTCCTTGTTTCCCTTGACCATAGGCCACTAACAGTTGATCCGTTTTTCTAATATCCTTTGTCCTCTGAAAATAAAACTTCAAACATCGTTTTACATCTAACGAATGTAATGTCCTCTCAGCTGGAGTAGATGGATCCGGGAAGAAAGTTTGCAATATAACCGGTTCGTTCAAGTGAAATTGTGTGGGTACTTTTGGAATGAACTTAGGATTCGTCCGCAGGATCACATAGTTCTGTGTAAAACACAAGAATGGTTCTTTGATCGTTAAAGCCTGAATCTCACTAACCCTCCTTGCAGAGGTGAGAGCCAGTAAGAGGGCTACTTTCCATGTGAGATATTTGAGATCTGATTTATGGATTGGTTCAAATGGTTGTCTCCTCAGTTGTGCTAACACCACATTGAGCTCCCACTCCGGAGGCGGCGAAATCACAGGAAGGAAAGTGCGAAAAAGTCCCTTCATGAATTGTTTTACAAGAGAAGACGAACATTAAGAAGGAAGCTGCAGGGATTTCTTGTATCTGGAAATAGCAGCCATGTGAACCTTGACTGACGAGAAAGTGATTCCAGACTTGGCCAGTGAGAGTAAGTAAGGTAAAATCTGTTCAGCAGGAGCTTGGACTGGATGAACTTTATTGTTTTCACACCAACAACAAAATCTTTTCCATTTTAAACGATACGTCTTGATAGTGCTTTCAGCACGAGATTTAGACAGTATGTCTCGACAGTCCTGTGAAATACTGAGATCCTTGAACTCTAGGAATTCAGGAGCCATGCGTGTAAGTGCAGGGATTGCGGATCCGGATGGACTACCTGACCACTGTTCCTTGATAACATGGTCGGTGTCGGATGCAGGCGAATGGGTTTGTCTTGTGACAACAGCAGAATCTCCTGGAACCAAAACTGTCTGGGCCAACGGGGTGCAATCAGAATTAGGCGGCAGCCTTCCAGGTTCAATTTCTTGAGCCCTCTGGGGATTAATGGAATGGGGGGAAAAGCGTAGGCATAGAACCCGGACCATCTCATTGAAAGGGCATTTCCCCTTGACCCCGGTTGAGGGAACCTGCTGGCGTAATATCGGCATTTCTTGTTCTCATTTGACACAAACAGATCTAGAGCTGGGTTGCCCCATGTCTGAAAGATCTTGTTCACTTGAGTTTGTTCCAACTCCCACTCGTGGCAGCCTGATAGAGATCTGCTTAGCGAGTCCGCTAGTGTATTGTGTAGACCCTTGACATGCTCGGCCTGCGAGGTTATTCCGTGAAACATTGTCCATTCCCATAATTCTTGCGCTTCCTGGGAAAGGTTTATGGACCTTGGTCCTCCTTGTTTGTTTATGTAGTACATGCTGGTCGTATTGTCGGTACGGACCAGCACTGAGGAACCTGCTATCCTTGGAAGGAAAGCCTGCAGAGACAAGAAAATGGCCCGAAGCTCTAGACTGTTGATGTGCTGCTGTTTCTGTAACTGAGACCTTCTTCCCTGGATCTGTAAATCCTGCAGATGACCTCCCCATCCTTCCATGGAAGCGTCTGTCGTTAATACGAAATCCGGGATGTCTTGCAGAAAAGAGAGACCTTGGGCAAGATTTGCTGTTTGAGACCACCAACGGAGTGCGTCCACCATACGTGTGGTTATTTGGATAACATCCTCGAAATAACCCAATGCCTGTTGCCATTGTTTCTGCAATTCCTCTTGAAGAGGTCTCATTTTGAGCCACGCTAAAGGGATCAAGTTGATCGCTGAGGAGCACATTCCTAGGAGCGACTTGAATGTTCAAACTGAAACTGACGCTCTTTTTGAAATTGTTGTCGCTAATTTTTGAAGGCGCACTTGACGATCTTGAGACAAGAATGCTTTGCACTGGACAGTGTCCAGGGATGCTCCGAGGAATAGAATGCTCTGAGTTGGAATTAAATTTGATTTGCCCATGTTCAAAGTGAGCCCTAGTGAATCGAACAGACGGAGACCGATTGCTGTAGCAACCTTGGCTTCTTGCTTCGACGGAGCTTTGAGCAGCCAATCGTCGAGGTATGGGAAAACTTGGATCCCCTGGGATCGTAAAGTCGCTGCTACCGGTGCTAAGCACTTGGTGAAAATCACTGGCGCCGATTTTAGGCCAAAAGGGAGAACCTTGAATTGATAGTGGGTGCCAGCCACTGTGAATCGCAGATGTTTTGGATGGATAGGGATATGAAAGTATGCGTCTTCCATGTCCAGAGAAGTCATGAAATCCCCTTCGTTTAAGCACCCCAGAATATCGGAAAGTGTTACCATCCGGAATGTTTGTTTTTTGAGAAATTTGTTGAGATTACGGAGATCCAGAATCGGTCGCCATTCTCCTGACTTCTTTTTAATTAGGAGGAAACGAGAGTAGAAACCTGTTCCTCTCTGCGTGGATGGAACTTCTTCTATTGCTTTCTTGACGAGCATTATCAAGACTTCTTTGCGCAATAAGTGAACACGAGGGGGAGGGGGACCCTTGGGCGGGGTGGTAGGTGGTATTTGGTGAATTTCTAGTGTATGAGTCTTGGTGACGAGGTCCAGCACCCAGCGGTCTGAAGTGATCTCGTGCCACCGCTGTGCATAAACAGAAATGTTCGCACCCACGGGTAGGGGGGTAATGTTGACTGGCACCCTGAGAAGCTCATTGCTTTCTGGCAGAATCACGGCCTTGTTGTTGTGTTCGCTTCCGGCCACCCTGGCGAGAGAAACCAGCCGTCGATGACTGACGGTAGGAGGATTGATTGTACGACTGTCGATATTGAGGTTGGTATTGTCGATACTGCTGATTCGACTGATAGTCGCCCCGATATGTAGAGAATCCTCGCCCTCTGGCTCCTCTGAAAGGTATGCGTCTATATATTGTAGAGCACCTAAAGATTTTGTGGTGTCTGTGTCATTTTGATTGCCAAAAGGGCGTCATCTATATGTTTCCGAACAGTGAATCCCCATCATAGGCCATGTCCAGTATCTTCATCTGAACTTCGGGTCTAAAGGTAGTCGCTTTAAGCCAACCTTGGCGCCGAAGAACAGCTGCCCCAGCTAACTGCCGAAAGCTTGTGTTGGCGATGTCTAATGCGCAGTCAATTGTTTCAGAGGCAGCTCGTTCACCTTCTAACAAGATCTTCCGTGCCTCCTCTCTTTGATCCTCTGGGATAAGATCTATGAATCCCGCCATATCTGACCACATTTGGCGGTCATAACGGCCAATGATGGCCAAGGCATTAGCAGCCCTAATTGAAGCTGCAGCCATAGATGAGAATTTTTTCCCTAAAAGATCCATACGACGTCCCTCCTTGTCTGGAGGAGTGGTAATTGGCGTTTCAGGGCTTTTAGAACGCCGTTGTGCAGCCTGAGATATTACCGAATCTGGCCTCGGATGACCTATAAGGCAAGATGGACTGTTCTCTGGAGCGCGGTATTTCTTCTCTATTCGAGGCAACACCGCAGTTATGGATGCCGGCGTTTTCATGATTTTCACGCCCTCTTGCCAGATGTAATCAATGATGGGAATAGAGCGAATGACCTTCCTGGTATCCTCCTTGAAGTCATGTAAAAAACCGTCTGTTTGTTTGACCGCAATAGGGAGCTGAAACCTAGTAGCTGCTCTTTGCATTAAATTATGAAATCCTCCAATGTCCTCGGGAGGAGAATCAGAGGGCAAATGCGGAGGCGGAGATGGTGTCTCGATGATATAATCGTCCCATGGATCTGGAGCATCTGCCTGTTTAGGCAATTCGTCTTCCTCAACCTCCTCATCCGAAGAGGAACTGTCTTGAAGTTCATTGGCAGGTGGATCTTGAGCAGGAGCCGGAGTACTAGGTCGAGTAGGCTCTGGTACTGTAACAGGAACTTCTACTTGTGGAATTGGGTTCTCTATCGGAATCTGCTGCGGAGGAAATCTCTGACTATAATCCGCCAGCATAGCCTGTAGGTCTTGTTGGAGGAAGATGAGACGTTTCCCTCTGACGAGATTCCTGCCTGTGATGAAACTGGTATGTATGCCTCGGAGCCATATATTGCCCATGGTAGTAATGCTCCTCTTGGTAATCATCCTCGTCAGTGTCTTGACATTTAACATTAAGCTCCGATGGACTTTGAGCCACTCTGCATGGGTCTTCCTCCTCTTCCTCATCATAATCCTCGTCCTCCATGAAACCTTCTAACAGATGGGAAGGTGGTAGCGGAGAAAT
Organism: Calotriton arnoldi; assembly: GCA_963921515.1. Lineage (NCBI taxonomy): Eukaryota > Metazoa > Chordata > Amphibia > Caudata > Salamandridae > Calotriton > Calotriton arnoldi. The sequence goes on from CAWUFW010014883.1 coordinate 297,129, forward strand.
TTTACTATAGTCCTGGAAAGGCCTTTGAATTGTCTTTATCTGATAAACTCTCCTCGACTGGGGCGTCGACGGTGCAGAAATATGAATGGTAGGAATGTCTCTCGCCGACCGTCCTGTCGTTGACAGTGGTAAAATCACAGGTACGTTCAAAGATGGTACCGTCGACGGTGTTGTCGTTGATGCCTCTACCGTCGACGGTGTCGTCGTCGATGCCTCTCCCGTCGACGGTGTCGTCGTCGACGGTGCAGTTGGAATCTTCGTCGACAATAGCTTCGTCGACGGCTTCTTCATCGATGGTGCGTCGTCGACGGGTTTTAACGATGGCCTCGTCGAAATAGAAATTCTCGTCGACGAGATAGATGATAAAATAGCCGTCGTCGAAATAGTCGTCGCCGTCGACGATGGTGTCGACGACGTAATGCATACCGTCGACTATGTGGTAAAAGTCGTAGTTGACACTGATTTTTTGTGTTTTTACTCAGTTTCTGAAGAGGATGATCTTGGACGCTCTGTGAGTGGAGTAGAATGCGGAGATGATGCTGGCTCAGAGGAGTGTTTAGAACTCCTCTCTTTGTGAAGAGATTTTTCCTGGGAAGTTTTCAGATGTTTTCTTCCCTCACCTGAGGAGCCTTCTTGAGACCTAGCCCTCTTGCTAGATGTTGAAGCTCGGTCCTCTTCCTCAGCCAAAGAAGAAGGACGCTCTTAAGATTTGAGCCACAAAAGTAATCTTGCCTCTCTGTCCCTCAGAGTCTTGCTGGGAAAGGTACGGCAGATTTTACAATCTTTAGCCTCATGTTTGGGGTAGAGGCAATAAAGACAATCTTTATGAAGATCATCAACATGGACCCTCTTCTTCCCACAGGTCCTGCAGGAGCGGAAGAGGCCCTTGTCAGACATACTTGCTTGAAGAGCTGAAGAGAAGAAAACTGGAAGGGAGTCTCCCTGAGTGCTACTCACACAAAGTTGCGTTGAAAATCTGAGGAGAACTGCTTCTGTTCGGAGTTTTCTAGAGGGTGCTGATTGGTTGGAGCTGACTTTTGGTCCTTTTCGTATATGGACGTAGATAGGCTACTAAGTATAGCCTTTGGCCTCTTTTGGCCTATTTATTACTTATGGCATTACTTTTGTATTTTACCGTGGTACCCCCATCTCACGACGGGGAATGATTCAGGCATGTGAATCTATGAAAGATACCCCAATACTGGATAACTGCACCATGCTACGTGCCACAGGGATATCTATTGTTCACCATGTGTAACAGCACCATGCCATGTGCCACAGGGACATCTATTGGTCACCTGGTGTAACTACACCATGCTATGTGCCACAGGGACTTTTATTGGTCACTTGGCGTAACTGCACCATCCTATGTGCCATCCGGGACCTCTGTGTCACCTGGTGTAACTGCACCCTGCCATGTGCCATAGGGACATCTATTGGTCACCTGGTATAAGTGCACCATGCTGGTAGCCACAGGGACAGCGGTTGGTCATCTGGTGTAATTGCGACGTGCTATGTGCCACGTCTATTGGTCACTTGGTGTAACTGCACCACATTATGTCCCATAGGGACATCTATTGGTCACCATGTGTAACTGCACAATGCTAAATGCCACAGGGATATTTATTGGTCACCATGTGTAACTGCACTATACTATGTGCTATAGGGACATCTATTGGTCACCCTAGGTAACTGCACCATGATTTGTGCCACAGGGACATCTATTGGTCACTTGGTGTAACTGCACCATGATATGTCCTACAGGCACATCTCTTGGTCACCTGGTGTAACTGCACCATGCTATGTGCCACAGGGACATCTATTGGTCACCTGGTGTAAGTGCACAGTGGTATGTGCCACAGGGACATCTATTGGTATCCTGGTGTAACTGCACTATGCTATGTAATATAGGGACATCTATTGCTATCCTGGTGTAACTGCACCATGCTATGTGCCATAGGGACATCTATTGCTATCCTGGTGTAACTGTACCATGCTATTTGCCACTGGGCCATCTATTGGTCACTTGGTGTAACTGCACCATGATATGTCCTACAGGCACATCTCTTGGTCACCTGGTGTAACTGCACCATGCTATGTGCCACAGGGACATCTATTGGTCACCTGGTGTAAGTGCACAGTGGTATGTGCCACAGGGACATCTATTGGTATCCTGGTGTAAGTGCACCATGCTATGTGCCACAGGGACATCTATTGGTATCCTGGTGTAAGTGCACCATGCTATGTGCCACAGGGACATCTATTGGTGTCCTGGTGTAAGTGCACCATTCTGGTAGCCACAGGGACACCAGTTAGTCTCCTGGTGTAATTGTACCATAGTATGTGCCATAGGGACATCTATTGGTATCCTAGTGTAAGAGCACCATGCTTTATGCCATAGGGACTTCTATTGGTCACCTGGTGAAACTGGACCATGCCATAGGGACATCTATTTGAATTCTGGTGTAAGTGCAACACGCTATATGCCACAGGGAAATCTATTGGCCACCTAGCGTAATTGCACCATGTTATGTGCGACAGGGGTATCTATTGGTCACTTGGCTCAAGTGCAGCTTGCTTGATACCCACAGGGACACCTGTTGGTCACCTGGTTGAATTGCACGTTGCTATGTGCCACAGGGACATCTATTGGTCACTTTGTGTAACTGCACCATGCTATGTGTCATAGGAACATCTATTGGTATCCTGGTGTAAGTGCACCATGCTGTGTGCTACAGGGACATCTATTGGTCACTTGGTATAGCTGCACCATGCAATGTGCTGCAGGGACCTCCATGGTCACCTGGTGTAACTGCACCATGTTATTTGTCAAATGGACATCTATTGGTCACTTGGTGTAACTGCTCCATGCTATGTGCCACAGGGACATCTAATGGTCACCTGCTGTAACTGCACCATGCTATGTGCCATAGGGACATCTATTGGTATCCTGGTGTAACTACACCATGCTATGTGCCACAGGGACTTTTATTGGTCACTTGGCGTAACTGCACCATCCTATGTGCCATCCGGGACCTCTGTGTCACCTGGTGTAACTGCACCCTGCCATGTGCCATAGGGACATCTATTGGTCACCTGGTATAACTGCACCATGCTACGTGCCACAGGGATATCTATTGTTCACCATGTGTAACAGCACCATGCCATGTGCCACAGGGACATCTATTGGTCACCTGGTGTAACTACACCATGCTATGTGCCACAGGGACTTTTATTGGTCACTTGGCGTAACTTCACCATCCTATGTGCCATCCGGGACCTCTGTGTCACCTGGTGTAACTGCACCCTGCCATGTGCCATAGGGACATCTATTGGTCACCTGGTATAAGTGCACCATGCTGGTAGCCACAGGGACAGCTGTTGGTCATCTGGTGTAATTGCGCCGTGCTATGTGCCACGTCTATTGGTCACTTGGTGTAACTGCACCACATTATGTCCCATAGGGACATCTATTGGTCTCCATGTGTAACTGCACAATGCTAAATGCCACAGGGATATTTATTGGCCACCTGGTGTAACTGCACTATACTATGTGCTATAGGGACATCTATTGGTCACCCTAGGTAACTGCACCATGATTTGTGCCACAGGGACATCTATAGGTCACTATGTGTAACTGCACCATGCTAAATGTCACAGGGACATTTATTGGCCACTTGGTGTAACTGCACTATGCTATGTAATATAGGGACATCTATTGTTCACCTGGTGTAACTGCACCATGCTATGTGCCATAGGGACATCTATTGCTATCCTGGTGTAACTGTACCATGCTATTTGCCACTGGGCCATCTATTGGTCACTTGGTGTAACTGCACCATGATATGTCCTACAGGCACATCTCTTGGTCACCTGGTGTAACTGCACCATGCTATGTGCCACAGGGACATCTATTGGTCACCTGGTGTAAGTGCACAGTGGTATGTGCCACGGGGACATCTATTGGTATCCTGGTGTAAGTGCACCATTCTGGTAGCCACAGGGACATCTATTGGTATCCTGGTGTAATTGTACCATAGTATGTGCCATAGGGACATCTATTGGTATCCTAGTGTAAGAGCACCATGCTTTATGCCATAGGGACTTCTATTGGTCACCTGGTGAAACTGGACCATGGCATAGGGACATCTATTTGAATTCTGGTGTAAGTGCAACACGCTATATGCCACAGGGAAATCTATTGGCCACCTAGCGTAATTGCACCATGTTATGTGCGACAGGGGTATCTATTGGTCACTTGGCTCAAGTGCAGCTTGCTGATACCCACAGGGACACCTGTTGGTCACCTGGTTGAATTGCACGTTGCTATGTGCCACAGGGACATCTATTGGTCACTTTGTGTAACGGCACCATGCTATGTGTCATAGGAACATCTATTGGTATCCTGGTGTAAGTGCACCATGCTATGTGCTACAGGGACATCTATTGGTCACTTGGTATAGCTGCACCATGCAATGTGCTGCAGGGACCTCCATGGTCACCTGGTGTAACTGCACCATGTTATTTGTCAAATGGACATCTATTGGTCACTTGGTGTAACTGCTCCATGCTATGTGCCACAGGGACATCTAATGGTCACCTGCTGTAACTGCACCATGCTATGTGCCATAGGGACATCTATTGGTATCCTGGTGTAACTGCACCATGCTATGTGCCATAGGGACATCTATTGGTCACCTGGTGTAACTGTGTTGTATCCAGATAGAGACCATAATGTAGGCCCGTTCATACATGCCCTAAAATAGACGTATTCATATTTACCCTAATATGGGCATATTCGTACTTGCTCTATTATGGTCATAGCCGCATATGCCCTATTACTGTCATAACCATACTTGTCCTATTATAGTCATGATTCCTTATATAGGCATGCTCTTTCACTTACATTGGTCCCATCCAGTACACAACGTGCTCTGAGGGCTGAACGTTATCTGCCTTGTGGTTTTGCACGCACCATGGTTTTTCACAAACACAGGCCCACACTGTACTCATAAATTATGCATGACTCTCTAAGAATATTCCACCTGCATAATATGTATGTACAAAGTTCACCCCTGACGTCTTCCTAAAGCCTAATGGAGGACCAATACAAACCTTGCACAAAGATCAGTGTCTTCAGGGTATAAATACACCAAATCTTGCCCCGGTAAGATCTAGGGAACCGAGAATTCCATGCTGACACACTGACCAGAGACGCTGAGGCTCCTGCATGCAGTCGCTCCAGCTGACAGTGGTCTGACACCACCCGGACGGGGTGTCCAACTCGAGACCAGGACGGGGTCCCACACTCTCTCTATTCAGGTATGGGGGGTTCGACTAAATCCTAGAAGGATTCTTGGCTATTAGGTTTCTAGACCTACACATATGCTAGGTACACTTAGGTACATCTAGGGAGGCATTGTAGGAGTATGCACCTTTCTCTCCAATGCATTCTATATTCATGTATGTATTCATGATTGCTGCAATATGGTAGAACTGTTCTATCCCTTTGCTTTTATCGTACTGCCGATAATATATCGCTGCTTTTGCCTGCTGATTTCTGTAGCACATATATTGTACACGAGAAGAACTGTGCAATAAATACTTATTGTATCACGCCTGACTGTTTCTTCTGTGTACCTCTCTGAGACAAACAGAATGAGTAAGCACGAATGACTGAGCGAAAGGTAGTACATTGTTTCCACGATCTGAAGGATCAGGGTTGTCATGTTCTAAGGTTGCCAGAAACAAATCTCTCCCCGATAAGAGGAGACACTAGTGGCACTGCGAGCTAGCTAATGCAAACCAGGATAACATACATGGTGGGGGTGCACAGAGCCAGTCTGCCACCAAGCACGCAGTATATGTTCTCTAAACGCGCAGGTCCTGCATGGGTAATATAGGAACTACACGACATGGCGCTGCCAACGTTGGTTTGGTACTAATTTAACAGTAGAATCTGAGTAGTTCAGTCGTGCTAATTCTCAGAGAACCTACTCACAAAACCCCAGAGACGTCTGGAGTGGGTGGGCACAAACTCCGCCGCAGCTGAGTAGTACGAAAATACTATTTATTGGCTGTTGGTTATTCAAGCTTGAAGGACATTTAGTTCCTAAAAATTGTGCATCACACCTCATCTTAGTTTCCTGTGAACACTTCTTCCTCTAAACATGCCTGGTACAGATGATGAGGGAGTAGATGCAGTCCTCTTCGGAACAGAAGACCCTGAAGGTGCAAAACAAATTGCACCAAACTTCAGAAGGGCTGTCGCCATAAAACTTCTAGAAAATGGCTTAAGAGGCAGGGGTGGTAAAGTAATTTTCGTGATTGAGGCACATGAATCAAATAAAACCGAGGTATTCTATTCATGGGTTACATTCCCAGTAGCGGATCCAATGACAGATGTTGTTCACTACTACCTAGAAGGTGAAGCACCAGCGGACTATACTCCTTTTGAGGAGATAGAGGTCCCTCTGACCTACCAGGAACACAATTACTGGTTTAATGGCACCCTACCCCACATATGAGGAAGAGCAAGATTAGGCACGCTCGGAGGAGCAGGAACCACATGGCCCATATTAGCGGCATACACTCCACATCCTGACATTGGCACATTGCCACAGCCAGAATTACTCGTACAACACAGAGATTTAAATTAAAATCTACAGAAACCTCACACAATTTGTGATGAGGACTTGAACAGTACAACCTGCACCAGCTGGAGCACAGGATACTCCATTCCAAAATACAGGAAATAAAATTACTCCACAAACTTTACACGCGGTAATGGGCAAAATGCCAGCAAAACGCGAACAAATCCCATTCTGGTTAGCTCAGAAAATAACTCGGCTTGAAGCAGTATTCCCGAATACTACCGCCAGTGATAAAGAATTTTAACAATCTACTTGCCCATGGGGATCACACCACAACTTGAGGATTGCACCTCTTGGGGTTCAGTCTTTGCTGCCATATATACCAGAACACATGGTATCCCGTCACTAGCAGTAGTACCTGACGTATTGAGACGGATACAAAATGAGTACGGAGCAGAGCCTGCCCTAAACTTAGGGATGAAGTTGCTAAACAACTTTGAACAAGTCTCAGCCATAATACTAGCTAACATTAAGGGGGAAGCAGCTACAGTGGCGATCCGCCAACGCCTAAGGGAGTTCAGTCCAGTTGATCAACAACACGAACTACCCAAAATAATTGAAACTGCATATGCAGAACTAGGCAGAGACAGTCTAGGTGGGAAAGCATTAAAACCACAACTGGTGGGCAGTCCTGAGAAGGACACTACTAAGCAGACACCTGCTTCTTCTAAAAAGAAGTGGGATAATAAAAAACAACAAAAGTCTAAAGACACCAGATCTCAATCCAGAGGTAGGTCTCCTCAACAGGAGCCCTCTGAAAGGAGGTATAACCTCAGGAATAGGGATAATATTAAAAAACCTGACGGGTATCAGGATATTGATACACGATCCTCTCATTCCTTTCAGGGTTCATCAAAAAACTCTGAGAGGGAAGGACGGTCGGAACACAGACAAGAGGAGCATACCAGGTCCAGAGACATGCAACGCGCTGCGGACTATGCACCTAAAAAAGAAGATAAACAAAAATCAAAACCTCAGTTCAAAAAGAAGAAGGTAGCAGGTCTCAAGATCAGACATGCCCAGAATTCTGAGGACACAGCTTCTGAACGGGCAATGGGCTCTGACGATGCTAGACAGCGCGGCAGAAGTAACAATAGCTCGCCAGAACCTGAAGGAATTTCTGGTGACAGCGGAGTTGAGTAAGTATATCACGGTGGAAACACCTGATACTCTGGTAAGTGTCCCACATAAGTTTCATGAGAACACTCCGGTTGGAGGGGGACAAGCCCAGGAAAATAAAAGGTCTCTTTTGCAAGAATCTGTCATCAGGCTATGACATTCTATTAGCAGAACAAGACTGGCCGCGAGCATTCGTCATGGAGTGCCCAACAGGAGAAGAGATAATTTTTCCGGCCTTTTCCGACCTCGTTCCCATACATCTTAAACATGCATATGCGCAGGAGTGGGCGGTTGCCCTAGCTCCAGCATTTTACAAAAATCATGCTGGTTGGGATGAGGAGTCAACTCACCACGTGATCCCGTTAAAAGTTTCCCCAAATGCCCAAAGGCAATATCCTATAAAGCAGGAAGCTAAAAAACAAGACAGGAAAATTCTAGATCAACTAGAATACCAGGGGGTGGTAGAAAATTGTCGACTGCCCCAAGGGTATAAGAATAGCCTGGGGTTGTTTTCAGCAAGGGTAACAGGGTTACTCCAAAATTTGGATGAAGAAGCATTGTCCTATGTGGATGATATTTATCTGACAGACGATGACTTACCGAGGCACTTGACCAGGGTGAGCGCCATTATTATGGGATTCGCCTCTGAGGGCTACAAATTTTAACTTTAAAAAATCAAAGATTGACCACCTCAGTGTCCTATTTTTAGGATATGAGCTGTCAAGTGAAGGAAAAAGCCTAGCAGCTAACTTTTTAGAAAAGTGTGCGCTGCTCCAACCTCCTAAATCAGTAAAGAATTTACAATAGATTCTGGGATTCCTAAATTTTGGTCGAACATTTTGGATTACGCAGAAAGAGTAAAACCTTTCTAAGACTTAATAAAACCTGATTTTTCAGTCAGACAATGGACACAGGAACATACAAATATCCTGCGTTCCCTACAGGAAGACATGATGACTTCTAAACATTTACGAACACGCGTAAACGCACATAATTTGGTGATCCGAGTAATAGCATGTCAATGCGGGTACACTTATTTCTCCAGTATTGGGGTATCTTTCATAGATTCACATGCCTGAATCATTCCCCGTCTTCGGAGTGGGAGTCCCAAGGTACATAAAAAAGCAATAATTATGCACATAATAACCATAATATAGGTAATATAGAACCAGGAAGTAAGTAGATGGAGACTACAATGGAAGAAAACTTCCACATTTATGACTTGTCCAAGTCATTATATACAGTCCAAACTGCAGCCAATCAGGCGACAGCACCCTCCGGAATGCTCTCCCCAGAGGCTCAGGTTCTCAGATTTTCTCACACAAGAGTGTACCAAAGTGAAAAGAGCATAACGAGCCTCTGAGGGGAGGTGGGTGGGTTGCATGTAAATCTATGAAAGATACTAGAAAAATTTCATAAATGTATGCATAGAACAGCGGAATGGTTGAAAGAGAACTCACTGCAATTTAATGGTGAAAAAACTGAAATCCTGTGGTGTACTGCAGGCAAAATTCAGCGACCATTCCCAGTAGATTTCTGGCCTGGCCCGGCCAATAACTCCGTATTGCCCGCTAGTTCAGTGCGCAATTTAGGAGTGATGCTGGATAGCAATTTACAACTAGACTCTCAGGTGAATAAAACGGTGAACACTTGTTTATCTCTGCTCCGAGCTCTTCGGAAGATCCTCCCGTTTTTACCTACCCTTGCTAGACCTCAAGTGGTGCGGAGTATAGCTTTAAGCAGACTGGATTATTGTAATGCACTCCTTTTAGGTGCTCCAGCATCCCTGATAATAAAATTGCAAAGAGTCCAGATTATGGCGGCTAAGTTGGCATTAAATCAACCGCGTAGGGCCTCGGCCTCATTGGCGTTAAAGGACCTACATTGGTTGCCCATCGCGCAAAGAGTCCAATTTAAGGCACTTTGTATTGTATATAGGGCAATACATAAAACTGGACCTAAATTGTTGCAAAAGAAATTTGTATGGTATTCCCCTGTTAGATGCTTGCGCTCTTCTTCTGCTAATCTGGTTTGCGTTCCCCATGTTAGTAGAGTGCGAATGGGTGGCAGATCTTTTAGCTTTACAGCATCTAGACTTTGGAACGCTTTGCCTCTGGAAATCAGACAACTGAACACCTTGTCACGCTTCAGGAAGGAACTGAAAACCAGACTGTTTCCTAGAAACTGATTCCTGCCTATCTTGGTTTAGCTACGTGCAATGGATGATTGGTAACTTAAGCGCCAGGATACCCTTGGGGTGGCAGCTGCGCTATACAAGTGTACCTTACATTACATTACATACCAATACTGGTTTTTCCTCTCCACAACAATTTCCCTCGGGATGGTATGGAGAGGAGTACCGCAATGCTACGCCCATTCCTTCCATGGCCTCTCTGTAAGCTCGAGAGCTAAACGCCGAGCCGCGGTCAGAATTTAACGTGCCAACTGCGTATGTGCCAATAAAGACTCGCAAATCTTTTATAACAGTTCGAGCGTCAGCCGAGCACGGAGGCCAGACCTTGGGTAAATTTGAGCTGGACGCGCACGAACTGACAACCTAATGCTGTCTAAGAATGGTATCTGTACAGGACCTGCTGTGGTGGACCCTTTCATCTACTTGCAGATGTCGCAGTTCCAGACATAGTCTCTAATCAGCCTTCTCATCACGGGCCACCAGTAGCATTCTTTTAACAAAGAAACGGTCTCCCTAAGTCCCTTATGTACAGAACCTTCCCCTTCGTGTGCCGCCATAATTAAACCTAACCTACGATCCATATTTAGTATTACTCTATCCCCCACTCCAGGAATCTGAGCATATGGAATGTTGTGTGCATCTAACTTGTAGGAGTATTTGAGTGGAAATCTCTTTGGTACTGCTGTGCTGCCTTTGCGTGAAGCAATGACAGCTACCATAATTTCTCAGTCTACTCTCGTTTTTGAACGCGTGACTGCAGCTACTGCGGCTGTGCGGACAGCCCCTTTTGCGGCTTCATCAGCCAATGAATTCCCTTCAACGTGAACGCCATCACGCTGATGACTCAGTGTATGTATCACATGAGCCCTTGGTAGTTCGTTTCTCAACTCTACTACCTGTTCCCATAGCATTTTATGTTTAATTGTGCCACCTTTTGCATCTTTGAACCCATTTTGTTCCCAATCATGTAGATATTCATTGTATGACTGTACACAGTAAAAGGAATCACACACAATAAGTGTGGGGAATTCGTGTTCCGTATTTACAAGTGCCAGTATAAGTGCTTTGAGTTCTGCCAACTGAGCCGTGCAGTCTCCTAGAGATTGCGTTTTAGTACAGCTTGGAATGGAACTTGCCATCACGCATGCGACCTTTAACCATTGCACATGCCGCGCTGTAAGCTTGCTTGCTTCCTGTGGATGGTTGAGCAGATCCGTCAGTGTAAATAATGTATTCATACTGATCGAGAGGCAAAATTTCATTTGGTAGAGGATATTCTTGTTCATATTTAGGAATGCCTGAGTTTTTAAACTTGGATCAAATCTGTATTCAACATCCGTCGCAATAAGAGAATTAGCCCATTGTATCCATCTTGGATGCAAGGCTTTAGCATTTGGAATGTTAGCTTTTGTAACAGCTTCTAAAGCTGGTACTGGGGTCACGACAATTATGCGTTTTCCCTGAGCCAGAGCTCTTTCTCTTGCTACCGCGGTCTGAACTGCTGTCAGGACTTTTTCTGTTGAAGTGAAAATGCATCTCTGCGTTTGTATACAGGTGTGATTTGTATGCGATTGGTACAGTTTCACCTTCATTAAAAGTTAAGAACAATAGTTACTTACCTGTAATCTGTGGTTCTCCAGTATTGGTATCTTTCATAGATTCACATGCCTGAATCATTCCCCGTCGTCAGAGTGGGAGTCCCACGGTACATAAAAAAGCAATAATTATGCACATAATAACCATAATATAGGTAATATAGAACCAGGAAGTAAGTAGATAGAAACTACAATGGAAGAAAACTTCCACATTTATGACTTGTCCAAGTCATTATATACAGTCCAAACTGCAGCCAATCAGGCGACAGCACCCTCCGGAATATGCCTTTAGGACATAAAATGGTGCAGTTACACCAAGTGACCACTAGATGTCCCTGTTGCACATAGCATGGTACAGTTACACCAGGTGGCTAATTAATGTCCCTGTGGCATTTTGCATGGCTTAGTTACACATAGTGACCTATAGATTACCCTGTGACACACATCATGGTGCAGTTAAACAGGGTGACCAATAGATGTCCCTATAGGACAAAGCATATTGCAGTCACACCAGGTGGCCAATAAATGTCCCTGTGGCATTTAGTATGGTGCAGTTACACATGGTGACCAATAGATGTCCCTATGGCACATAGCATAGAGCAGTTACACCAGGTGACCAATAGATGTCACTATATCACATAGCATAGAGCAGTTACACCAGGTGACCAATAGATGTCCCTGTGGCACATAGTATGGTGCAGTTACACCAGGAGACCAATAGATGTCCCTGTTGCACATAGCATAGAGCAGTTACACCAGGTGACCAATAGATGTCACTATATCACATAGCATAGAGCAGTTACACCAGGTGACCAATAGATGTCCCTGTGGCACATAGTATGGTGCAGTTACACCAGGAGACCAATAGATGTCCCTGTTGCACATAGCATAGAGCAGTTACACCAGGTGACCAATAGATGTTCCTGTGGCTATCAGCATGGTGAACATACACCAGGATACCAATAGATGTCCCTATGTCACAAAGCATGGTGCAGTTACAGCAGGATACCAATAGATGTCCCTATGGCACATGGCATAGTGCAATTACACCAGGGGACAAATAGGTGCACATAGCATGGTGCAGGCACACCAGGTGACCAACAGATGTCACTGTGGCACATGGCATGGTGCTGTTAAACATGGAGAACAATAGATATCCCTGTGGCACGTAGCATGGTGCAGTTACACATGGTGACTAATAGATGTCCCTATGGCACGTAGCATGGTTCAGTTACACCAAGTGGCCAATTGATGTCCCTGTGGCAAATAGCATGGTGCAGTTACACTAGGTGGCCAACAAAAGTCTCTGTGACCTATCAGCATGGTGCACTTACACCAGGATACCAATAGATGTCCATATGGCACATAAGAAAACAAGTTACTTACCTGTAACTACAGTTATCCAGTATTGGTATCTTTCATAGATTCACATGCCTGAATCATTCCCCGTCGTCTGAGTGGGAGTCCCACGGTACATAAAAAAGCAATAATTATGCACATAATAACCATAATATAGGTAATATAGAACCAGGAAGTAAGTAGATAGAAACTACAATGGAAGAAAATTTCCACATTTATGACTTGTCCAAGTCATTATATACAGTCCAAACTGCAGCCAATCAGGCGACAGCACCCTCCGGAATGCTCTCCCCAGAGGCTCAGGCTCTCAGATTTTCTACTGCACGTCGTGTGAAGGGAGTCTCCCTGAGCTCTGCTCAGTATTTTTCTATTTCTTCAGAAATATTTTCATTTCAGGATGTCTTCATCTAAAAGATCTCTCTTTCGACCTTGTGAGTCTTGTGGGAAGCTCCGGCTATTTTCTGAAGACCCCCACAAGAAATGCATTTATTGCCTGTATCCTGATCACCAGGTGAGAGACTGCAAGATCTGTAGGATCTTCCCTCAAAAAACTCTCAAAGACAGAGAAGGACGTCTACTTCTGTGGCTACAGAAGATTAAGGGTCAAGACAACCCCTTATCTGATGTGGGGAGTATTGCCTCGGGCTCAACTGCGTCCTCTAGGAAGAGGATTGCTGAGGAGGTCTTGTCTTCTCCTGGAGCTAAGGTGTCGAGAAAACAGCAAGCCTCAAAAGGTGCTGAATTGCCTTCCTCCTCAAAAAAGGCTCCTCCGCCTTCTAAAAGTAAGCCTCTGCCTACTACCCCCCTAGAAAAACTGCGAAGTCTCTGGCTTCAAAACGACTTCCTGAGACGGATTTACCTCAGAAAAAAGTACCATCGTCGACGACGACTTCGTCGACGAAGCTCACCGTCGACGCTACAACAACGTCGACGGCCACCTTCTCGTCGCCGAGACCACAGATGATCATGTCGTCGGCGTCATCACCGTCGACGCTGGTTTCTGTCTCCATAAAGCCAATCTCGTCGACGACAGAAATTAGATCTACCGTCGACGTCCCTTCGTCAACGAAGATTAGAAAACTCTCGTCGACGATTGCCTCGTCGACGATTGCCTCGTCGACGATTGCCTCGTCGACGACCGCCTCATCGACGACCACCTCGTCGTCGAAGACTACCTCGTCGTCGAAGACTGCCTCGTCGTCAAAGACTGCCTCGTCGTCAAAGACTGTCTCGTCATCGACCACTGCCTCGTCGACGGTTACCTCATTTACATCGGCTCCATTGATGACGACTCCGTCGACGGCTCCCTCGTCGACGCTACAATTATCTTCTTGCACAGAATTGCAGGTTTGGTCAGCGACTGCGGCCACGGCACCCTCTGCACCATCTACGACACCTGTGCAATTACCACCATTGACAACAGCATCTTCCTTGCTGCACAGACGTGGTTCTTCATTGGAGATCCTCTCTCCACTGCATATTTCCCCTACTAAGGTACCTCTAGTTACCTGCACAGTTACTAGATTATGGGGAGGATGATGAGGAATCCGAAGACGATGACAGATTTCGCACTGCCAGGAGCCCTTCAGAATTATTCATTAAATATCAGGAGGACGATCAGGATGACAATCCTTCCCCAGAGACTGTTGGTCCAGCTCCAGATGCGATCCCGACGGCGCAAATGCCTTTGGCTCTATTAAACAATCTACAATTCATGTTGGATGATTATCGCCGTTTCCCTCCATCTGAATCGGCTTCATCCATTCCGCCGACACCTGTGCCTCAAACTTCCTTTTCTGCGTTGAGGTCACCCAGACCACCGTCTCCAGTGCCTTCTCATCATTCCCATGATGCTCACACCTCGGACAACGATAGGGAGGAAGGAGAGTTGGATGACAGATCGCTTCTTACGGAGTGGGACGATTACCAGCTACAAACTCCGTCTCCTTCAACTCCAGCTCCCATCGATTCTCCTCCAGTTGACATCGGAGGTTTTCATCTTCTTATGGAAAGGGCAACACAAAGGTTCCTCTTGCCTATGGAAACAAAAAAGGATGACTGTTTCCTATATGACTTTAAAGATCAGCCGAGGAAGCAGGTACGGACCATCCCAATAATTTACTTCATTTGGAAAGAGGGATTGAAGGTCATGAAAGCGCCTGCTTCTGTTCCTGCGGTCCTACCTCGCCTCGACAAAAAATATAAGGCGCCAGACAACTCGCCTGCATGTCTCATAGGTCAACCAAAAACTGACTCTCTTATTGCCCAAGCGGCGCAACGACTAGCTAGAAACCCCTCTTCTCCAATCACAGCTCCTCCAGATCGGGATGGCAGGCGATTGGACACTATTGGAAAAAAGGTTTCCACCATGGCAGCGACAATAGTCCGTGCTGCTAATTCACTGGCCATACTAGGCCGGTATGACAGACCGATGTGGTCGGACATCTCTCCCTACATCGACATGTTGCCAGAACCATCCAAATCAGAGGCTTTAAAAATCCTACAAGAAGGAGAGCGTATCTCTGCGGAGATCATAGATTCGGCCGTGGATGTCGCATCTACAGGATTTAGGCAACTAGCAGATGCCGCAGTACTACGACGGCAAGGCTGGCTCAAATCAACATCTTTTCGCCAGGAGGTTCAGGCAAAAATAATCGATATGCCGTTTGATGGTGAGTCACTGTTTGGCCAACATGTGGATGAAGCCCTTCAAGCCATTAAAAAGGATACCGAGACAGCAAGATCTCTCGGTACTCTCCAGTTTTGGAAGCCGCCCTTTCATGGCGCTAAAGGCCATGGATCTTTTTCTACTCGAGGAGGATATAACCAACAAAGGTCATACCAGTCCTTCCAAAGTAATCAACGATACCAATCTCAATGCCAACAGTCTTACGGACAACGAAATACCTCCTATTCACAGAATAAGAGAAAGCCTTCCTATCGCGGACGCAACACATCTAAAAAAACAGTGAAAACAGCCACCTGCCACCTATTATACCGCCTACCCCTTTAAAAGTTGGAGGAAGAATCTCCCAATTTTACTCGAACTGGTCTGCTATAACATCAGATAAGTGGGTCCTGGACATTGTGGCCAGAGGCCATGTTCTAGAGTTCATAAAGATTCCTCCAAACTCTCCTCCCAAAGTCCCACCTCCAGCTCATCTCAAGGAGCTTTTTCCCCAGATAAATTTGATGCTAAGAAAGGGAGCGATCGAGATGGTCCCTCAATTGCAAAGGGGAACCGGGTTTTATTCAAGATTTTTCCTGATCAAGAAAAAATCGGGAGAATGGCGCCTCATTCTGAATCTTCGCTCCCTCAACAAATATTTTAAAAAGTTATCCTTCCGGATGTTAACGCTTCAAGAAATCCTTCACTTCCTTTCTGCGGGGGATCACATGGCCACCCTCGACCTCCAGGACGCGTATTTCCATGTACCGATCCTTCCCAGACACAGAAAATTCTTGCAGTTCAGAGTGGCTGGCAGGGACTTCCAGTTCAAAGTCCTTCCTTTCGGACTGCGTTCCGCACCCCGTGTGTTTACCAAGGTTCTAGCACCAGTGGCCGCGCACCTTCGTCTGGAAGGGATCCAAATCTTTCCGTAACTAGACGACTGCCTTATCAAGGCGAATTCTTTCACGGTCGCAAGCGCCCACATTCATTGGTGTTTGTCCCTCTTCCAATCTCTGGGCCTCTCCATCAATCTCGACAAGTCTCATCTCGTCCCATCGCAAAGACAGACGTTCTTGGGAGCCACGTTAGACACTCAACTGACACTAGCATTCGTCTCAACCGAAAGGCAAAGAAAAATTTACAGACTTGCTCACCTGTTGCGCTCAAAAAGGTGCGCTTCAGTCCGGCAGTTAGTCATTTCTGGGGATGATTTTTTCATTCATTCCTTTACTCCCCAACTGCCATCTCCGAATGAGACCCCTACAAGAGGAGCTCAACCACCAATGGTTGCAGGTTTCAGGGTCTTTCGACGATCTCATTCGCATCACTCCCCGGATGCGAGAAGCCTTACTCTGGTGGACTCGCAAAAGGAACGTGGAAAAAGGGTGCGCATTCCTAGTGGAAGCTCCAAGTTTCACCATCACTACAGATGCATCTCTCGAAGGGTGGGGAGCGCACCTTCAAGGGCTCACAGTCAGCGGCAAGTGGAACGTCCAGCAACGGACGTGGCATATCAACCTTCTAGAATTGCTAGCCATCTTCCTCGCCCTAAAATCCTTTCGCACCATCATTCTGGGGGCATCAGTATTAATCCGGACGGACAACACAACAAGTATGCACTACTTGAACAAACAAGGAGGAACAAAGTCTGCCCGACTCTCTCAACAAGCCCAACAAATTTGGGACTGGGCGATACGACACAGGATCAGCTTGTCAGCGATACATGTTCCGGGAGTTTCCAATGTCCTGGCAGATTCCCTCAGCAGATCAACAGTATCCAATCACGAGTGGGAGCTACATCAACCAACGTTGGATCGAATTTTTCAGGAGTGGGGTCGTCCCGATCTAGACCTGTTTGCGACCAGTCAGAACCGCAAATGCCCATTCTTTGCAAGTTGGCTTCCCCACAAGGGGTCACGCGGGAATGCGTTTTCGATGAATTGGTCGCAGATCTATGCTTACGCCTTTCCTCCGATAACGTTGGTTACCAGGGTTCTCCGGAAAATGAAGAGAGAACCTTGTCGCCTAATTCTCATTGCCCCCAGGTGGCCTCGCCAGTTCTGGTTTACCGAACTCCTCCTTCTCTCGGAATGCGATCCCATTCAGTTTCAACCAATACCGAACCTTCTGTCCATCCAGAATGGGCAGATCTGTCATCCGGACCCTGCATCTCTGAGATTAGCGGCCTGGCGCCTGAGCACCTTGAATTCGCTCATTTAAATATTCCTGCGGACTGTAAGGAAGTCTTAGCCAATGCTCGAGCGCCTTCCACTATTAAGACGTACAGGCTTAAATGGAAAAGGTTTTGCTTGTGGTGTCAAACTGCCGCTATTCATCCGATCCATGCAAAACCGGAGCAGATCCTACCATTCTTTTTGCACTTGGCAAGATCAGGCCTTTCCCATTCTACTCTGAAGGTATTTTTAGCGGCTATTTCAAGATATCGGCAAGATGGTTCCAATGCTCTTTATTCAGCTAGGATCATTCAGCAGTTCTTCAAAGGATTGTTTCGGATGTTTCCTCCTATCTGCCGCCCATCTCCATCCTGGCATCTTAACGTGGTGCTTGCACAAATTATGCGACACCCCTTTGAACCTATTCATAGAGTGGATTTGAAGTTTCTCTCCTGGAAGGTGTCTCTGTTGTTAGCTTTAACATCAGCTAGGAGGGTTAGTGACATTCAAGCCTTCACTATTAATCCGCCTTTTCTTCAATTCACTTCGAACTTGGTAGTGCGACGCACTAACCCCAGTTTTATGCCTAAAGTACCTTCGTACTTCCATCTAAACGAACCAATAATTTTAAAAACTTTCTTCCCTAATCCTCAATCAACTGCGGAAAGGACTTTGCATACCCTTGACATCAAAAGATGTCTCAAATTCTATTTACAACGGACTTCTTCCATCCGCAAATCTGACCAGTTATTTGTGGCCTATGGAAAAATACGCCAGGGACACCCAATATCCAAACAGACCATAGCTCGTTGGATTTCTGCTGCGATTTGTTTCTATCATCAGCAAGCAGGAAAACCATTACGAACAATTCCAAGAGCACATTCTACTAGAGCAGTGTCCTCTTCTACTGCTTTGTTTGCTGGTGTGCCTCTTCATCAAATCTGCAGAGCTGCAACATGGTCCAGCACGCACACTTTTACCAAGCACTACTGTTTGGAAGCTGCCAGTAATGCAGATACGTCTGTGGGACAAGCGGTTCTCCGTAATCTTTTTAAATAAGGTGAGCCTCTGTTCTTCCTTCCTCCTCTTTACTGTTTCCCAGACAGATATCAGCTATGTTTCTTATTTATATAACATTGCCCTATATTTATTTATATACAAATATATATATATATGCATATTATGGAACTTCTATGTAAGTTATTGCATAATGTCTCTTGTACATATGATTATGTTACAAGTAGAATCTTACGAGCATTATTATGGATGTACTGATTTCTACTCTGATTCAGGCATGTGAATCTATGAAAGATACCCCAATACTGGAGAAGAACAATAGTTACTTACCTGTAATCTGTGGTTCTCCACTATTGGTATCTTTCATAGATTCACATGCAACCCACCCACCTCCCCTCAGAGGCTCGTTATCCTCTTTTCACTTTGGTACACTCTTGTGCGAGAAAATATGAGAGCCTGAGCCTCTGGGGAGAGCATTCCGGAGGGTGCTGTCGCCTGATTGGCTGCAGTTTGGACTGTATATAATGACTTGGACAAGTCATAAATGTGGAAGTTTTCTTCCATTGTAGTTTCTATCTACTTACTTCCTGGTTCTATATTAACTATATTATGGTTATTATGTGCATAATTATTGCTTTTTTATGTACCGTGGGACTCCCACTCTGACGACGGGGAATGATTCAGGCATGTGAATCTATGAAAGATACCAATACTGGAGAACCACAGATTACAGGTAAGTAACTATTGTTCTTAACTTTTAATGAAGGTGAAACTGTACCAATCGCATACAAATCACACCTGTATACAAACGCAGAGATGCGTTTTCACTTCAACAGAAAAAGTACTGACAGCAGTTCAGACCGCGGTAGAAAGAGCTCTGGCTCAGGGAAAACGCATAATTGTCGTGACCCCAGTACCGGCTTTAGAAGCTGTTACAAAAGCTAACATTCCAAATGCTAAAGCCTTACATCCAAGATGGATACAATGGGCTAATTCTCTTACTGCGACGGATGTTGAATACAAATTTGATCCAAGTTTAAAAACTCAGGCATTCCTACAATATGAACAAGAATATCCTCTACCAAATGAAATTTTGCCTCTCGATCAGTATGAATACATTATTTACACTGACGGATCTGCTCAACCAGCCACAGGAAGCAAGCAAGCTTACAGCGCGGCATGTGCAATCGTTAAAGGTTGCATGCGTGATGGCAAGTTCCATCCAAGCTGTACTAAAACGCAATCTCTAGGAGACTGCACGGCTCAGTTGGCAGAACTCAAAGCACTTATACTGGCACTTGTAAATACGGAACACGAATTCCCCACACTTATTGTGTGGATTCCTTTTACTGTGTACAGTCATACAATGAATATCTACATCATTGGGAACAAAACGGGTTCAAAGATGCAAAAGGTGGCACAATTAAACATAAAATGCTATGGGAACAGGTAGTAGAGTTGAGAAACGAACTACCAAGGGCTCACGTGATACATACACTGAGTCATCAGCGTGATGGCGTTCACGTTGAAGGGAATTCATTGGCTGATGAAGCCGCAAAAGGGGCTGTCCGCACAGCCGCAGTAGCTGCAGTCACACGGTCAAAAACGAGAGTAGACTGAGAAATTATGGTAGCTGTCATTGCTTCACGCAAAGGCAGCACAGCAGTACCAAAGAGATTTCCACTCAAATACTCCTACAAGTTAGATGCACACAACATTCCATATGCTCAGATTCCTGGAGTGGGGGATAGAGTAATACTAAATATGAATCGTAGGTTAGGTTTAATTGTGGCGGCACACGAAGGGAAAGGTCCTGTACATAAGGGACTTAGGGAGACCGTTTCTTTGTTAAAAGAACGCTACTGGTGGCCCGTGATGAGAAGGCTGATTAGAGACTATGTCTGGAACTGCGACATCTGCAAGCAGATGAAAGGGTCCACCACAGCAGGTCCTGTACAGATACCATTGTTAGACAGCATTCGGACCATCATACAGAAAGCCCGTACCGGTCCTAGCAATCCAAGGCACAAGAACAGTACTGTTGCCGCCTCTTGCCGGGAAAAAGGAGAGAAGATTTGTCTCAATAGACTTAATCAAACCACACTATGTGGCCGATACTAAACAGCAGGCCACGTGGGCTCCAGAGTAGCAGACACCCTCCTCTTGCTACAATCCAAGAAGTCCAAACAAAGACTCATCACGTTTGAAGAGCCACCTGTACGGAATGAAGGACTAAGCAACAGTGATATGGAACTCGTTCCACTTCAACAAGAAATTCATCTTCAAAATGAAAATCAACTTAACAACCAAGTTGCAATCAGACCTAATACAGACTTTTACATCAACATGCCTCGACAAGAGAACACAGCGATTTCAACAAATCCCGATGCAATTCCAACAATTGATCGAACTGCTTCTGGCTATTTCATGAACTTTGATACGTTTTCACTGGATCCAAGCGAACCGGAAACGACGCCAGCCAAAAAAATCACACAAACAAAGACTCTTTGACTTTATGAACTTTTTTAGAAAGACTTACCTGGTGTCACCTTGGATAGAACTATGGTATATCGCTGGGATTTTATTTTTCATTTTCTGGCTAGGTTTAGTAATAACCTTTAGTATGCTTATTAATGGACGATACCTCCAGCAAAGCTTGCAGGCCCAAGAAGTGAATTTGATTTTAAAACCACACCGGTCTTCACATCGTGAACCTAGAGACTTGTCTTCAGTGAACATCACAGCAGTACCTATACCAGACGGTATAGTATGGGACAAGATTGATTATGATGTATTCGGTCTGACTGAACTTTTAAAGCTTAAACATGTATTTAAAATTTCTTTAAGTGATATCGTTACCTCCAGTACATTTTCTGGTGATTGGGACTCTGACACTGTAAATAATTTAATGTCTGATTTAGAAAAAACTGCTGCATTTCCGAACAATGAAATGTTAGAACGTACTTCAGACTATGATACTTTGTACTACTACCAACAATATGGCCATCATTTCTTACACAAGTCCATTATGCCTAGAAATGTATTTGAGTACCACCAGTGGGAACATTGCCCAACACCACCAAAAGGTAGTTCACAAGCGTTTGCACAGAAATTTGAATATTTCTCAGGGTACAACACATCTGACCCAACGTCGTTCTATTACAAAGTGACAAACACCAGCTCAGAAACTTATGTTATCTAACACCAAACATATTTACTCTGCATCCTTTCTGAACCAACTGTCTACACAGGGTTTTGACCTATGGAAAGACACGATAGATTCAAAATCAATCTGGGATTCTAGGGACTGGCAAGTCCAGGGAATAGAAGCACTTTTTAGAGTATGCCTCATTCCACAGCAGATAATATTTCTGAACGAGACTGTGCAACAGACGTCCTGTCTTGGACTAGCCAAGGGCAAGGATCTGAACTCGCCTGGGTTTCCAACACCATCACAGATGGGCGGGGGGCAGAATTCAACTACATCTGGGGTAAGAATAGAGGACATAACAAAGTACAACAGATCAGATCCTGATTGGAAAAATTGGCTGCTCTGGCCTCTGGACACAGACAAATGTCAGAACAGATTTATGAATACGACCGAAGGGTTTAGTATCCATAGGCCAGATCCACGCTATGTACAGAGACAACACCCGGGGGTAGTGACATCCTATAGTGTTGGGAAGTTGTGCCTTGATTGGCTAGAGACCTCAACACTTACAGAAGTGAAACACCACTTGACCTGACTCACACCTGACATGGATCTTGGGGATTTTCTACTAGGACCCAGGAAACAACGTCGGAAACGTTTCATATATGCTGGCCTTTATGCCTATTATAATGAAAACTGGAAAATATCCCAACAAGAGGCCGCTGAGAGAATTCGGGAATTAGACCGTATTAACTTAGAAAAGGCATTAGCTGTAGTGGATAATGGGTTAACAACTTTGACCTCCAGGATTTACTCCTTAGTCAACATTGTGTCTTCGGCTATTGACATATTAGAACAAGATTTGGCCTTGTTACAGCACGGGCAATCACAACTACGTTCTATTATGATGTTAAGCTGGACGCTGCAATCTTTGCGTGCAGGCTATGTGCCCTGGCGTTTTATAAACGCAACGTCTTTATTTTCAGAATACAATCTTACTGATAGACAGACAGAAATGGCACAAAGGGGAGCCAAATACACAATGCTGTGTATTGAGAAGCTGGAAAGATTACCATTCACTGTAGCCGAATCACCATCAACAGTATGGCTAATTCACGGCCAAATAACACTCCCGGTCACAACTTTTCAGTTTCGTTATTGCCTAGAGCAAAGGCAGGCAGGCAGATATGACAGGATGGGTAAGGGGTACATCAAGGAATCTTGGGAGTTACCATATAAATACCGATGCCGGAACGGGGATCAGGAAGTATATCTAAGCGGTAAAAACTGCAAGAACGCTCTAAGCGGTTCTCTCATGTGCCAGGACATCTCACTACACGGAGCCTGTAGCGGTTCAGTAGCAAATTTGTCTTGTCACATGACAGGAACCCCAGCTGCAGTGATCACGCCGGTTTTCGAGTTGCTCTTGAATGGGAGTTACTTGATGCTAAATGATCAAAGTTGCTGTGGGATGCTTCCGGGCGTCGCCTATCTGGTCACCGTTAACTCCAGGGTTACTTGCTGTATGCAAGTATTGTTTCCGCCACTGAACACAGTCAGGGAGGCGCCGCTATGGCCTTCACTGAATGTTTCTTTTATACAGTTTGATACTCTGAGCAGACTGAAAGCCATGCTTTTGCAACAACCCGTGCCCTTGACCTCCGCTCGAGAAACCTATGAACTTCAAGTTGCAAGGACCTCGACTGAGATACAGGCACTCATATGTACAAACTGCCCCCTTCATTTCGCAGAAATGGTGGGTCGTATCTTCAATATGTCTGATACGAGCGGTATTGTACACCTATTTAAGACCATAGGGTCCGGACTGCTTAACACCTTTCAGGCGGTCCTCGGAGTGATCCCAAATTTTATACACTCCATATTGGAAAGCGTATTTGGAGGATTCCCGCTCATCCTATTCCTGATTGCAGGAGTCCTGCTTATAATACTGCTGCTACGCAATGGACGGCCCAATTCCAGAAGGGTTGCTGAACACACTCCTGGAACGGAAGTACCGTGAGCGCATGGTACAACTTCTTGGCTTACCTTGCCTATGAGAACTCTATGCCTCCTGGTTTCTATTGTTTAGACCAGTCTGGGTAGACTGCATCTTACCTGTTTTTCGATGCCTGCTCTGCGGAGAAGAATGCTCGTTGGACTTCTGTCTAACATTTCCATCAGACGCGCCTCCGGACATGGATGCAATGCTGGACCCCATAAAGGCCCATGCTCTGCGTTGTCCCCAGCGGCTTCCGATTCTGATGAATGCATTCCTTGAGAATCCACAGGTGCCGTTTGCTCCTGCTGGGTTAGGCGACTCCTCCACTGGCACACAGGTTACAACTGCCGCACCAGATGCCGCAGCTCCGACTGATGGCAGTGCTACATTGCATCTATGCGCGATTGACGTTCTATGTGAGGCGTTAGATTTGTCTACTGCATTGGCTGACTCCGATATGGATGTGCTTCTCAGCCCGGTCGCTTAATCTCGAATTGGCTCATCGCGTCCTGGTAAAGAATTCGGCTTTTGCTCATTTCAAAATAAACGATCTAAATTTGGAACTTTGCTTACAAATTGACACTGTCGCTTGTAGAAAGCATGGCCTTCTCCCGCTTATAGTGATACAACGTTATGAAGAGACAGTGATTGACTTCTAAAAGTGGCAACTGGAAATAGCTGAATTTTAACACTTTTATATATTTTTTTTTAACGAGTTTTTAAACTCATGTTTTTACCAATTAAAAAAATATTTTAAATTGTCCAGATTTTATAGTATGGTCATTATTATCCTTTTCGGAAGAGGAGTGGGTGTTATATCCCGTATAGAGACCCTAATGTAGGCCCGTTCATACATGCCCTAAAATAGACATATTCATATTTACCCTAATATGGTCATATTCGTACTTGCCCTATTATGGTCCTAGCCGCATATGCCCTATTACGGTCATAACCATACATGTCCTATTATAGTCCTGATTCCTTATATAGGCATGCTCTTTCACCTACATTGGTCCCATCCAGTACACAACGTGCTCTGAGGGCTAAACGTTATTTGCCTTGTGGTTTTGCAGGCACCAGGGTTTTTCCCAAACACAGGCCCACACTGTACTCATAAATTATGCATGACTCTCTAAGAATATTCCACCTGCATAATATGTATGTACAAAGTTCACCCCTGACGTCTTCCTAAAGCCTAATGGAGGACCAATACAAACCTTGCACGAAGATCAGTGTCTTCAGGGTATAAATACACCACATCTTGCCCCGGTAAGATCGAGGGAACCGAGACTTCCATGCTGACACACTGACCAAGAGACGCTCAGGCTCCTGCATGCAGTCGCTCCAGCTGACCGTGGTCTGACACCACCCAGACGGGGTGTCCAACTTGAGACCAGGACGGGGTCCCACACTCTCTCTATTCAGGTATAGGGGGTTCGACTAAATCCTAGAAGGATTCTTGGCTATTAGGTTTCTAGACCTACACATATGCTAGGTACACTTAGGTACATCTAGGGAGGCATCGTAGGAGTATGCACCTTTCTCTCCAATGCATTCTATATTCATGTATGTATTCATGATTGCTGCAATATGGAAGAACTGTTCTATCCCTTTGCTTTTATCGTACTGCTGATAATATATCTCTGCTTTTGCCTGCTGATTTCTGCAGCACATATATTGTACACGAGAAGAACTGTGCAATAAATACTTATTGTAACACGCCCAACTGTTTCTTCTGTGTACCTCTGTTAGACTTGGCATCTTTTGGCGTGTTTCCCCTGACTTTTTGCTTTCTGACCTCCTGGTTTTGACTCTGTTTTTGCTGGTGTAATGATTCTGCGCACTTTCCTCACTGCTGTCCAGTGGGAAAGTGCAAGTGCTCCTGGATAAAATGTGTTATGGATTGGTATTTCCATGATTGGCCTATTTGATCTATGTGTCAGTCCCTAGTAAAGTGCACTGAAAGTGCCAGGGCCTATAGATCAAATGCTGTTGGTGGGCTGCAGCACTGGATTGTGCCACCCACGCAAACAGCCCGTAAAGTGTAACTCTGGCCTGCCATTGCAGAGCCTGTGCGCAGCCTGGGGCTGCCATAGTCGACTTGGCAAGTGCACACACTTGCAAGTCCCTAAACCTTCCCTTTTCTACATGTGAGTCACCCCTAAGGTAGGCCCAAGGTACCCCTGTGGGCAGGGTGCATTGTATGTGAAAGGTAGGACATGCCCTGGTGTGTCTGGCATGTCCTGATAGTGAATTACAGCCTATTTCGTTTTTCACTATTGCAAGGCTACCTGTTCTCCATAGGCCAGAATGGGCAGTTTTGATTATTACAGCTTATAATCCTAACTGACCCAGGGAACATGGTAGAAAAACGAATTTAGTATGCCTGGACTCAGAATGATAAAATGCATCTTTTAGTGAAGTTGATTTTAACATTCTGTGTTTGAAAATACCACTTTTAGAAAGTGGGTATTTTCTTGTCTGACCATCCAAGCCTGCCTCTGCTAGGTTGTGTATTCCTTGTCTGGAGTGTGAGTGACAGGGGCTGCGGGATGCCAGGAGACAGGGTGAGTCAGCACAGGGCTGAATAGCAAGATCTACATGTAGATGGGTGGGAGGAGAGGCACCTGGGACCTGAATAGGGCTGGGCCTTCCCTCCACAATGCTGGCTCCACCTCCTGTGGTGCGTCTGATGTCCCTGGCCTGCACTGTGAAAGGAAAGAAGGAGACTTGTCAACAAAGTGCTCCAGGACTGACCAGAACTGGTTTGGGCTAGGCAAAGGCTTCTCTGCCTCCAGAGAACAAAGGAATTTGGGATATAAATATTGGGGCCCTGACCCCATGAAATTAGAACTCTTTTGGATCAAGAAAACTGCCAAGAAGAAGAGCTGGAGAAGCAGTGAGGAGGAACTACCACTTTGCTGTGTGCTTTGCTGTGTTGGCCTGCAGTGGCTGCTTCTGTCTTGGGCAGTGAAAGGACTGGAACTGAACTTTCTGCAATCTACTTTGTGAGTGTCTCCAAGGGCTTGAGGTAGAGCTTGCCCCCTGTTCAAGAAGTCTCAGGAACAGCAAAGACTTCAACCCCGACGCCGTCTACGACGCCGCTGCCGACGCCGTGTCCTGAAGGCACCGCAGAGGGCACCGCCGCAACGCCGCACCGCGACCCTGGTCTCACCGACGACGCCTGCTGATGCCGCCACTGAGCCGCTGCTCATACCGCAACCTGTGGGCACTGCACTTCGCACCGCCTCGCTTCACGACGACGCCATGGTATCCCCGACGACGCAGCTCCACGCCGAACTCGACGCCGCTGCTTGCACCGTGGTTCAAGGGCACCGCTCGTAAGTTACACGACGCACCGCCCTCATCCCGCACCGCCGCCTTGGCCCACCGACGCCGGTGCCATCGACTCCAGTTCGTCAGCCGACGACAGCGCTGCAGCTACGACGCCGCCGCTGCTGCACCGTGAACTGCCAGCACCGTGACGAGCATCGCCTTCATCTCACACCGCGACCCTGGTCTCACCGACGACGCCATCCGACGCCGCCACCGAGCCGCTGCTCGCACCGCGACCTGAGGGCACCGCACCGCTGCACTTTGCACCGCAGCACCCGACGCCGGCCGGCACCAGCGCTCCTGACTTCAACAGAGGAGATCGATCTGCAACGCGTGTGACTTCGAGGGCCCCGACGACGCCCGCACCGACCTCCGTAACCGACGCCTGCGGACGCCGTGTCTTTGGAAGCTCACCGCGAGGTCATCGACGCCCTGCATTTCTGAAAGGTACTGTTTGCGGGTCTTCCCGACACCGTAGCTGACCTGCGACGCCGCGGTCAGCCAGAACTGTTTGGATTTGCTTGTCCACGACGCCGTGATAGCCCCAGACGGAGCTATTGACATCAAGGAACTGTTTTTAAAGACATTTTGAGAAGTAACTATTTTTGAAGTACTGTACAGTGGATTTTTATCGTATTGGGTCTTGTTTAAAGTATATAAAAATATTGGATATTTTTCTAAACTGGTGTGGTGTCAGTTTGTAGTGCTTACACTGTATTACTGTTGGTTATGTGCAAATGCTTTACACACTGCCTCTAGAATAAGCCTGACTGCTCGTGCCAAGCTACCAAGGGGGTGAGCAGGGGTTATTTTAGGAGTGTAACTCCCTTACCCTGACTAGGAAGAAGGGTCCCTACTTGGACAAAGGTGCAAACCCTTGCCAACTAGAGACCCCCATTTCTAACAACCTCTCTGAGACAAACAGAATGAGTAAGCACGAATGACTGAGCGAAAGGTAGTACATTGTTTCCACGATTCTGAGGGATCAGTGTTGTCATGTTCTAAGGTTGCCAGAAACTAATCTCTCCCCGATAAGAGGAGACACTAGTGGCACTGCGAGCTAGCTAATGCAAACCAGGATAACATACACGGTGAGGGTGCACAGAGCCAGTCTGCCACCAAGCCCGCAGTATATGTTCTCTAAACACGCAGGTCCTGCATGGGTAATATAGGAACTACACGACAACATCCCTTGGTCACCTTGTGTAAGTGCACCATGCTATATGCCATAGTGGCATCTATTGGCCATCTGGTGTAAGTGCACAATGCTGATAACCACAGAGATATCTGTTGGTCACCTGGCGTAACTGCACCATGCTATGTGCCACAGGGACATCAATTGGTCATTTGGTATACCTGCACCATGTTGTGTGCCATAGAGACATCTATTGGTCACTGGGTGTAAGTGCACCATGCTGGTAGCCACAGGGACACCTTTTGGTCACCTGGTGTAATTGTACCGTGCTGTGTGCCATGTCTATTTGTCACTTGGTGTAACTGCACCATGCTATGTGCCATAGGGGAATCTATTGGTCACCATGTTTAGCTGCACCATGCCACAGGGACATCTATTGTTCACCATGTGTAACAGCACCATGCCATGTGCCACAGGGACATCTAATGGCCACCTGGTGTAATTGCACTGCTATGTGCTATAGCGACATCTATTGGTCACTTGGTGTAAGTGCACCATGCTAGGTGCCACAGGGACATCTATTGGTCACCCGGTGTAACTGCACTATGCTATGTGCCATAGGGAGATCTGTTGGTATCCTGGTGTAAGTGCATCATGTTGATAGCCAAAGGGACACCTGTTGGTCACCTGGTGTAACTGCACCATGCTATGTGCCACCGGGACATCAATTGATCACTTGGCGTAACTGAACCATGCTATGTGCCATAGGAACATCTATTTGTCACCTGGTGTAACTGCACCATGCCATGTTCCATAGGGACATCTATTGGTCACTTGGTATAATTGCACCATGATATGTGCCACAGGGACATCTATTGGTCACCATGTATAACTGCGCCAAGCTATATGCCACACGGAAATCTATTGGTCACCTGGTATAACTGCACCATGCTACGTGCCACAGGGACATCTCTTGGTATCCTCGTGTAAGTGCACCATGCTGATAGCCACAGGGATATCAATTGGTCACCAGGTGACACTGCACATTGCTAAATGCCACAGGGACCTTTATTGGCCACCTGGTGTATGTGCACCATGCTGATAACCACAGAGGCATCTGTTGGTCACCCTTGTAACCGCACCATGCTAAATGCCACAGGGACATTTATTGGCCACCTGGTGTAATTGCTCTATGCTATGTGCTATAGGGACATCTATTGGTCACCTGGTGTAAGTGCACCATTCTGTGTGCCACAGGGACATTTATTGGTCACTTGGTGTAAGTGCACCATGCTATGTGCCATAGGGACATCTGATGTTCACCTAGTGTAACTGCATCATGCAATATGCCATAGTGATGTCTATTAGTCACCTGGTGTAAGTGCACCATGCTGATAACCACAGAGACATCTGTTGGTCACCCTGTTTAACTGCACCATGCTGTATGCCATTGGGACATCTATTGGTCACCCTGCTTAACTGCACCATGCTGTGTGCCACAGGGACATCTATAGGTCACTATGTGTAACTGCACCTTGCTAAATGCCACAGGGACATTTATTGGCCTCCTGGTGTAACTGCACATTCAATGTGCTATAGGGACATCTATTGTTCACCTGGTGTAAGTGCACCAAGCTATGTGCAACAATGACCTCTATTGGTCACTTGGTGTAACTGCACCATGCTATGTGCCATAGAGACATTTATTGGCCACCTGGTGAAACTGCACTATGTTATGTGCTGCAGGGACATCTATTGGTCACTTGGTGTAACTGCACTATGCTATGTGCCACGGCGATATCTATTGCTCAGCTAGTGTAAATGCACCATGCTATGTGCCACAGAGACATCTATTGGTCACTTGGTGTAACTGCTCCATGCTGTGTGCTACATGGACATCTAT
Source organism: Calotriton arnoldi (assembly GCA_963921515.1). Classification (NCBI taxonomy): domain Eukaryota; kingdom Metazoa; phylum Chordata; class Amphibia; order Caudata; family Salamandridae; genus Calotriton; species Calotriton arnoldi. The sequence continues at coordinate 327,435 of CAWUFW010014883.1, forward strand.
TGGTCACTTGGTTTAACTGCACCATGCTATGTGATATAGGGACGTCTATTGGTATCCTGGTGTAACTGTACCATGCAATGTGCCATAGGAATATCCATTGGTCACCTGGTGTGAGTGCACCATGCTATGTGCCACTGTGACATCTATTGGTTACTTGGTATAATTGGACCATGTTATGTGCAACAGGGACATCTATTGATCACCATGTGTAACTGCACCATGATTTGTTGCACAGGGACATCTATAGGTCACTATGTGTAACTGTGCCATGCTATATGCCACAGGGACATCTATTGGTCACCCGGTGTAAATGCACCATGCTATGTGCTATAGAGATATCTATTGGTCACCTGGTATCACTGCACCATGCTATGTGCCACTGTGACATCTATTGGTTACTTGGTATAATTGGACCATGATATGTGCCACGGACATCTATTGAACACCATGTGTAACTGCACCATGATTTGTTGCACAGGGACATCTATGGGTCACTATGTGTAACTGTGTCATGCTATATGCCACGGGGACACCTATTGGTCACTTGGTGTTACTGCACTACGCTGTGTGCCACAGGGACATCTATTGGTCACCCGGTGTAAGTGCACTATGCTATGTGTCACAGGGACATCTATTGGTCACCCGGTGTAACTGCACCATGCTATGTGCGCTGCCCCAAAGATATAGAACTCTCTTCCACCGGAAGTACGCAGAATCTCCTCAACAACGGCGTTCAAATTGGAAGTCAAAAGATTCCTTAGGAATAAATTCTTACCCTAATTGGGCTAGGCTCATCTGCTCGAAGACACTGTTTCCTACATCCATTGTACCATCATTTGTTACTGCTCCTCTTTACCGCATACTGTGACCCCTTTCATTGCCCGCTTATACCTGTTTTATTGTATTATCCTCCATGGTGCAATTGTCCTGGAATCTGCGATTAACCCCTTCCCTGCGCCACAAATTCCAACGCGGCGTGGGGGGCTAGGGGGTGGGCGTGGCGCTTCGGTGCTCATGACGGCTCCACGCCGTCATGAGTCACGGGCGGCGTGTGCTCATGACGGCGTGGTGCTGTCATGACCCCGCCCACTCATTAATTCGCCCGCACAGGCGGGGAATTAGTCCCGCGTGGGCGGAGCGGCATGACTGCTCCACACTGTCATGAGCACACGCCTACCGTGACTCATGACAGCGTGGAGCCATCATGAGCACCCAAGGGGTTAATCCTGTTTTTTTTTTGTCTTTCTTACTCCTACTTGATGCCGATTTTACATTTATGTCCTTCCTTCCATCCTAATGTAAAGTGCTCTGATATCCTTCGGGATCTTATTCGCGCTATATAAAACTTTATAAATAAATATGTGCCATAGGGAGATCTATTGGTATCCTGGTGTAAGTGCACCATGCTGATAGCCACAGGGACACCTGTTGGTCACCTCGCGTAACTGCACCATGCTATGTGCCATAGGGACATCTATTTGTCACCTGGTGGAACTGCACCATGCCATGTTCCATAGGGACATCTATTGGTCACTTGGTATAATTGCACCATGATATGTGCTACAGGGATATTTATTGGTCACCATGTGTAACTGCGTCAAGCTATATGCCACATGGACATCTATTGGTCATCTGGTGTAACTGCACCATGCTATGTGCCATCGTGACATCTATTGGTATCCTGGCATAAGTGCACCATGCTGATAGCCACAGGGACATCTATTGTTCACCTGGTGTAACTGAACTGTGCTATGTGCCATAGGGACATCTATTGGTATCCTCGTGTAAGTGCACCATGCTGATAGCCACAGGGAAAACAATTGGTCACCAGGGAAACTGCACATTGCTAAATGCCACAGGGTCATTTATTGGCCACTTGGTGTACGTGCACCATGTAATATGCCATAGTGACATCTATTGGTCACCTTGGTGTAAGTGCACCATGCTGACACCACATAGACATCTGTTGGTGACCTGGTGTAACTGCACAATAATATGTGCCACTGGGACATCTATAGGCCACTATGTGTAACTGCACCATGCTAAATGCCACAGGGACATTTATTGGCCACCTGATGTAACTGCACATTCAATGTGCTATAGGGACATCTATTGGTCACCTGGTGTAAGTGCACGAAGCTATGTGCCACAATGATCTCTATTGGTCACTTGGTGTAACTGCACCATGCTGTGGGCCACTGGGACACCTGTTGGTCTCCTGGTGTAAGAGCACCAAGCTAATAGCCACTCGGACATCTATTGGTCACCTGCTGTAACTGCACCGCCCTATGTGCCATAGGTATATCTATTGGTCACCATGTGTAAATGCTCCTTGCTATATGCCACAAGAGGGACATTTATTGGCCACCTGGTGTAACTGCACCATGCAATGTCCTCCAGGCACATCTCTTGGTCACCTGGTGTAACTGCATCGTGCTATATGCCATACGGACATCTATTTGGTCACCTCATGTAAGTGCACCATGCTGATAGCCAGAGAGACATCTGTTGGTCACCTGGTGTAATTGCACCATGCCCTGTGCCATATGGACCTCTATTGGTATCCTGGTGTAACTGCACTATGCTATGTGCCATAGGGACATCTTTTTTTTCATTTAAAAAAAAATCTTTTTATTGAGTGAGAAAACAGAGAAAAAAAACAATACAATCATCTTCTACCTCTCTCCCACATATTTTTAAATATCTCCCCGTGCTCATACCACCCCCCTCCCTTCCCCTAATCCAATCACTTTTCAAGTGGGTTCTTCTTGAAGCCATTTTTAAGTATCTTATTCCAACTAGATCAATAAAGAAAATTTTGTATGTCAGATAAAATTCCCTTATCCAAAACCACGTCTTATACACATAGATTTTTGTTTCCTGGTTCCCTTTAACTACAATACAATTTCTTAGCAGCATCTTTGGATTATCACATCAGACATAGGCCCTCCATAAAGTGCATATGCATATTGTGTAACGGCTACCCTATTGCTCTAATAAAGTGCCAAGGAAATTTTTTAAAGTGCATACATGGCCTTTCTAAGCTAACCAGAAAGTGCATATGCAGAAGTACATACAAGGCCTATATCCAACATAAAGTACATGTGCATACTTTGTAAGCAATATTAGCAGCCTGGTTATTAAAGTGCAAAGTTTCAAAAGGTGCATACATAAAGCCTCTCAAGGCTTTTGAATGTCTTGACCAGATTTCTAGTTTCAAGTTCGCCCAGTATTCTGGAGTATAGCATAACGTACCCTTCCCCATATCCAGGGCCAATTTAACATCGATCTCTTTAACCGGTACAACCAACTTAGTATGCATTCTACCACGGCCACTTTCACTGATCAGATTGCATTCAAGTATTAAAACTGTTCGCCCCCTGCCTTGTAAAACATATATGTTTTACCCATCCACTTGATCCCTACAATTAGCAAAATACTGCCATATTTTAACTCCTTTCTTTTTGGCCTTATGTCCTCTTCGCTCATAAATAGCTTTCTCGAGGCTATATGTTCTCAGTAAGCGAGCTAGCCATTGATGAAGTATTGGTGGGTTAGCGTCCAGCCATGCTGACGCTATACAAATTCTGTATACTACCATTGCTATACAGATAAAAGCCCCACCTTCGTGTTTCCCCAGAGCGTTTATACCAAGCATAATTACCTGGGGGGTGACTTTCACCTGTAACAGCAACTTCTTCTCCTAAGCGGGGCAAGCTCACTGAAGGTAGCAAACATATGCATTAAATCTGCCTTCTATAACGCACACAGTGGGCAAAACACTCCTTTCCCCTCCCCCCATTTGGCAATCCGATATGGGGTATAATACAGTTCAAAACATGTTTTATAGAACTGTGCTTGAAGATTAGCAGGCATTAAAATCCCTAAGGTGTTTAAGAAAGCCTCTTGAAAGTCTACATCTGATATTCCCAGCCTTTCTTGCCACTTCGATGAGCATTTACCCAAATCATCTTTCATATAGTTCAGTAATGCATCTAAAAGTCCGATCTTTGGTACCTCAGGTTGTCTTAATCTGTCCAGTAGTTCACAGCTCTCAAATTTCTCTTTTCCTCCTTCCTTTTTTAACAGAAAGTCCCTAACTTGCAAGTATTTAAAGACTTCTCTGTTAGTTAGATTAAATTTCCTCTCACCTCCTCAAATTACATTAAACCACCTGATGTGAAAAGACATCCGACCTGGGTTATGGCCTTTATCCATTTCTCAAAGTAGTGATCATTAAAAATATCAGAGAGATCTTTATTCTGTACAAAGGGTGTGTAATAATTTAATTTCCCTAGACCTACTTAACGTCGCACGGAGGACCATACCCTTAAACGCCGTTTGTAGTGTCTTAAAGCGTACTCTTTTATAGTATCCAAAATTGTGCCATAGGGACATCTATTGGTATCCTGGTGTAAGTGCACCATGCTGATAGCCACAGGGATATCAATTGGTCACCTGATGAAACTGCACCATGCTAAATACCACAGGGAAATTTATTGGTCACTTGGTGTAACTGCTCTATGCTACGTGCTATAGGGACATCTATTGGTCACCTGGTATAAGTGCACCATTCTATGTGCCACAGGGACATTTATTGGTCAGTTGGTGTAAGTGCACCATGCTATATGCCATAGGAAGAACATATATTGGTATCCTGGCGTAACTGTACCATGCTGTGTGCCACTGGGACATCTATTGGTCACCCGGTGTAACTGCACCATGCTATGTGCGCTGCCCCAAAGATGTGGAACTCTCTTCCACCGGAAGTGCGCAGAATCTCCTCAACGACGGCGTTCAAATTGGAAGTCAAAAGATTCCTTAGGAATAAATTCTTACCCTAATTGGGCTAGGCTCATCTGCTCGAAGACACTGTTTCCTACATCCATTGTACCATCATTTGTTACTGCTCCTCTTTACTGCATACTGTGACCCCTTTCATTGCCCGCTTATACCTGTTTTATTGTATTATCCTCCATGGTGCAATTGTCCTGGAATCTGCGATTAACCCCTTCCCTGCGCCACAAATTCCAACACGGCGTCGGGGGCTAGGGGGTGGGCGTGGCGCTTCGGTGCTCATGATGGCTCCACGCCGTCATGAGCACACGCCTACCGTGACTCATGACAGCGTGGAGCCGTCATGAGCACCCAAGGGTTGTTCATCCTGTGTTTTTTTTTGTTTTGTTTTGTTGTCTTTCTTACTCCTACTTGATGCCGATTTTGCATTTATGTCCTTCCTTCCATCCTAATGTAAAGTGCTCTGATATCCTTCGGGATCTTGTTCGCGCTTTATAAAACTTTTTAAATAAATAGATAAATATGTGCCATAGGGAGATCTATTGGTATCCTTGTTTAAGTGCACCATGCTGACCACAGGGCTACCTGTTGGTCACCTGGCGTAACTGCACCATACTGATAACCACAGAGACATCTATTGGTCACTGGGTGTAAGAGCCCCATGCTGGTAGCCACAGGGACACCTGATGGTCACCTGGTGTAATTGTATCGTGCTATGTGCCATGTTTATTGTTCACGTGGTGTAACTGCACCACGCTATGTGCCATAGGGACATCTATTTGTCACCTGGTGGAACTGCACCATGCCATGTTCCATAGGGACATCTATTGGTCACTTGGTATAATTGCACCATGATATGTGCTACAGGGATATTTATTGGTCACCATGTGTAACTGCGTCAAGCTATATGCCACATGGACATCTATTGGTCATCTGGCGTAACTGCATAATGCTATGTGCCATAGGGACATCAATTGGTCACCTGGTGTAACTGCACCATGCTATGTGCCATCGTGACATCTATTGGCATCTTGGAGTAAGTGCACCATGCTGATAGCCACAGGGACACATCTATTGTTCACCTGGTGTAACTGAACTGTGCTATGTGTCATAGGGACATCTATTGGTCTCCTCGTGTAAGTGCACCATGCTGATAGCCACAGGGATATCAATTGGTCACCAGGGAAACTGCACATTGCTAAATGCCACAGAGTTATTTATTGGCCACCTGGTGTAACTGCACTGCTATGTGCTATAGGAACATCTATTGTTTACCTGGTGTAACTGCACCATGCAATATGCCATAGGGACATCTATTGGTATCCTGGTGCAACTGTACCATGCCATGTGCTACTGGGACATCTATTGGTCACTTGGTGTAACTGCGCCATGCTATGTCCTACAGGCACATCTCTTGCTCACCTGGTGTAACTGCACCATGCTAAATGCCACAGGGACATTTATTGGCCACCTGGTGTAACTGCTCTATGCTATGTGATATTGGGACATTTATTGGTCAACTGGTGTTAGTGCATCATTCTATGTGCCACAGGGACATTTATTGGTCACTTGGTGTGAGTGCACCATGCTATGTGCCATAGGGACATCTGTTGTTCACCTAGTGTAACTGCACCATGCAATATGCCATAGTGACATCTATTGGTCACCTGGTGAAAGTGCACCATGCTGATAACCACAGAGACATCTATTGGTCACTGGGTGTAAGAGCCCCATGCTGGTAGCCACAGGGACACCTGATGGTCACCTGGTGTAATTGTATCGTGCTATGTGCCATGTTTATTGTTCACTTGGTGTAACTGCACCACGCTATGTGCCATAGGGACATCTATTGGTCACCATGTGTAACTGCACCATGATATGTGCCACAGGGACATCAATTGGTCACTTGGTGTAACTGCACCATGCTATGTGCCATAGGGACATCTATTGGTCACCATGTGTAGCTGCACCATGCTACATGCCACAGGGACATCTATTGTTCACCATGTGTAACTGCACCATGCCCTGTGCCACAGGTACATCTATTGGCCACTTGGTGTAATTGCACCATGCAATGTGGTATAGCGACATCTATTGGTCACCCGGTGTAACTGCACCATGCTATGTGCCATTTGGAGATCTCTTGGTATCCTGGTGTAAGTGCACCATGCTGATAGCCATAGGGACATCTATTTGCCACCTGGTGTAACTGCACCATGCCATGTTCCATAGGGACATCTATTGGTCACTTGGTATAATTGCATCATGGTATGTGCCTCCGGGACATCTATTGGTCACCATGTGTAATTGCGCAAAGCTAAATGCCACACAGACATCTATTGGTCCCCTGGCGTAACTGCATAATGCTATGTGCCATAGGGACATCAATTGGTCACCTGGTGTAACTGCACCATGGTATGTGCCATAGGACATCAATTGATCACCTGGTGTAACTGCACCATGCTATGTGCCATCATAACATCTATTGGTATCATGGCATGAGTGCACCATGCTGATAGCCACAGGGACATCTATTGTTCATCTGGTGTAACTGAACCGTGCTATGTGCCATAAGGACATCTATTGGTATCCTCATGTAAGTGCACCATGCTGATAGCCACAGGGATATCAATTGGTCACCAGGTGAAACTGCACATTGCTAAATGCCACAGAGACATTTATGGGCCACCTGGTGTAACTGCACTATGCTATGTGCTATAGGAACATCTATTGTTTACCTGGTGTAACTGCACCATGCTATGTGCCATGGGGACATCTATTGGTCACCTGGTGTACCTGCACCATGCTAAATGCCACAGGGACATTTATTGGCCACCTGGTGTAACTGCTCTATGCTATGTGCTATAGGGACATCTATTGGTCACCTAGTGTAAGTGCACCATTCTATGTGCCACAGGGACATTTATTGGTCACTTGGTGTACGTGCACCATGCTATGTGCCATAGGGACATCTGTTGTTCACCTAGTTTAACTGCACCATGTAATATGCCATAGTGACATCTATTGGTCACCTTGGTGTAAGTGCACCATGCTGATCACCACATAGACATATGTTGGTGACCTGGTGTAACTGCACCATGCTATGTGCCACAGCGACAAGAATTGGTCACTTGGTGTAACTGCACCATGATCTGTGCCACAGGGACATCTATAGGCCACTATGTGTAAGTGCACCAAAGTATGTGCCACAATGACCTCTATTGGTCACTTGGTGTAACTACACCATGCTATGTGCCATAGGGACATCTATTAGTCACTTGGTGTAACTGCACCATGCTGTGGGCCACTGGGACACCTGTTGGTCACCTGGTGTAACTGCACCGTGCTATATTCCCCGGGGACATCTATTGGTCATTTGGTGTAACTGCTCCACGCTATGTGCCAAAGGCACAGCTATTGATCACCATGTGTAACTGCTCCGTGCTATATGCCACATGGACATTTGTTGGACACCTGGTGTAACTGCACCATGATATGTGCTATAGGGACATCTATTGGTCACCTGGTGTAAGTGCACCATGCTCTCTGCCATAGGGACATCTATTGGTCACTTGGTGTAAGTGCACCATGCTATGTGCCACTGGGATATATATATTGGTCACTTGTTGTAACTGCACCATGCTATGTTCTACAGGCACATCTCTTGGTCACCTGGTGTAACTGCATCATGCTATGTGCCACAGGAACATCTATTGGTCACTTCGTTTAACTGCACCATGCTATGTGATATAGGGACATCTATTGGAATCTTGGTGTAACTGTACCATGCAATGTGCCATAGGAACCTCCATTGGTCACCTGGTGGTCACCAGGTGTAAGTGCACCATTCTATGTGCCACTGGGACATCTATTGGTCACCATGTGTAACTGCACCAAGCTATATGCCACTCGGATCTCTATTGGTCACCTGGTGTAACTGCATAATGCTATGTGCCATAGGGACATCTATTGGTCACCTGGTGTAACTGCACCATACTATGTGCCATAGGTATATCTATTGGTCACCATGTGTAAATGCTCCTTGCTATATGCCACAAGAGGGACATTTATTGGCCACCTGGTGTAACTGCACCATGCAATGTCCTCCAGGCACATCTCTTGGTCACCTGGTGTAACTGCATCGTGCTATATGCCATAGGGACATCTATTTGGTCACCTCGTGTAAGTGCACCATGCTGATAGCCAGAGAGACATCTGTTGGTCACCTGGTGTAATTGCACCATGCCCTGTGCCATAGGGACATCTATTGGTATCCTGGTGTAACTGCACTATGCGCCATAGGGACATCTTTTTTTTAATAAAAAAAAAAAATCTTTTTATTGAGTGAGAAAACAGAGAAAAAAAACAATACAATCATCTTCTACCTCTCTCCCACATATTTTTAAATATCTCCCCGTGCTCATACCACCCCCCTCCCTTCCCCTAATCCAATCACTTTTCAAGTGGGTTCTTCTTGAAGCCATTTTTAAGTATCTTATTCCAACTAGATCAATAAAGAAAATTTTGTATGTCAGATAAAATTCCCTTATCCAAAACCACGTCTTATACACATAGATTTTTGTTTCCTGGTTCCCTTTAACTACAATACAATTTCTTAGCAGCATCTTTGGATTATCACATCAGACATAGGCCCTCCATAAAGTGCATATGCATATTGTGTAACGGCTACCCTATTGCTCTAATAAAGTGCCAAGGAAATTTTTTAAAGTGCATACATGGCCTTTCTAAGCTAACCAGAAAGTGCATGTGCATAAGTACATACAAGGCCTATATCCAACATAAAGTGCATGTGCATACGTTGTAAGCAATATTAGCAGCCTGGTTATTAAAGTGCAAAGTTTCAAAAGGTGCATACATAAAGCCTCTCAAGGCTTTTGAATGTCTTGACCAGATTTCTAGTTTCAAGTTCGCCCATTATTCTGGAGTATAGCATAACGTACCCTTCCCATAACCAGGGCCAATTTAACATCGATCTCTTTAACCGGTACAACCAACTTAGTATGCATTCTACCACGGCCACTTTCACTGATCAGATTGCATTCAAGCATTAAAACTGTTCGCCCCCTGCCTTGTAAAACATATATGTCTTGCCCATCCACTTGATCCCTACAATTAGCAAAATACTGCCATATTTTAACTCCTTTCTTTTTGGCCTTATGTCCTCTTCGCTCATAAATAGCTTTCTCAAGGCTATATGTTCTCAGTAAGCGAGCTAGCCATTGATGAAATATTGGTGGGTTAGCGTCCAGCCATGCTGACGCTATACAAATTCTGTATACTGCCATTGCTATACAGATAAAAGCCCCACCTTCGTGTTTCCCCAGAGCGTTTATACCAAGCATAATTACCTGGGGGGTGACTTTCACCTGTAACAGCAACTTCTTCTCCTAAGCGGGGCAAGCTCACTGCAGGTAGCAAACATATGCATTAAATCTGCCTTCTATAACGCACACAGTGGGCAAAACACTCCTTTCCCCTCCCCCCATTTGGCAATCCGATATGGGGTATAATACAGTTCAAAACATGTTTTATAGAACTGTGCTTGAAGATTAGCAGGCATTAAAATCCCTAAGGTGTTTAAGAAAGCCTCTTGAAAGTCTACATCTGATATTCCCAGCCTTTCTTGCCACTTCGATGAGCATTTACCCAAATCATCTTTCATATAGTTGTTCAGTAATGCATATAAAAGTCCGATCTTTGGTACCTCAGGTTGTCTTAATCTGTCCACTAGTTCACAGCTCTCAAATTTCTCTTTTCCTCCTTCCTTTTTTTAACAGAAAGTCCCTAACTTGCAAGTATTTAAAGACTTCTCTGTTAGTTAGATTAAATTTCCCTCTCACCTCCTCAAATTACATTAAACCACCCGATGTGAAAAGACATCCGACCCGGGTTATGGCCTTTATCCATTTCTCAAAGTAGTGATCATTAAAAATATCAGAGAGATCTTTATTCTGTACAAAGGGTGTGTAATAATTTAATTTCCCTAGACCTACTTAACGTCGCACGGAGGACCATACCCTAAACGCCGTTTGTAGTGTCTTAAAGCGTACTCTTTTATAGTATCCTAAATTGTGCCATAGGGACATCTATTGGTATCCTGGTGTAAGTGCACCATGCTGATAGCCACAGGGATATCAATTGGTCACCTGGTGAAACTGCACCATGCTAAATGCCACAGGGACATTTATTGGTCACTTGGTGTAACTGCTCTATGCTACGTGCTATAGGGACATCTATTGGTCACCTGGTGTAAGTGCACCATTCTATGTGCCACAGGGACATTTATTGATCAGTTGGTGTAAGTGCACCATGCTATATGCCATAGGAAGAACATATATTGGTATCCTGGCGTAACTGTACCATGCTATGTGCCACTGGGACATCTATTGGTCACTTGGTGTAACTGCACCATGTTATGCCCTACAGGCACATCTCTTGGTCACCTGGTGTAACTGCACCATGCTATATGCCATAGTGACATCTGTTGGTCATCTGGTGTAAGTGCACCATGCTGATAACCACAGAGTCATCTGTTGGTCACCTGGTGTAACTGCACCATGCTATGTGCCACAGGGATATCAATTGATCACTTGGTTTAAGTGCACCATGCTGGTAGCCACAGGGACACCTGTTGGTCACCTGGTGTAATTGTGCCATGCTATGTGCCATGTCTATTTGTCACTTGGTGTAACTGCACCAAGCTATGTGCCATAGGGACGTCTATTGTTTACTTGGTATAATTGCACCATGATATGTGCCACAGGGACATCTATTGGTCACCATGTGTAACTGCACCAAGCTATATGCCACACGGACATCTATTGGTCACCTGGCGTAGCTGCATAATGCTATGTGCCATAGGACATCAATTGATCACCTGGTGTAACTGAACCATGCTATGTGCCATAGGGACATCTACTGGTATCCTGGTGTTAGAGCACCATGCTGATAGCCACATGAACATCTGTTGGTCACCTGGTTAAACTGCACCATGCTATGTGTCATAAGGACATCTATTGGTCACTTAGTGTAACTGCACCAAGCTATGTGCCACAGGGACATCTATTGGTCACCTGGTGTAACTGCACCATGCTATGTGCCACAGGGACATCTATTGGTCACCTGGTATCACTGCACCATTCTATGTGCCACAGGGACATTTATTGGTCACTTGGTGTACGTGCACCATGCTATGTGCCATAGGGACATCTGTTGTTCACCTAGTTTAACTGAACCATGTAATATGCCATAGTGACATCTATTGGTCACCTTGGTGTAAGTGCACCATGCTGATCACCACATAGACATCTGTTGGTGACCTGGTGTAACTGCACCATGCTATGTGCCACAGCGACAAAAATTGGTCACTTGGTGTAACTGCACCATGATCTGTGCCACAGGGACATCTATAGGCCACTATGTGTAAGTGCACCAAACTATGTGCCACAATGACCTCTATTGGTCACTTGGTGAAACTTCACCATGCTGTGGGCCACTCGGACACCTGTTGGTCACCTGGTGTAACTGCACCGTGCTATATGCCCCGGGGACATCTATTGGTCATTTGGTGTAACTGCTCCACGCTATGTGCCAAAGGCACAGCTATTGATCACCATGTGTAACTGCACCATGATATGTGCCACAGGGACATCTATAGGCCACTATGTGTAACTGCACCATGCTATATGCCACAATCAATCAGGGGTTTGTAAAGCGCGCTACTCACCCGTGAGGGTCTCAAGGCGCTGGGGGAGGGGGGGGTTCAGCTCCGGATCAGTCAAAGAGCCAGGTCTTGAGGCACTTCCTGAAGGTGTGCAGGGTGGGGGACTGTCTGATGTTGACTGGGAGCTCGTTCCAGGTTCTTGCTGCCACGTAGGAGAAGGCTCTTCTGCCTGTCCTAGTTCTGCGGATGCGTGGGGTCTCAGTCTCAGCCAGGGTGAGGTCGGCGGAGCGGAGGTTCCTTGTGGGTACGTGGAAGGAGACTCTTTCGTTGAGGTATTTGGGTCCGATGTTGTGGAGGGATTTGTAGGCATGGGTGAGTAGCTTGAAAGTCACTCTCTTCTCGATGGGGAGCCAGTGGAGTTCTTGTAGGTGCTGGGTCATGTGCTCGTGTCGTGGGGTTCCGAGGACAAGTCTGGCTGCGGTGTTCTGGATGGTTTGGAGCTTGTGTAGCAGGGTTTTCTTGATTTGTAGAGGGCGTTGTCGTAGTCCAATCTGCTGGTAATGAGTGCGTGGGTGATGGTCTTTCTGTATTCAGCAGGGATCCACTTGAAGGTCTCGCGGAGGATGCGGAGGGAGTTGAAAGAGGTGGAGGCGACGGCGTTAATATGGCGGGTCAAGGTGAGGGGAGAGTCTAAAATGATGCCGAAGTTCCGGGCGTGGTCCGTCGGGGTGGGTGGGTTTCCGAGGGCAGGGGGCCACCAGGAGCTGTCCCACGCAGTGGGGGAGGGTCCGAGGACGAGGACCTTTGTCTTCTCCAAGTTCAGTTTTAGGCAGCTGTTGCTCATCCAGGCTGTGACATCTTTCATTCCTTCTTGGAAGCCGAGTCTGGTGTCTCCGGGGATCTTCGTTAGGGAGAGGATGAGCTGGGTGTCTGCAGCGTAAGATACTATGCTGAGCCCATGCTGTTTGACAATGGCGGTGAGGGGGGCCATGTAGATGTTGAAGAGTGTGGGGCTGAGCGAGGATCCCTGGGGTACTCCGCAGTTGATCTCCGTATGTTCGGAGAGGAAGGGGGGGGTGGAGTCTGATCCTTTGAGTTCTGCTGGAGAGAAAGGAGCGGATCCAGTCGAGGGCGGTTCCCCGTATACCGTCTTCGTGGAGTCTAGCTGCAAGGGTCCGATGGGAGACTGTGTCGAAGGCTTCGGAGAGGTCTAGTAGGATGAGGGCCGCAGTGTGGCCCTGGTCGAGTAGAATGCGGATGTCATCGGTGGCGGCAAGGAGGGCGGTCTCGGTGCTGTGGTTGCTGCGAAATCCGGAGTGGGAGGGGTCGAGGATGGCGTTCTCTTCGATGAAGGTTGTCAGTTGGGTGTTGATGAATCTCTCTGTGACTTTGGCTGCAAAGGGGAGGGGAGAGATGGGCCAGTAGTTTTTCAGGTCCGTCGGGTCAGCCGAGGGTTTCTTGAGCAGAGACTTGACTTCTGCTCGCTTCCAGTCATCAGGGAAGATGCCGGAATCGAGGGAGGCGTTGATGGTCTGGCCTAGTTCGGGTGCTATGGCGGCGGCTCTGTGGTAGGTGTGCAGTGGGAAGGGGTCGGTGGGGGCTCCTGAGTGGGTGTTCTTCATGGTCGTGGTGGTGTCTTCAGTGTTGGCAAGTTTCCAGGTGGTGATGGTAGGCTGGTTGTCGGTGGTGGAGAGGGGGGCGATGTAGGAAGGTGGAATCTGACTGCATGGTTACCCCCACTTTTTTCCTGGTGTTTTGCTGGTTTTTTGACTAGTCTGACTGGGATCCTGCTAATCAGGCATTTGCTCCTGCTCTGGCACGAAAGTGGACAAAGGACATGGGTGTAGCCACCCCTCTGTCCTGACCCTCCCATAGGTGGGTCCCCAGAGTTTGTCCCACCCCTTCCTTGGGTATAAAGTAGGAACCCTGACTACAGGACTTTAGATTTTACCTGGACTAAACTCTGCAAAGAAACCAAGTACTTCGACGATCTGCACGATGGTGGATGACTGAAGAAATCTCCCTTGGAGTAAAGGAGTTACTCCCCTGCTGAGCAGGCACCTAAACGCATCTGACCGGTGTGCATCTCCCAAGCTCCTGAGGACTCCGAAGATTTCTGCAACACAGGAGGTGGGTTCCCGAGATCTCTGAGGTTGATCTGTGCTCTCAGCAATTCTGAGGCCCGCATCCCTCGTGGGTACCGTGCAACCCGTACCCCTGTGCACCGTGTACATTTGCAGCAGCATATGCTTTTCGGAAATCCCGGAGGCTGTGATTTGGGCTACTTGTAGTCCTGACCAAGAGCAGTAATTCCACTGAAGATTTCTGGCCTACGATCCACGAGTGTTCCGTGGGCTGGTATTTGGTGATTCAGCTCAAGGTCCGTTCGTGATCCCTGGTCCGTTGGCCTGTGAGTCCCTGTGAAGGTAACTTTGATTTTCCGTGGGCTTCCCTGGTTGCTCCAGACGTGCCCTGGCTCTCCATAGCTTGGAGAGTCCCCAGGACCTTGCTGGTCCTCGCAGAAGCATCTTTCCTCTGACCGCGTGGGTTGTAGTTGCCAAGGCTTGTTGGTGTTCAATCTGGACACTGACCCCCCAGCACTCGACATCCTTCGTGGGACAGCTCACCTCCGGACTTTGGTCATCGTAGACGTCTCCTGGTCCCCGTGGCTGCAGAGTCCAGCTTCACCTCTTCGCACCTGAGACACCCGACATCGGTGGGCATTCGTCTATCGTGCCCCTGGTCACTGTTCAGTGACCCAGACTCTGTCCCCTCTGCTTTCAGGTTCTTCTCATCTCCGATCCAGGCTTGGATCACACCGGACGCTTCATCTTCCCGGCAGCAGCACTTTTCCGCAGCACACCATTGAAAACGACGAAGGTTTCCGACTTCACTTGACCCCTATGCACCTGGCTCCTCTGGGATAGGTAACACGGGTACCTCGGTACTCTCAAGGGTGCTGGCCTTAGAACCTTCTATGTTTATCTGGGTTTGCTTAAAGTCCTCTCCGAAGTGTCCCTAATCTTTAAATTTCCAACCGCGACTTTCCCATAGAGTTGTACGGAGCTCGCGCCTGTGTTCACACACTGCACCCGTCCTCCGTGGATCCCCGGTGTCACTACTTTGGGTTGTTCCTTGGGGTCCCAGCGATTCTACGTGCTCTAGGCACTGTCTAGTCAAGTCGTGGTTCTTATACCACTTTCTTAGTATATGGTTTGGTCTCCCCCTGGAGCCCACTGTGTATTGTGCTATTTACTGTTGTTCTAGTGATTTAATATTGTGTGCTTTGTTCTCTAATCTCATAAAGAGGTTAGTAGAGAGTGTTTAGTAATAAATCCAAATATTTTATATATTCCTTGTGTGGTTCTCCTTTCATTTGGTCAATCGGGAGGTTATGATGTGGTAAAACAAGCTGCTTCACACTCCTTCAAGACTTAGCCTGAAGGCTGCTCTCCATAGCTACCACTAGGATAGCTTTCAATAAAGGTTGTCTTTAACCTAATCATCAGTAAGGTTCGTTTGGACTGGTGCAAGGTGCCCACTTTAATTTGTGGACAGCATATACCAGGCCAACTTCTCACATTGGTGTGCAGCGGTTGGATTCAAGCTTGCTATTGTTTTACCAGATAATCTCATTGAGTGACTAACTGAAAACCACTAAAGGTACTTTGGTACATATAAATCAAGGCTAGAATAAAGTAAGTTCTACTGAACTTAGAGTTGGGTAAGTCAAGGGTCTAGCACACCCTTTCTCCAACTCAAGAGAGTCTCAGTTCCCACTAGGTTAGGTAGGTGCCTACACCACATAACTCTAGCATGTCTTCTAGGCCTGAAGCCAGTGGCTCCTTGCCAACTAAATATGACCATCTCTCATTCCAAGAATTGAGAACCATGTGTACATCTAGGAAACTGAAGAAAGGGAAAAACCCAAACACTCAACGTCTCATAGAGAGTTTGATTTTAGATGACCTCAGAAAGACCCCAGGGTCTGATGAGGCAGGCAAGTTTGGTGGGACAGCAGAAGACGAAAGGCCAGGAAGTGAAAACTTTTATGACCTGGACTCTGATGCTGGCCAGGAGGATCAGAATGATTCTAACCTGGACAATCCAATTCTTCCTGGAGGTGAGGGAGAAGGCCTCAGTGGCCCTCTTTTTACCCCACCTGGAAGGGTTAACAGTTTACGAAGAAGATCAAGATCTCCTTCTCAGGAATCTAATCATTCTGGTACTTCTGTAGGGAGCTCTGCTTCTCATAGGATCTCTGCTTCTCATAAAAGGGAGTCCTCTTATGAGAAGAAGTGCCAACTGCTTGAGTTTGAGAGAGCTAAGCTCAGAATCAAGAAAGAGCAATTGGCCTTAGATAGGGAATCCTTGGAGCTTCAGAGAGCTTCTCAGAAGTTGGGGCTAGAGCCCCATGGTGGCAGCAACAGTGTCCCTAGAGGTAGAGAACATACTCATGACCATAGGAACCTGAACAAGATTGTCCCTCCCTACCAGAGTGGGGATGACATCCACAAATGGATAACTGCACTGGAGAGGGCCTGTAAGGTACAGAGGGTCCCTCAGGAGCAGTGGGCAGCAATCCTGTGGCTCTCCTTTGTAGACAAAGGTAGAGACAAGCTTCTCACTGTAAGAGAAGAGGATGCTGATAATTACAAAGTCCTGAAGAGTGCTCTGATTGATGGGTTTGGCCTAACCACTGAACAATACAGGATAAAGTTCAGAGACACCCAAAAGGCACAGACTCAGGACTGGGTTGACTTTGTAGATTGTGCTACTAAGGCTCTGGAAGGTTGGATACATGGCAGCAAGGTGCATGACTTTTTAGGATTGTAAAATTTGATTATGAGGGAGCAGATCTTTAATAATTGTCAAAACCAACTTTTACACCAGTACCTGGTGGACTCTGATCTGACCTCTCCCCAAGAATTGGGAAAGAAGGCAGACAAATGGGTCAGAACCAGGGTAAAGCCAAAGAATCAGGGTGGTGACCAGAAGAAAGATTCTTCCAAGAACCAAGAGAAAGGTGGGGATAAATCAAAAGATAAATCCACTACAGGGCCCCAAAAGTCCTCTTCTGGGGTGGGTCCCAAACTCCTTCCTCCCTGAAAAGAAACCTTATTGCCATGTCTTTAAGAAGCCTGGCCACTGAAAAAATGACCCCATTTGCCCTAAGGCCAGCAATAAGGAAAATGTTCCTCCCAGCAATACTACCACGCCTCCTGGTACTACAAGTAGTAATCCCCCAGGTGGTAGTAGTGCACCCAAAAAGTTAGGTGGGTTCTCATGGGGAACTGAGGTGGACCATGGTTTAGAAAGGTCCCCCTCACAGGCCTCCTCAGTTTGATGGTGGCATGGGATTTGACACTTTTACTGTCAGTCCTAATTCTTTGGGCAAGTACAGACAGGAGCCACTAATAAATGGTCAGAAAGCTGTGGCCTTTAGGGACACAGGGGCTAGTGTCACCATGGTGATAGGGAACCTAGTACCCCCTCAACAGCTTTTACCTGAGTTTAAGTACCAGGTGACCAACATTGATGGTATCAGGACAGATCATCCCATGGCCATAGTCCATCTCAGCTGGGGAGGGGTCACTGGCCCAAAGAGAGTGGCAGTGTCTCCAAACTTGCCTGTTGGGTAATGATCTAGACATTTCAGCCTGGGCTGAAGTTGAATACCAGGCCCATGTAAGAATGTTAGGCCTCTCTGAGAAAGTTGGTGGGACCCATAGGGCCTCAACCCAACCCCAGGGAAATTTTGGAGTGGTGGAGCCTGAAAGAATGGCCCACTCTACTCCACCAGAGAGCAGAAGGGTTGAAGGAAAGTCTTCTACCCCCCAGACTATAGGTAAGGGTCAGCTTCCTCAGGGAACTGATCCTACCCCTAGTGAAGGAACTGCCCCAGAGGTGGTCAGGCCTGGCCTGGCAACACCCCTGATGGCAGGGGACCCTTCCAAGGTGGTACCCAGTCTGGAGCAGGTATCCTGCCCCTCTCTACCCTACCTCAATCAGCCTAGGGCTGCAGAGGTCAGGGAGGTCAGTGGACCCCTAAAGGCCCACTGCCCAGAGGAACACCCTCATCAACAGATTAGGGGCACCCAGTCTAGTAGCCCTAGCCAGGTGAAAATTCCTCAACCCACTGAGGGATCCCTCTTACCATTGAATAGGGACCACCCCCAGATGGAATCTATTGGGCAAGGGCAAACCTGGGACCAAATGGTTCCAAACCTACCCTCTCCCTCTAGTGTCCCAACCAAAGGGACCCAACCCCCAGCTGTAGGCAGCCAGAGGTTGACCCTTAGGGCCAGATACAACTCAGTCATGGAAAGAAAGGCCTCCATGGCGACCAGTGCTCTGAGGAAGATGAGACCGACTTTATTAGGGCCTCACTTCTCTACTCAGACACCCCAACAGCCTTTTTCTTTGCCAAAGCACACTACAGGTAGTAATCCCAACTTTTGGAGAAAATCCAATACCCTTAAGGGTAGGGACTCCTTAGTGGACCATAAGACAGGGGGTATCCATGCTAGTGCAGGATCTTCCTTATATGGCCACTTAGTCAATAAAGTCTCAACTGGGCATGGTTAGCCTCATCTCCTTTCATTTGGGGGGGGGGGGGTGTTATGTAGGAAGGTGGAATCTGACTGCATGGTTACCCCAACTTTTTTCCTGTTGTTTTCCTGTTTTTTTGACTAGTCTGACTGGGATCCTGCTAATCAGGACCCCAGTTTATCTGCTTACTCCCTAAATTGGTTGTGCAAGTACTTTAGGTACACTCCAGATTGGATTCTGGGGTACCCTTATAAGTCCCTAGTATATGGTATACTATGTACCGAGGGCATAGGTACCCCAGAGGCCTCCCAGGGGCTGCAGCATGTATTATGCCACCCCTGAGAGACCATTTAAAATGACACAACAGGTCTGCTACAGCAGCCTGTGTAAGGTGGTGCATGCACCCCTTACTTAGATATAGGTTCACTATATCTATCCTAATCACTGCACATATAAACCTATCAGTCACCCCTATGGCAGGCCTTATCAATCGTGAAGGCAGGGTGCTGGGTTTTATGTGAGAAGGTGCCCATGCATGAGCAGAGCCCCTCTGCAGCCTTCGGAACCTCTTTTCTGGGGTTGTCTGTGATGCAGCCAACCATATATACTTAAGTGCATTATAACCTCGCGGTAAATGCTAACTTTAAAACGGCTGCATGGAAACTTGTCGTGTTTGGTGTCAAACACCTAGGAATCATACCTCCACACCAGTAACTGGTGTGGGAGGTATGATTCCACCCTCCTAGAGGGAGAAATATGACAACACCGGTACACCCGGTACCAGCTTTCTTGGCTCTGGCATCACAAAATGGATGCTGCCAGCCACAGACACGAGTCTGCCCTCCTGCTGCTGGACGAAACTCCGGCAGGGGGAAGGCTTGACAATAGGTTTCCTGTCACAAGGAGGTGTGACCACCTCCCAGACAGGCTTTAGTGTATTGGGGCTGGGTGGGTGCACTCTCAGAGTGCTTTGATGTCTGCACTGGTCTGCACTGTGCATAGTCCAGCTCAAACCGGTTGCAGGAGCCATTTGCTCCTGCTCTGGCGTGAAACTGGACAAAGGACATGGGTGTAGCCACCCATCTGTCTTGACCCTCCCATAGGTGGGTCCCCAGAGTTTGTCCCACCCCTTCCTTGGGTATAAAGTAGGAACCCTGACTACAGGACTTTAGATTTTACCTGGACTAAACTCTGCTACAGAAACCAAATACTTCGATCTGCACGACGCTGGATGACTGAAGAAATCTCCCTTGGAGTAAAGGAGTTACTCCCCTGCTGAGCAGGCACCTAAACGCATCTGACCGGTTTGCATCTCCCAAGCTCCTGAGGACTCCGAAGATTTCTGCAACACAGGAGGTGGGTTCCCGAGGTCTCTGAGGTTGATCTGCGCTCTCAGCAATTCTGAGGCCCGCATCCCTCGTGGGGACCGTGCAACCCGTAACCCTGTGCACCGTGTACATTTGCAGCAGCATATGCTTTTCGGCAATCCCGGAGGCTGTGCTTTGGGCTACTTGTAGTCCTGATCCAGAGCAGTAATTCCACTGAAGATTTCCAGCCTACACTCCACGAGTGTTCCGTGGGCTGGTATTTGGTGATTCAGCTCGAGGTCCCTTTGCGATCCCTGGTCCGTTGGCCTGTGGGTCCCTGTGAAGGTAACTTTGATTTTCCATGGGCTTCCCTGGTTGCTCCAGACGTGCCCTGGCTCTCCATAGCTTGGAGAGTCCCCAGGACCTTGCTGGTCCTCGCAGAAGCATCTTTCCTCTGACCGCGTGGCTTGCAGTTGACAAGGCTTGTTGGTGTTCAATCCGGACACTGACCCCCCAGCACTCGACATTCTTCGTGGGACAGCTCACCTCCGGACTTTGGTCATCGTAGACGTCTCCTGGTCCCCGTGGCTGCAGAGTCAAGCTTCACCGCTTCGCACCTGAGACACCCGACATCGGTGGGCATTAGTCTATCGTGCCCCTGGTCACTGTGAAGTGACCCAGACTCTGTCCCCTCTGCTTTCAGGTTCGTCTCATCTCCGATCCAGGCTTGGATCACACCGGACACTACATCTTCCCGGCAGCAGCACTTTTCCGCAACACGCCTGTAGTGATTGAGTCAGGTACGCAGGATGAGTTTAAAGTAGATTTATTGAAGATTAGAACAAGACCCAATCAAGACCATAACGAGACCCCACCAGGAGCAGCCAGCATGCTGCTCAGCCAAGCCAACTGTGACCATTTGACTCACAACATTCTATGACATGTCATCACAGTAAGATTCTACAGGCAGGGCATGAATAGCATTGAACTCAGGATATAACATATCCCCCTTTCTCCCAAATATACAAAAGAACAACAATGAGAGAAGAAGAAAGATTAAGAGGAGAAACAAAGGAAATAAGAACCACAAACCAATGAACGAAGAGAGCAACCGCACAGGATGATAGAAGCAAAGAGAAGCAAAGAAAAGAGAGGAAAACAAGAACATAAGAACCATCCTCCCTTCTGTACACAAAAGCAAAGGCAAGAAATAACATAGTCAGAGAACAAGAGAAGAGAGAGCACGAACGACTGCCCCAAAACACACCCACTGGCCAGAACAGTAATGTAAGGAGGCTGAAAAATAAAAAACCAACAGACTAAGAAAACACGACAGAAAAGTAAAGGAAAGCTCAAAATCCACACGAGACCCCAGGAGAAAACATCACCAATGGAACAGAAAAAAAAACCAAGGAAGATGAAAAGATAAGGATAATCCTCACCCACGAGAGAAACACCATAATCAATGCAAAATGTAAAATATAAAGTAAAGACAACAGTGTAAATATAATATTCAATATAATAATAACATACCTATCTGAGGTTTGGGAGGACTATAGCCCAACAGCAGCCCCTAAAAGGATAAGAGAATATAGTAGTGACAGATGGGACTAAGACCCATAGGAAAACAAAATAGCCCTTAAAATTACACACCCTGTGTAGGGTAACGATATCCATGTGAGGACTACTTTGTGTGGAACTTCCACGCCGCGCACAGGAGTAATGTAACTGTTAGATTAACCATATGAGTACAAACTCATGACATATTCCAAATCAGTGAAAGGAATATTGTGTAAAGTTGTGATGGGACTAAGGCCCATAATGCACAACCTGTATGGAGTAACTGTAAACAAGATGTGGGTAGGAACCCGAATACATGGGTAGGAACCCGTGACTAAATGTGGGTAGGGACCCGAATACATGGGTAGGAATCCGTAATAATGCAAAAGGACTGTAACCCTTGCATAAATCCCCTGTAAGAGGATAGACAAATATTGTGCACAAGTGAAAAAAAAAATGTACAAATGTACCATGTGCAGATTGGACTGAAACCCACTGCGATCCCGGTGTAGGGAAACTTAAAGCATGCAACGGAGCTTGAACTCGCCAACATCATTAGTACAGGTAGGTAAAAAAAATAGCACGTTAAAATACCCACCCCCCAGAAATGCTGAAACGCTCATGGAAAACGGTGAAATCGACAGAAACAAAAGGCACACAAGAGTCCAAACAAACAGGCAGTCTTAAAACTTGGTGTGCCTGTCATCAACATGTTAACTAGAGTCACAGAGGTTGTAAACTCTAACACCACACCGGTGACCGGGATGTCACCCGAGTATCGGAAGTCTGGAAACCACCCCGATGAAGACAACACACCACGATTGTTTTCTGTGGTGGCATACAGTTGACTCCAAGTACAGTCCCAGAAAACAGATAAAAGTACCTTTGTGCCTCGGGTACACTCAAGAAACCGAGACTGGACCTGCATGGAGTAGTTGTGTAGACAAGCCAGGAGCCGATCTCGAAAATTTCACCACCTCGAAGCCGCCACAGATGTGATGTGCTGAGGAGAGACATCTCCATCATGAATAAACTTTATTGAACAGGTGTTGCGAGAGAAGAGAAATCGGTTGGCAACAACGAGCAGTATCGGAGATACACAGAACAGAATGAGATGTGCTCCTGTGCAACTACCAAACACAAGATGGCGCCACGTTATCACGGCCGTGCCGGGTGGCTATCGGTACAAGCGTGCAGCCAATGTTGTGCAGCAGCTGGATGTGACGAGGAGAAGAATATCGTCATAGAAGACTCATGGAACTGCAGGAGGCAGGCAGGGGTGCGCGTGCAGGAAATGACTTGTGCATCTGTTTAAAAAAAAAAAAAATAACGGGTCAACTGGCACTGCTGGCAGAAAGACTCAAAGGGCCCCCAACAATAATAGACGTAAAGTTCCTCACAAGGAAGTGAAATAAAACCTCTTCAGAAGCGTCAGTTAGGGTACACAGGCAGCTTCAATGGATGGCAGTCACACTCAGTCAATGAAACACTTAAAACACTGCCAGTCTTTGTTATCGTAAAAGAGCTCATGCAAACTGAATCCTTTTGCACAATCAATGTCAGACAATGTGTCTCACCTGACACTGCTCCCCGTGATACTGCATCTGAAAGCGCCAAACATGTGCCACAACCTGGCTCCACGCTGCCAGCCACTGCCAGGGAGATACTCGTACTTGCCAAAAGCTCAGTGGAAACTACAGTTCTCCATCATGTGAAGTACACAGCTCACCTTCATGTGAAGAGTCAGCAGCGTTGAGGTCATCCACAAGGAAACGCACAGAAAAGATGTAGACTCACAGTAGAAAGTGCACACTCCGTGGTGCCTGTGAGAAGAGCATGTTAGTGGAAAGACAGTAACAGACTTGAAAAACTTGTTGATGCTGTAAGAACAGCATACTGTGCTATGAGCTTGCGTAGAAATTTTAGAGGCGCTGTAAGAACAGCAAGAAGTGCTTTAAGCTCCAGTAGAAATCGTTGAGACACTGTAGGGACAGCAGTCCAGTTTAAGTAGCAGAAATCTCTCTTGGTGACTGACCAGGCAGGCACTCTCTAGGCAGCAGAGAAGACTTAGACTCACATAGGGGTGAATGGCAGGCTTACCCTCACTGAAGGCACAGCACAAGACGTGTAGAAGTAGTGGGGAGTAGACACCCAAGAGTGAATGGGCAGCTCCAGAAGCAGCACTTCCCCAAACGCAAAGGGACATCTGGCAGACTGCTGTGGGCGACCGGTGGGAGGTCACTGGTGGGGTCAAGGATGCCAGTTGAAGGTAGATGCTTAGCTTGAGTTACTGTAGAGTCTGTAGTTGGAGTTCCTTGAAGTTTGAAGAGGTGATAGATGCAGGTTCTTTTGAAAATCGTCGCCAAAAACTTGTAGTGATTGAGTCCGGTACGCAGGATGAGTTTCAAGTAGATTTATTGAAGATTAGAACAAGACCCAATCAAGACCATAACAAGACCCCACCAAAGCAGCCAGCATGCTGCTCAGCCCAGCCAACTGTGACCATTTGACTCACAACATTCTATGACATGTCATCACGGTAAGATTCTACAGGCAGGGCATGAATAGCATTGAACTCAGGATATAACGCCATTGAAAACGACGAAGGTTTCCTACATCACTTGACCCCTATGCACCCGGCTCTTCTGGGATAGGTAACACGGGTACCTCGGTACTCTCAAGGGTGCTGGCCTTACAACCTTCTATGTTTAGCTGGGTTTGCTTAAAGTCCTCTCCGAAGTGTCCCTAATCTTTAAATTTCCAACCGCGACTTTCCCATAGAGTTGTACGGAGCTCGCGCCTGTGTTCACACACTGCACCTGTCCTCCGTGGGTCCCCGGTGTCACTACTTTGGGTGGTTCCTTGGGGTCCCAGCGATTCTACGTGCTCTAGGCACTGTCTAGTCAAGTCGTGGTTCTTATACCACTTTCTTAGTATATGGTTTGGTCTCCCCCTGGAGCCCACTGTGTATTGTGCTATTTACTGTCGTTCTAGTGATTTAATATTGTGTGCTTTGTTCTCTAATCTCATAAAGAGGTTAGTAGAGAGTGTTTAGTAATAAATACATATATTTTATATATTCCTTGTGTGGTTCTCCTTTCATTTGGTCAATCAGGAGGTTATGATCTGGTAAAACAAGCTGCTTCACACTCCTTCAAGACTTAGCCTGAAGGCTGCTCTCCATAGCTACCACTAGGATAGCTTTCAATAAAGGTAGTCTTTAACCTAATCATCAGTAAGGGTCGTTTGGACTGGTGCAAGGTGCCCACTTTAATTAGTGGACCGCATATACCAGGCCAACTTCTCACAGGCGGTGTCCGGAGTCTGTTCGCTGAAGTTGTCGCAAAGGGCCTTGATTTTCAGGTGGAAGTAGGAGCTCAGCTTGTTGCAGAGGTCCTGAGAAGGAGTGACATCCGTGGCTTCGCTGGGGGGTTTGGTGAACTGCTGTCCACAGGGACATTTATTGGCCACCTGGTGTAACTGCACCATGCAATGTGCTATAGGGACATCTATTGGTCACTTGGTGTAACTGCACCATGCAATGGGCCACTGGGACATCTATTGGTCACTTGGTGTAACTGCACCACGCTATGAGCCACTGAGATATCTATTGATCACTTGGTATAATTGCACCATGATATGTGCCACAGGGACATCTATTGGTCACCATGTGTAATTGCACCAAACTATATGCCACACGAACATCTATTGGTCACCTGGCGTAACTGCATCATGATATTTGCCATAGGGACATCTATTGGTCACCTGGTGTAACTTCACCAAGCTATGTGCCATAAGGACATTTATTAGTCACCATGTGTAACTGCACCATGCTACGTGCCACAGGGATATCTATTGTTCACCATGTGTAACAGCACCATGCCATGTTACACAGGGACATCTGTTGGTCACCTGGTGTAACTGCGCCATGCTATGTGCCACAGGGACATCTATTGGTCACTTGGCGTAACTGCACCATGCTGTGTGCCATAGGGACATCCATTTGTCCCCAGGTGTGACTGCACCATGACATGTGCCATAGGGACATCTATTGATATGCTGGTGTAAGTGCACCATGCTGATAGGTCACAGAGACCTCTCTTGGTCACCTGGTGAAACTGCACCATGCTGGTAGCCACAGGGACACCTGTTGGTCACCTGGTGTAATTGCGCCGTGCTATGTGCCACGTCTATTGGTCACTTGGTGTAACTGCACCACACTATGTGCCATAGGGACATCTATAGGTCACCATGTGTAACTGCACCATTCTAAATGCCACAGGGACATTTATTACCACCTGGTGTAACTGCACTATTCTTTGTGATATAGGGACATCTATTGGTATCCTGGTGTAACTGTCCCATCCTATGTGCTACTGGGACATCTATTGGTCACTTGGTGTAACTTCGCCATGCTATGTCCTACAGGCACATCTCTTGGTCACCTGGTGTAACTGCACCATGCTAAATACCACAGGGACATTTATTGGCCACCTGGTGTAACTGCTCTATGCTATGTTCTATAGGGACATCTATTGGTCACCTGATGTAAGTGCACAATTCTATGTGCAATAGGGACATCTGTTGGTCACTTGGTGTAACTGCACCATGCTATGTCCTATAGGCACATCTCTTGGTCACCTGGTGTAAGTGCACCATGCTGTATGCCATAGTAACCTCTATTGGTCACCTGCTATAAGTGCACCATGCTGATAACCACAGAGAAATCTGTTGGTCACCTGGTGTAACTGCACCATGCTACGTGCCACAGGGACATCTATTGTTCACCATGTGTAACACCACCATGCCATGTGCCACAGGGACATCTATTGGTCACCTGGTGTAACTGCACCATGCTATGTGTTTGAGGGACATCTATTTTTCACTTGGTGTAACTGCACCCTGCCATGTGCCATTGGGACATCTATTGGTATCCTGGTGTAAGTTCACCATGCTTATAGCCACAGGGACATCTATTGGTCACCTGGTGAAACTGCACCATGTTATGTGCTGCAGGCACATATGTTGGTCACTTGGTGTAACTACACCATGCTATGTGCCACAGGGATATCTATTGGTCAGCTAGTGTAACTGCACCATGCTATGTGCCACAGGGACATCAAATGGTCACTTTTTTTATCTGCACCATGCTATGTGATATTGGGACGTCTATTGGTATCCTGGTGTAACTGTACCATGCAATGTGCCATAGGAACCTCCATTGGTCACCTGGTGGTCACCTGGTGTGAGTGCACCATGCTATGTGCCACTGTGACATCTATTGGTTACTTGGTATAATTGCACCATGATATGTGCCACAGGGACATCTATTGGTCACCATGTGTAACTGCACCAAGCTATATGCCACACGGACATCTACTGGTCACCTGGCGTAACTGCATAATGCTATGTGCCATAGGACATCAATTGATCACCTGGTGTAACTGCACCATGCTATGTGCAACAGGGACATCTATTGGTCACCTGGTGTAACTGCACCATTCTATGTGCCATAGGGACATCTATTGCTCACTTAGTGTAACTGCACCATGCTATGTCCTACAGGCACATCTCTTGGTCACCTGGTGTAACTGCACCATGCTGTATGCCATAGTGATATCTATTGGTCACCTGGTGTAAGTGCACCATGCTGATAACCACAGAGCAATCTGTTGGTCACTTGGTGTAACTGCACCATTCTATGTACCACAGGGAAATCAATTGGTCACTTGGTGTAACTGCACCATGCTATGCATATTGGTCAATATGTGTATCTGCACCATGCTATGTGCCACAGGGACATCTATTGTTCACCATGTGTAACCGCACCATGCCATGTGCCACAGGAACATCTATTGGTCACCTGGTGTAACTGCACCATTTTATGTGCCACAGGTACATCTAGTGGTGACTTGGCGTGACTGCACCATGCTATGTGCCATAGGGACATCTATTTTTCACTTGGTGTAACTGCACCCTGCCGTGTGCCATTGGGACATCTATTGGTATCCAGGTGTGAGTTCACCATGCTTATAGTCACAGGGACATCTATTGGTCACCTGGTGTAACTGCACCATTCTATGTGCCATAGGGACATCTATTGCTCACTTAGTGTAACTGCACCATGCTATGTCCTACAGGCTCATCTCTTGGTCACCTGGTGTAAGTGCATCATGCTGTATGCCATAGGGACATCTGTTGGTCACCTGGTGTAACTGCACCATGCTACGTGCCACAGGGACATCTATTGTTCACCATGTGTAACAGCAGCATGCCATGTGCCACAGGTACATCTAGTGGTCACTTGGCGTAACTGCACCATGCTATGTCTCACAGGGATATCTATTGGTCAGCTAGTGTAACTGCACCATGCTAAGTGCCACAGAGACATGTATTGGTCACTTGGTGTAACTGATCCATGCTATGTGCCACAGGGAGATCTATTGGTCACTTTTTTGAACTGCACCATGCTATGTGATATTGGGACGTCTATTGGTATCCTGGTGTAACTGTACCATGCTATGTGCCACAGGGACATCTATTGGTCACCATGTGTAACTGCACCAAGCTATATGCCACACGGACATCTATTGGTCACCTGGTGTAACTGCATAATGCTATGTGCCATAGGACATCAATTGATCACCTGGTGTAACTGAACCATGCTATGTGCCATTGTGACATCTATTGGTATCCTGGGGTAAGTGCACCATGCTGATAGCCACACGGATATCTATTGGTCACCTGGCGTAACTGCATAATGCTATGTGCCATAGGGAAATTTATTGGTCACTTTGTATAAGTGCACCATGCTATGGGCCACTGGGACATCTATTGGTCACTTGGTGTAACTGCACCATGCTGTGTGCCACTGAGATATCTATTGGTCATTTGGTATAATTGCAACATGATATGTGCCACAGGGACTTCTGTTGGTCACCATGTGTAACTGCACCAAGCTATATGCCACACGGACATCTATTGGTCACCTGGCGTAACTACATCATGCTATATGCCATAGGGACATCTATTGGTCAGCTGGTGTAAGTGCACCATGCTGATAGGTCACAGAGACTTCTGTTGGTCACCTGGTGTAACTGCACCATTCTATGTGCCACAGGGACATCAATTGGTCACTTGGTGTAACTGCACCATGCTATGTGCAGTAAGGACATCTATTAGTCACCATGTGTAACTGTATGATGCAATTTATCAAGGAGAGAGAGAGGACTAGATAGCCAGTCCGTATCCCCAGGTATTATATGTAATCAAAAAGGACTAGCCTATTGTGACTGTTTTAAGACTCAGGACTGTATGAAGAAGGGGAAAAAAACATATAGTTTTTGTAAAGCCCTCACCCACCAACCTAGTTGGTGGCATGCTTCATCATCGGGCCCACCCAGTGACACCGAATGTGTCCCGGGTGTGCTACAACGCCTGTGTTACAGCGGAGCTTGTATATTGCTGAGTGTGCACTGTGAGTGATGTGAATGTGAAAAGTTAAAAAACTATACAGGGGTCCCAGTGCCCAAGGGGGCTTATAATTTAATATCTGGGCCACTGTTAGTGTTTAGAAACAAGGCATAGGATGCTTAGTGGAGCAAATTTAGGAACTCCTACATCCGGGTTTTGGTCTACATGTTTCAGCCAGGCCTATCGTTAATACTGGCTTTCCTCAGGACCGAATAGTATGTGTAAGTGCGTCTTACACTGTAAGTGAGTATGTGAT
Source organism: Calotriton arnoldi (assembly GCA_963921515.1). NCBI lineage: Eukaryota > Metazoa > Chordata > Amphibia > Caudata > Salamandridae > Calotriton > Calotriton arnoldi. Next base: position 357,064 of record CAWUFW010014883.1, read on the forward strand.
AAAATGTGTTGCACGCGCTAAGGTGCCTTATGAATGGGAGGGATTCCCTCTCCAAGCAATTACTGGACGTACAACATATAAGACAAACAAACATACAGGAGAGAGTGTGAGCATTGTTGCATAAGTCACATATATACACATTTGCCGGCGCTAAAGTGCATAACTGGCGAAAAAACGCGGCAAAAGTGGAACCGTACTGGTGGTGCGGTTTGTGTGAATTAACGTACTATGCGCTAGAACGTGTGGTGGGCTAGGAGGCGAAGATACACATGCGTGTAAAATGTGGTCACGCTCCAAATGTAACCTCACGCTAGCGTTTTGTAGCATATGCCCCAGTGGAGGAATCCGGCAGAGATTCTGATCCTGTAAAAATAATAAATAAAGGGAAAGGGCCCGTGGGCCGTAAGAAACACATGAAGGGAAAGCTTACCCGGTGAGTGTAGAGTTACATGATCTACTCACGCCTTTATGGATCAGGACCCGTGGGAAACCTGTTGTGCTGTCACGGATCTCCAAAGGTGGACCTTTGGAGTCCTGAGTCTTAAAACAGTCACAATAGGCTTAACTGTACGATGCTACATGCCACAGGGATATCTATTTGTCCCCAGGTGTAACTGCACCATGCCATGTGCATAGGGACATCTATGTATCCTGTGTAACTGCACCATGCTATGTGCCATATGAATGAATGAAAGATTTATTGTTCAGTTAATAAAAACTTACAGTAAAAAAACATCTTAATACAGTTTTCTTACATTTCATACATAACCAATCCTGGGCCCTTATTTAAAAACCACATAAATTAAAAGTATTATTCCTCAATTCATAAGTACTAAAAAAAATCTCTTCATTGATCACTGTTATTCAGTTTCCTCTCTGCTATTTCAAAACCTTCAAAAGTCTGCCAGTGCATTGTAAACCTTCTCCCTGCAGGCTGGTTATGACTGCTTGTCGACATGTTTGTATCAATTGACTATTAAAATCCTGCCTCAGCAGCCTCCTACGTTCAACTAATAACGCTGGGCAACTACAAATGATATGACAAATATCTTCTCTATTATGGTTACAGAGATGACACGTCGTTTCACCACTCGGGTTTTTCCAAGTTGGGGTGTCTCCACAGAATAGGCTGTTGACTAACTGGAGACTCATAAACTTCAGCTTGTCCCTTTGGCTATTTAAATCCCCTAGATAGCTCTGAGATTTGAGCATACCATAGGAAGCAATCACTGTCCATGCATGGGATCTTTTTGCCAATACTGCTTTATCCAATAGCAAGGACATTTTTTACTGCACCCATTTATCACTTTGTTAAATGCCACCTGTGAAAGGGGTAAAGCCCATAATTCAGCCTTAAACATATCTATAGCCAATTTGAAGTATTCATGGGCCTGCTTATGTTTGTTGTCACTTATCGCCTCCCAGACCACTGTCATAAGCGTTGAGTTATTATCCCGTCTGTTTGTGGCAGAATTTCAAGTATGCCCCTAAACTGTTTAGGTTCTGTCGTCTAAGGCCGAACTCAAGTCGAATTTGCGCTGGTGATGTCTGCTGAAGGAGATGAAACAAGCGACGATAGGTACCTGTCACCAGCTTGTCTATGATATTATCAGCACGTCCTCTAAAGGTCTCTACTCCATATGTCAGAGATGGAACGTGTTTAACCGACATTACTTGTAGTAACGGTTTAAGGGAAAGGCCTTTTAAGTTATTCTGGAGGGTAGCGAATGCTGCGGTTAGTGAGTTATTTCTTCTCTGTAGTGCTGCCCACTGATTCTTACCCGAACCCCTAGCATCTAATATGACACCCAGATATCTATACTCTGAAACGGATTCTAACACAGACCCTTCTATACTCAATATAGGCCGCGCTGCTAACCCCCTTGATACCAGCATTGTTTTTGACTTCTTTAAGTTGACCTTTAACCCATGAGATGAAGCGTATAGAGCAGTGTCGTTTATTAGTCTCTGCAACCCCACCTTTGTATAACTTATTATCCAGTATTGGGGTATCTTTCATAGATTCACATGCCTGAATCATTCCCCGTCGCCGAGATGGGAGTCCCACGGTAAAATACAGAAGTAGTGCCATAAGTAATAGGCCAAAAGAGGCCAAAGGCTATATCTTAGTAGCCTATCTATGTCCTTATATGAAAAGGACCAAAAGTCAGCTCCAACCAATCAGCTATCGGCACCCTCTAGAACACTCCCAACAGAAGCAGTTCTCCTCAGATTTTCACCGCACGTCGTGTGGAAGGGAGTCTCCCTGAGTGCTACTCGGTTTTCTTCTCTTCAGCTCTTCAAGCAATTGTCTGACAAGAAGGGCGTCTTCCGCTCCTGCAGCACCTGTGGGAAGAAGAGGGTCCATGTTGATGATCTTCATAAAGATTGTCTTTATTGCCTCTACCCCAAACATGAGGCTAAAGACTGCAAAATTTGCCGTACCTTTCCCAGCAAGACTCTAAGGGACAGAGAGGCAAGATTACTCTTATGGCTCAAGTCTAAAGAACGTCCTCCTTCTTCGGCTGAGGAAGAGGACCGAGCTTCCACATCTAGCAAGAGAGCTAGATCCCTAGAAGGCTCCTCAGTTGAGGGAAGGAAACATCTTAAAACTTCCCAGGATAAACCTGCTCACAAAGAGGAGTGCTAAACATTCCTCTGAGCCAGCGTCGTCTCCGCCTTCTACTCCACTCACAGAGCATCCAAGATCATCTTCTTCAGACTCTGTAAGTAAAAAACGCAAAATCTGTGTCGACGACGACTGTTTCCTCATCGTCGACGATGTGTTACGTCGTCGACGGCGACTATTACGATGGCTATTTCCTCTCCTATCTCGTCGACGAGAATCACTATTACGACGAGACCATCATCGAAGTCCGACGACGCACCGTCGACGAAGAAACCGTCTACGAGGTTACCGTCGTCGACACCGTCGACGATGACACTGTCGACGACACTGTCGACGACGGGACAAACATCGACGATGAGCCCGGCGACGACAAGCCTGCCTGTTATCCTTCCACCGTCGACGACAGGACTGTTGACGAGAGTTTCTCAATTAAAGACATTTCAGAGGCCTTTTCAGGTCTATAGTAAAATGTTTCCTCTACCACCATCCCACCTGTTAGAGGGCTTCGTAGAGGATGGGGATTGTGATGAGGAAGATGAGTAGGATCCATACAGAGTGGCTCAAAGTCCATCTGAGCTCAATGTTAAGTGCCAAGTCACTGATGAGGATGATAATTACCAGAAGGAGCATTACTATCATGAGCAATATATGGCTCCACGTCATACCTATCAGTTTCATCACAGGCAGGAATCTCATTATAGGGAAATGGCTCATCATCCTCCAGCACTTATTCAAGACCTACAGGCTATGTTGGCGGATTATCGTCCGATTTCCTCCTCAACAAATTCTGACAGAGAACCCACTTCTGCAAGTAGAGGTTCCTGTTCCAGTACCAGAGCCTACTCTACCTAGTACACCGGCTCCTGCTCAAGATCCACCTGCCAATGAACTTCAAGACACTTCCTCCTCGGATGAGGAGGTTGACGAAGGCGAATTACCTAACCAGGCAAATGCTCCAGATCCTTGGGACGATTATATCATCGAAACACCATCTCCTTACTTACCCTCTGATTCTCCTCCTGAAGACATCGGAGGATTTCATAATTTGATGCAGAGAGCAGCCACTAGGTTCCAGCTCCCTATTACTGTCAAACAAACAGACTGTTTTTTACATGATTTCAAGGAGGATACTAGAAAGATCATACACTCTATTCCAATCATCGATTACAACTGGCAAGAGGGTGTGAAAATCATGAAGACACCAGCATCCATAACGGCGGTGCTACCTCGTATAGAGAAAAAATACTGCGCTCCAGAGAACAGTCCATCTTGCCTCGTAGGTCACCCGAGGCCAGATTCGGTCATATCTCAGGCTGCACAGTGGCGTTCGAAAAGCCCTGCAACACCAATTACCACTCCTCCAGACAAAGAAGGACGTTGTATGGACCTTTTGGGGAAGAAATTCTCTTCTATGGCTGCAGCATCAATTAGAGCTGCTAATGCCTTGGCAATCATTGGCCGTTATGACCGCCAAATGAGGTCCGATATAGCGGGATTGATAGATCTTATCCCGGAGGATCAAAGAGAGGAGGCCCGGAAGATTTTATTGGAGGGTGAGTGAGCTGCCTCTTAAACACTTGACTGTGCGTTGGACATCGCCAACACGGGATTTCGGCAATTAGCTGGGGCAGCAGTTCTTCGGCGCCAGGGTTGGCTTAAAGCGACTACTTTTAGACCCGAAGTTCAGACGAAGATCTTGGACATGGCTTATGATGGGGATTCACTGTTCGGAAAACATATTGATGACGCTCTTTTAGCAATCAAAAATTACACATACACCGCAAAATCTTTAGGTGCTCTACAATATAGACGTATACCTTTCAGAGGAGCCAGAGGGAGAGGATTCACTACATATCGGGGTGGCTATCAGTCGAATCAACAGTATTGTCAATACCAGCCTCCATATCGCCAGTCTTACAACCAATCGTCTTACCGTCAGTCATCGACGGCTGGTTTCTCTCGCCAGGGTGGCCGGAAGCGAACACCGCAACAAGGCCGTGATTCTGCCAGGAAGCAATGAGCTTTGCAGGGTGCCAGTCAAGTTTACCTCCCTACCCGTGGGTGCGAACATTTCTGCTTATGCACAGCGGTGGCGCGAGATCACTTCAAACCGCTGGGTATTGGACCTAGTCACCAAAGGTCACACACTGGAATTTGTCCAGAAACCACCTACTACTCTGCCCAGGGGTCCCCCTACCCCTCGTCTTCTCTTATTGCGCTCCGCAAAGTCAACAAGTTTCTCAAAAAACAAACATTCCGGATGGTAACACTTTCCGATATTCTGGGATGCTTAAACAAAGGAGATTTCATGACTTCTCTGGACATGGAAGACGCATACTTTCATATCCCTATACATCCAAAACATCGAAAATATCTACGATTTACAGTGCCTGGCACCCACTATCAATTCAAGGTGCTTCCGTTTGGCCTAAAATCAGCGCCACGGATTTTCACCAAGTGCTTAGCACCAGTAGCAGCAACTTTATGATCCCGGGGGATCCAAGTTTTCCCATACCTCGATGATTGGCTGCTCAAAGCTCCGTCAGAGCAGGAAGCCATTTTTGCCACAACAACTTGTCTCCATCTGTTCAATACGCTGGGGCTAACTTTGAACAAGGGCAAATCCAATTTGCGGCCAACTCAGTGTCTCAAGACCGTCCAGTGCGCCTCCAAAAATTAGCGACAACCATTTAAAAAAGAAAGTCAGTTTCTGTCCGAACATTCAAATCGCTCCTAGGGATGTGCTCGTCAGCAATAAACTTGATCCCTTTAGCGCGACTCAAGATGAGACCTCTTCAAGAAGAGTTACAGAAACAATGGCAAGCATTGGGCTCTTTCAAGGATGTTATTCAAATAACTGCATGTATGGTGGACACACTCCGTTGGTGTTCCCAGACAGCAAATCTTGCCCAAGGTCTCACCTTTCTGCAAAGCATCCCGGACTTCGAATTGACAACAGACGCTTCCATGGAAGGATGGGGAGGTCATTTGCAGGATTTGCACATCCAGAGAAAGTGGTCTCAGATACAGAAGCAGCAATACATCAACAGTTTGGAGCTTCGGGCCATATTTTTGTCTCTTCAGGCTTTCCTTCCAAGGATAGCAGGTTCCTCAGTGCTGGTCCGTACCGACAATACGACCAGCATGTACCACATAAACAAGCAAGGAGGAACAAGATCTGTGACGCTTTCCCAGGAAGCGCAAGAATTGTGGGAATGGATAACGTTCCACAGAATATCCTTGAAGGCCGAACATGTCAAGGGTCTGCACTATACCCTAGCAGATTCACTAAGCAGGTCTCAATCCGGCAGCCACGAGTGGGAGTTAAAACAAACTCAGGTGAACAAGATCTTTCGGACATGGGGCAAACCAGCTCTGGATCTGTTTGCATCGCAGGAGAACAAGAAATGCCAATATTACGCCAGCAGGTTCCCTCAGCCGGGGTCAAGGGGGAATGCCCTTTCAGTGAGATGGTCCGGGATCTATGCCTACGCTTTTCCCCCCATTCCTTTAATCCCCAAGGTGCTCAAGAAGTTGAAACTGGAGGGCTGCCGCCTGATTCTGATTGCACCCCGTTGGCCCAGACAGTATTGGTTCCAGGAGCTTCTTCTGTTGTCACAGGACAGACCCATTCGCCTTCATCCAACAACGACCATATTATCACGGAACAGGGGTCAGGTAGTCCATCCGGATCCGCAAAACTCTGCACTTGCACGCATGGCTCCGGAATTCCTAGAGTTCAAAGATCTCAATATTTCACAGAACTGTCGAGACATACTGTTTAAATCCCGTGCTGAGAGCACTATCAAGACGTATCGCTTAAAATGGAAAAGATTTTGTTGTTGGTGTGAAACCAATAAAGTTCATCCAGTTCAAGCCCCTGCTGAACAGATTTTACCCTATTTACTCTCATTGGCCAGGTCTGGTCTCACTTTTTCGTCAGTCAAGGTTCAACTGGCCGCTCTTTCCAGATACAGGAAATCCCCGCAGCTTCCTTCTTTATGTTCATCTTTTCTTGTAAAACAGTTCATGAGAGGACTTTTTCGCACTTTCCCTCCTGTGCGTTCACCTCCTCCGGAGTGGGAACTCAATGTGGTTCTAGCACAACTGATGAGAAGACCATTTGAACCAGTCCATAAAGCAGAACTCAAATACCTCACATGGAAAGTAGCCCTCTTGCTTCTGCAAGGAGGGTTAGTGAGATTCAGACTTTTACTATCAAAGAACCGTTCTTACGCTTTACACAGGACTATGTAATCCTGCAGACAAATCCTAAATTAATTCCGAAGGTACCCACGCAATTTCACTTGAATGAGCCAGTAATGCTACAAACTTTCTTTCCAAATCCATCCAGTCCAGCTGAAAGGACCTTACATTCATTGGATGTAAAGAGGTGTTTGAAGTTTTATCTTCAAAAGACAAAGGATATTAGAAAGACGGATCAACTGTTAGTGGCCTACGGTCAAGGGAAACAGGGTACAGCTGTAACAAGAGCCACAATAGCCAGATGGGTCACATGTGCCATTCAATTCTGCCATGAGAAAGCCAACAAACCTCTCAAGGTGAAGGCTAAAGCACACTCCACTAGAACTGCTGCTGCATCTACAGCTTTGTTTGCTGGGGTTACATTGGACAAGATATGCCGTGCTGCGACATGGAAGAATGTCCACACATTCACAAGACACTACTGCCTCCAATCTGCACAAAAGGAAGATGCAGCGGTTGGACAAGCTGTGTTGCGCCATCTCTTTCACTAACGTCGGATTCTTTACATTTCCTTAATGCTTGTTTAGTTTTAGCTTTCTTTACTGTTACATTGCTTACAGTGTTCATGCTCCTATATCTCTCAATTTTATAGGTTGCTCATGCTGATATCCACTGTATGATTATTGCTTTTATGCTTTGTCATTGCAATGTTTCAGGATTGTGGATGTATATTGGGAGTTTTTTAAATTACATGTCTCCCACCATCCGCAAACGACAGTACAATTGGGGTACTTCTTGCTATTCTGATTCAGGCATGTGAATCTATGAAAGATACCCCAATACTGGATAAGAAAACAAGTTACTTACCTGTAACTACAGTTATCCAGTATTAGTATCTTCCATAGATTCACATGCACCCACCCTCCTCCCCGTGGAACCAGTACTTCCCACTGGTGCTTGGAAAATCTGAGGAGAACTGCTTCTGTTGGGGTGTTCTAGAGGGTGCCGATTGGTTGGAGCTGACTTTTGGTCCTTTTCATATAAGGACGTAGATAGGCTACTAAGATATAGCCTTTGGCCTCTTTTGGCCTATTTATTACTTATGGCACTACTTTTGTATTTTACCGTGGGACTCCCATCTCGGCGACGGGGAATGATTCAGGCATGTGAATCTATGAAAGATACCAATACTGGATAACTGTAGTTACAGGTAAGTAACTTGTTTTCAAATGTGTCATATGGACATCTATTGGTATCCTGGTGTAAGTGCACCATGCTGATAGGTCACAGAGACTTTTGTTGGCCACCTAGTGTAACTGCACCATGCTATTTGCCACAGGGACATCAATTGGCCACTTGGTGTAACTGAACCATGCCATGTGCCACAGGGACATCTGTTGGTCACCTGGTGTACCTGCACCATGCTATGTGCACCTATTTGTCTCCTGGTGTAATTGCACTATGCCATGTGCCACAGGGACATCAATTGGTCACTTGGTGTAACTGCACCATGCTGTGTGCCATAGGGACATCTATTGGTCACCTGGTGTAAGTGCACCATGCTGTGTCACAGGGGCATCTATTGGTCACCTGATATCACTGCACCATGCTATGTGCCATAGGGACATCTATTGGTCACCTGGTGTAAGTGCTCCATGCTGGTAGCCACAGGGACACCTGTAGTCACCTGTTGTAATTGCATGGTGCTATGCACCACTGGGACATCTATTGGTCACTTGGTGTAACTGCACCATGCTGTGTGTCACTGAGATATCTATTGGCCACTTGGTATAATTGCACCAAGCTATATGCCACATGGATATCTATTGGTCACCTGGTGTAACTGCATCATGATGTATGCCATAGGGACATCTATTGGTCAGCTGGTGTAGGTGTGCCATGCTGATAGGTCAGAGAGACTTCTGTTGGTCACCTAGTGTAACTGCACCATGCGATGTGCCACTGGGAAATCTATTGGTCACCTGGTGTAACTGCGCCATGCTATGTTCCACAGGGACATCTATTGGTCACTTGCCGTAACTGCACCATGCTATGTGCCATAGGGACATCTATTTGTCCCCAGGTGTAACTGCACCATGCGCATAGGGACATCTATGTATCCTGGTGTAACTGCACCATGCTATGTGCCATATGGACATCTATTGGTATCCTGGTGTAAGTGCACCATGCTGATAGGTCACAGATACTTTTGTTGGTCACCTGGAGTAACTGCACCATGCTATTTGCCACAGGGACATCAATTGGCCACTTGGTGTAACTGAACCATGCTATGTGCCATAGGGACATCTATTAGTCACCATGTGTAACTGCACCATGCTACGTGCCACAGGGATATCTATTGTTCTCCATGTTTAACAGCACCATGCCATGTGCCACAGGGACATCTGTTGGTCACCTGGTGTACCTGCACCATGCTATGTGCCCCTATTTGTCTCCTGGTGTAATTGCACTATGCCATGGCCCATAGGGACATCTATTGGTATCCTGCTGTAACTGCACCATGCTTTGTGACATAGGGACATCTATTGGTATCCTGGTGTAAGTTCACCATGCTGATAGCCACAGGGATATCACTTGGTCACCTGGTGAAACTGCACCATGCTGTGTGCCATAGGGGCATCTATTGGTCACTTGGTGTAAGTGCAGCATGCTGATAGCCACAGGAACATCTATTGGTCACCTGGTTAAACTGCACCATGCTATGTGCAACAGGGACATCTATTGGTCACCTGGTGTAACTGCACCATACTATGTGCCACAGGGACATCTATTGGTCACCTGGTGTAACTGCACCATACTATGTGCCACAGGGACATCTATTGGTCACCTGGTGAAAGTGCTCCATTCTATATTCCACAGGGACATTTATTGGTCATTTGGTGTAAGTGCACCATGCTATGTGCCATAGGGACATCTATTGTTCACCTAGGGTAACTGCACCATGCAATATGCCATAGGGACATCTATTGGTATGCTGGTGTAATTGTACCATGCTATGTGCCACTGGGACACCTAATTGGTCACTTGGTGTAACTGCATCATGCCATATCCTACAGGCACATCTCTTGGTCACCTGGTGTAACTGCACCATGCTATGTGCCACAGGGACATCAATTGGTCACTTGGTGTAACTGCACCATGCTGTGTGCCATAGGGACGTCTATTGGTCACCATGTGTAACTGCACCATTTGTGCCACAGGGACATCTATAGGCCACTATGTGTAACTGCACCATGCTAATTGCCACAGGGACATTTATTGGCCACCTGTTGTAACTGCACTATGCTTTGTCCTATAGGGACATCTATTGGTCACCCTGTTTAACTGCACCATGATATGTGCCACAGGGTCATCTATAGGTCACTATGTGCAACTAAGCCATGCAAAATGCCACAGGGACATTAATTGGCCACCTGGTGTAACTGCACTATGCTATGTGCTATAGGGACATCTATTGTTATCCTGGTGTAACTGTACCATGCTATGTGCAACAGGCACATCTATTGGTCACTTGGTGTAACTGCAGCATGCTATGTGCCATAGGGACATCTATTAGTATCCTGGTGTAACTGCACCATTTTATGTCCTACAGGGACATCTATTGGTCACCTGGTGTAAGTGCACCATGCTGGTAGCCAAAGGGACACCTGTAGTCACCTGGTGTAATTGCACTGTGCTATGTGCCACAGGGACATCTATTGGTCACTTGGTGTAACTGCACCACGCTGTGTGCCACAGGGACATCTATTGGTCACCATGTGTAACTGCACCATGTTATCCAGTATTGGGGTATCTTCCATAGATTCACATGCCTGAATCATTCCCCGTCATCGAGATGGGAGCCCCACGGTAAAATACAAAAGTAGTGCCATAGATAATAATAGGCTAACAGAGGCCAAGGGCCCAACATTAGTAGCCTATCTGCGTCCTTATAGGAAAAAGGACTAAAAATGAACTCCAACCAATCAGCTACCAGCACCCTCTAGAACACTCCCAGCAGAGGCAAGTTCTCCTCAGATTTTCACCGCACGTCGTGTGGAAGGGAGTCTCCCTGAGTGCTACTCAGTTTTCTCTTCAGCTTTTCTGGAAAGTCATGTCTGACTATAAAGGCCTCTTCCGCCCCTGCAGGACCTGTGAGAAGAAGAGGGTCCATGTAGACGACCTACATAAATATTGTATTTACTGCCTCTACCCTAAACATGAGGCAAAAGACTGTAAGATCTGCCGTACCTTTCCCAGTAAGACTCTCGGGGATAGAGATGCAAGATTATTATTATGGCTCAAATCTTCCAAGGAAAGACCTCCTTCGGCTGAGGAAGAGGACCGAGCTTCCACTTCTAGTAAGAGAGCTAGATCACAGGAACGCTCTTCAGGTGAGGGAAGGAAGCATATCAAAACTTCCCATGATAAACCTGTTCATAAGGAGAAAAGCTCTAAGCATTCCTCTGAGCCAGCGTCGTCTCCGCCATCTGCCTTACTCACAGAGCGTCCAAGATCATCTTCTACTAGCTCTGTAAGTAGAAAACACAAAAAATCTGTGTCGACGACGACTGTTTCTTCATCGTCGACGATATCTGTCACATCGTCGACGCCATCGTCTATGGCAACGGTTACAACAACGGCTATCTCTTCTATCTTCTCTACTAAGATAACCATTATTAAAAGACTGTCGTCGACGGCCGTCGACGACTCCTCGGCGACGAAGAAATCGTCAGTGAAACCGCCGTCGACGAAGACGCCGTCGACGACCGTACTCTCGACGACTGCACCGTCGTCGACTGCACCGTTGACGACAACACCATCGATAACAGCAGCGTCAACGAATAGCCCGTGCACCGTCGACGGCAACACCGTCGACGAAGAGTTTTCCTGTGATATCAGTATCTACATTGTCGATGCCTCCGTCGACGAGGGTGGCCCAGCTCAAAGCATTTCAAAGACCGACTTCAATGGACTATACCAAAATATCCCCTCTAATGCCATCGCATCGTTTGGAGCGTTTTGCGGAGGAAGAAGATTATGATGAGGAGGACGATGAAGGTCCTTATGGTGAAGCTCACAGTGTGTCCGAGCTCAATATCAAATGCCAAGAGGATGATGACGATGATTTCCAGGAAGGACATTACTATCACGAGCAGTTTTTGGCTCCACGTCATTCTTACTAGTTCCATCATAGGCAAGAACCTCGCCATAGAGAGATGGCGCATCTTCCTCCACAACTCATACAGGATTTACAGGCTATGTTGGCTGATTATTGCCAAAGGTTTCCTCCTCAGCAAGTTCCGACTGAGAACCCACTCCCTCAGGTGATGGTTCCTTCTCCAGTACCAGAGCCTGCTATGCCCAGTACACCGGCGCTAGTGGGAAGTCCACCTAACCCTAATCAGCAGGACGATTCCTCTTCTGACCAAGAGGTAGAGGAGGGTGAATTGCCAGATCACACAACTCCGGATCCCTGGGATGATTATATAATCCCGACACCATCTCAACCTCCGCATTTGCCCTCCGATTCTCCTCCTGAGGACATTGGAGGATTCCACAATTTATTGCAGCGGGCAGCTACTAGATTCCAACTGCCCATTGCGGTCAAGCAGACAGACTGCTTCTTACATGATTTTAAAGAGGATACTAGGAAAATTGTACACACTATTCCCATTATTGATTACATCTGGCAGGACGGTCTGAAGATCATGAAGACACCAGCATCCATACCGGCTGTGCTACCTCGTGTGGAGAAAAAATATCGCGCTCCAGAGGACAGCCCATCGTGTCTCGTAGGACACCCAAGACCGTATTCGGTCATTTCTCAGACCGCACAAAGGCGGTCAATGAATCTTGCAACGCCCATTACCACTCCTCCAGACAGAGAGGGACGTCGTATGGACCTTATGGGGGAAAAAAATTCTGCGATGGCAGCGGCGACAATTAGAGCAGCTAATGCCTTGGCAATCGTTGGCCGCTATGACCGTCAGATGTGGTCAAATATGGCGGCATTGATAAATCTCATTCCTGAGCAGCAAAGGAATGAGGCCCGGAAGATTTTGTTAGAGGGCGAACGAGCTGCCTCTGAAACAATCAACTGTGCACTAGACATTGCTAATACAAGTTTTAGACAACTGGCTGGTGCAGCTGTTCTTCGACGCCAGGGGTGGCTTAAAGCTACTACCTTTAGACCTGAGGTCCAGACAAAGATCCTGGACATAGCGTATGATGGGGATTCGCTATTCGGTAAGCATATTGATGAGGCTCTGTTAGCGATAAAAAATGATACGGACACTGCTAAGTCCCTGGGGCCTCTGCAATACAGACGTGTTCCTTTCAGAGGCGCCATAGGGAGAGGCTTCACAACTTACCGAAGTGGATATCAGTCGAATCAGCAGTATCGGCAGTATCCGCCTCAATATCGTCAGCCTTTCAATCAATCCTCGTACCGTCAGTCTTCGACGGCTGGTTTCTGTCGCCAGGGCGGCCGCAGGCGAACACAGCAACAAGGCTGTGACTAAGCCAGAAAACAATGCGCCTACCAGGGTGCCAGTCAAATTTTGCTCCCTACCTGTGGGTGCGAAAATTTCTCTTTATGCACAGCAGTGGGACAGGATCACCTCGGACCGCTGGGTGCTGGACCTGGTTACCAAAGGTCACACACTGGAATTTGTCAAGAAACCACCTACTACTCCGCCCAGGGGTCCCCCTCCCCCTCGTCTTCACTTACTGCACAAAGAAGTCCTGATCATGCTCCTCAAGGAAGCTATAGAAGAGGTACCATCGGCACAGAAAGGAAAAGGTTTCTATTCTTGTTTCTTCCTAATCAGAAAGAAGTCGGGAGAATGGCGTCCAATTCTGGACCTCCGCAAACTCAACAAGTTTCTCAAAAAGCAAACTTTCCGGATGGTAACACCTGCCGATATTCTGGGATGCCTCAACGAAGGGGATTTCATGACTTCTCTGGACATGGAAGACACATACTTTCATATCCCTATCCATCCAGGACACCGAAAATTTCTACGGTTCACATTGGCTGGCACCCACTATCAGTTCAAGGTGCTTCCATTTGGCCTAAAGTCAGAGCCACGGATATTCACCAAATGCTTAGCACCAGTAGCAGCGGAGTTACGATCTTGAGGAATCCAAGTTTTCCCATACCTCGACGATTGGCTGCTCAAAGCTCCGTCGAAACAGGAGGCCAATCTCGCCACGACATCTTGTCTCCGTCTATTCACTTCACTGCGACTCACTTTAAACGAGGGCAAATCGCACCTGCATCCAACTCAGATCATTTTGTTTCTAGGAGCTTCCCTGGACACCATCCAGTGCAAAGCATTCTTATCTCAAGACCGGCAAGTGCGCCTTCAAAAGTTGGCTTTGACCATCGCAAGAAGAAAGTCACTTTCTGTTCGAACATTCAAGTCACTCCTAGGAATGTGTTCTTCGGCAATCAATTTAATTCCTTTGGCACGGCTCAAAATGAGACCTCTACAAGAGGAATTACAGAAACAATGGCAACAAGCTCTGGGCTCTTTCGAGGATGTTATCCTGATTACTGCACAAATGGTGAACACTCTCAGTTGGTGGTCTCAAACAGCCAATCTTGCCCAAGGTCTTACCTTTCTCCAGGACATCCCGGATTTTGTTTTGACGACAGACGCATCCATGGAAGGATGTGGAGGCCATCTGCAGGATTTGCAAATCAAAGGAAGATGGTCTCAGATGCAGAAACTGCAACACATCAACAGTTTAGAGCTCCAAGCCATATTCCTGTCTCTGCAGGCTTTCTTTCCAAGGATAGCAGGTTCCTCAGTGCTGGTCCGAACCGACAACACGACCAGCATGTACTATGTGAACAAACAAGGAGGAACAAGATCCATGTCTCTCTCCCAACAAGCGCAAGAGTTGTGGGAATGGACAATGTTGCACGGAATATCTCTGAAGGCCGAGCATGTCAGGGGCCTACACAATACTCTGGCAGATACAGTGAGCAGATCTCAATTAGGCTGTCACGAGTGGGAGTTAGAACAAACCCAAACGAACAGGATCTTTCAGACATGGGGCAAACCAGCTCTGGATCTATTTGCGTCCCAGAAGAACAAGAAAGGCCGATATTTTGCCAGCAGGTTCCCTCAACCGGGGTCAAGGGGAAATGCCCTTTCAATGAGATGGTCCGGGGTTTATGCCTACGCTTTTCCCCCATTCCATTAATCCCCAAAGTGATCAACAAGATGAAGTTGGAGGGCTGCCGCCTAATTCTGATTGCACCCCGTTGGCCCAGACAGTACTGGTTCCAGAAACTTCTATTGTCACAGGAAAGCCCCATTCGCCTTCTTCCGACACCAACAATGTTATCACAGAACAAGGGCCAGGTGATTCATCCGGATCCCAAATCCTTGCACTTGCACGCATGGCTCCTGAGTTCCTAGAGTTCAAAGACCTCAATATTTCACAGGACTGTCGCGGCATTCTGGATAAATCCTGTGCTGAAAGCACTCTCAAAACATATCGTCTCAAATGGAAGAGATTCTGCTGTTGGTGTGAAGCCAATAAACTTCATCCATTACAAGCCCGGCTGAACAAATCTTGCCTTACTTGCTCTCACTGGCCAAGTCTGGCCTCACCTTTTCGTCAGTCAAGGTTCACCTGGCTGCTATTTCCAGATACAGGAAGTCACCTCATACTCTGTCTTTATGTTCATCTTCTCTGATAAAATAATTCTTAAAAGGGCTCTTTCACGCTTTTCCTCCAGTGCGCGCACCCCCACCAGAGTGGGAACTCAATACTGGATAACTGTAGTTACAGGTAAGTAACTTGTTTTCATATGTGCCAGAGGGACATCTATAGGTCACTATGTGTAACTGCACCATGCTATATACACAGGGACATTTATTGGCCACCCGGTGTAACTGCACCATGCTATGTGCTATAGGGACATCTATTGGTCACCTGGTGTGTGTGCGCACCGTGCTATGTGCCACTGGGACATCTATTGGTCACTTGGTGTAACTGCACCATTCTATTGGCCACTGGGACATCTATTGGTCACTTGGTATAATTGCACCATCATGTGTGCCACAGGGTCATCTATTGGTCACCATGTGTAACTGCACCAAGCTATACGCCACACGGACATCTATTGGTCACCTTTTGTAACTGCACTGTTTTATGTGCCACAGTTACATTTAGTGGTGACTTGGCGTAACTGCACTATGCTATGTGCCATAGGGACATCTATTTTTCACTTGACTTAACTGCACCCTGCCATGTGCCATTGGGACATCTATTGGTTTCCTGGTGTACGTTGACCGTGCTTATAGCCACAGGGACATGTATTGGTCACCTGGTGAAATTGCACCATTCTCTGTGCCTCAGGGGCATCTATTGGTCACCTGGTGTAAGTGCACCATGCTATGTGCCATAGGGACATCTATTGTTCACCTCGTGTAACTGCACCATGCAATATGCCATAGGGACATCTATTGGTATGCTGGTGTAATTGTACCATGCTATGTGCCACTGGGACACCTATTGGTCACTTGGTGTAACTGCACCATGCCATGTCCTACAGGCACATCTCTTGGCCACCTGCTGTAACTGCATCATGCTATATGCCATAGGGACGTCTATTGGTAGCCTGGTGTAAGTGCACCATGCTGGTAGCCACAGGGACACCTGTTGGTCACCTGGTGTAACTGCACCATGCTATGTGCCACAGGAACATCAATTGGTCACTTGGTGTAACTGCACCATGCTATGTGCCATAAGGATGTCTATTGGTCGCCTGGTGTAAGTGCACCATGCTGGTAGCCACAGGGACACCTGTTGGTCACCTGGTGTAATTGCCCCGTGCTATGTGCCATAGGGACATCTATTGGTCACCATGTGTAACTGCACCATATGTGCCACAGGGACATCTATAGGCCACTATGTGTAACTGCACCATGCTAAATGCCACAGGGACATTTATTGGCCACCTGGTGTAACTGCACTATGCTTTCTGCTATAGGAACATCTATTGGTCACCCTGTTTAACTGCACCATGCTTTGTGTAACAGGGACATCTATTGGTCACTTGGTGTAACTGCACCACGCTGTGTGCCACAGGGACATCTATTGGTCACCATGTGTAACTGCACCATGATATGTGCCACAGGGACATCTATAGGTCACTATGTGTAACTGCCCCATGCTATATACACAGGGACATGTATTGGCCACCTGGTGTAACTGCACCATGCTATGTGCTATAGGGACATCTATTGGTCATCTGGTGTGTGTGCACCGTGCTATGTGCCACTGGGACATCTATTGGTCACTTGGTGTACCTGCAGCATGCTATTGGCCACTGGGACATCTATTGGTCACTTGGTATAATTGCACCATGATGTGTCCCACAGAGTCATCTATTGGTCACCATGTGCAACTGCACCAAGCTATACGCCACACGGATATCTATTTGTCACCTTTTGTAACTGCACTGTTTTATGTGCCACAGGTACATTTAGTGGTGACTTGGCGTAACTGCACTATGCTATGTGCCATAGGGACATCTATTTTTCACTTGGCTTAACTGCACCCTGCCATGTGCCATTGGGACATCTATTGGCTTCCTGGTGTACGTTGACCGTGCTTATAGCCACAGGGACATGTATTGGTCACCTGGTGTAACTGCACCATTCTATGTACCACAGGGACATCTATTGGTCACTTGGTGTAACTGCACCATGCTATATGCCATAGTGACATCTATTGGTCACTTGGTGTAACTGCACCATGCTATATGCCAAAGTGACATCTATTGGTCACTTGGTGTGACTGCACCATGCTGATAACCACAGAGACATCTGTTGGTCACCTGGTGTAACTGCACCATTCTATGTCCTACAGGCACATCTCCTGGTCACCTGGTGTAACTGCACCATGCTAAATGCCACATGGACATTTATTGGCCACCTGGTGTAGCTGCTCAATGCAATATGCCATAGGGACATCTATTGGTATGCTGGTGTAATTGTACCATGCTATGTGCCACTGGGACACCTATTGGTCACTTGGTGTACCTGCACCATGCCATGTCCTACAGGCACATCTCTTGGTCACCTGGTGTAACTGCATCATGCTATATGCCATAGTGACATCTATTGGTCACCTGATGTAAGTGCACCATGCTGATCCAGAGACATATGTTGGTCACCTGGTGTAACTGCACCATGCTATGTGCCACAGGGACATCAATTGGTCACTTGGTGTAACTGCACCATGCTGTAAGCCATAGGGACATCAATTGGTCAGAAAATCTCGGTATGGAACCAATTATGGTGGCCACATGTAGCAGGTACATGTCCGGCCCCTGTCAAAAAAGTCAGGAATCTAGGCCTTTTGGTAGATAATGACCTTTCCTGGGCTCCCCAGATTAACCAAGTCTCATCAGCCTGCTTCTTTATGCTGAAAGGTCTGAGGAAGATTCTTCCTTTTATTCCGCTCTCCCTGAGGTAAACAGTGGTAGGGGCTACGATTCTATCTAGAATTGATTACTGCAACGCTCTCTATTTAGGAGCAAATGCTGCGCAATTCTCTAAATTGCAGTCAATTCAGAATGCGGCAGCGAGAGTATTGCTTAATCTACCCAAACACCATCCTACATCAACTGGTATAAAACAACTTCACTGGCTCCCAGTACGACGACGGGTTGACTTTAAGTCCCTGTGCATGGTGCATAAAGCCTTGTTTGGTGGAGGATCCAAGGATGTGCAAACCTTGTTTTCTCGATACGTTCCCACACGAGCGTTAAGATCAGCATCACTTGATCTCTTACAACTTCCTAAGATAAAGAGAGTAAGGTGTGGAGGTAAACACTTCTCTTTCCTGGCATCCAAACTTTGGAATTCTTTGCCCACACACCTGAGGTCTTTGCCTAACAGATCGGTCTTCAGGAGGAAAGTTAAAACATGGCTCTTTTCACAACCCTGAATGTGTCGGCCAGGGGCATTACATATCACTGAGCGCCAAGACGCCTCGGCATTAGTGCGCTTTATAAATACTTTTCAGTCAGTCAGTCATTGGTCACCTGGTGTAAGTGCACCATGCTGGTAGCCACAGGGACACCTGTTGGTCACCTGGTGTAATTGCGCCGTGCTATGTGCCATAGGGACATCTATTGGTCACCATGTGTAACTGCACCATATGTGCCACATGGACATCTATAGGCCACTATGTGTAACTGCACCATGCTAAATGCCACAGGGACATTTATTGGCCACCTGGTGTAACTGCCCTATACATTGTGCTATAGGGACATCTATTGGTCACCCTGTTTAACTGCACCATGATATATGCCACAGGGTCATCTATAGGTCACTTTGTAGCTAAGCCATGCAAACTGCCACAGGGACATTAATTAGCCACCTGGTGTAACTGCACTATGCTATGTGCTTTAGGGACATCTATTGTTATCCTGGTGTAACTGTACCATGCTATGTGCAACAGGGACATCTATTGGTCACTTGGTGTAACTGCAGCATGCTATGTGCCATAGGGACATCTATTGGTAGCCTGGTGTAACTGTACCATGCTATGTGCTACTGGGACATCTATTGGTCACTTGGTGTAACTGCACCATTTTATGTCCTACAGGCACATCTCCTGGTCACCTTGTGTAACTGCACCATTCTAAATGCCACATGGACATTTATTGGCCACCTGGTGTAACTGCTCAATGCTATGTGCTATAGGAACATCTATTGGTCAACTGGTGTAAGTACACCATGCTGATAACCACAGAGACATCTGTTGGTAACCTGATGTAACTGCACCATGCTATGTGCCATAGGGACATCTATTGGTCAATATGTGTAACTCCACCATGCTACATGCCACAGGGACATCTATTGTTCTCCATGTGTAACAGCACCATGCTGTGTGCCATAGGGACGTCTATTGGTCACCCGGTGTAAGTGCACCATTCTATGTGCCACAGGGACATCTATTGGTCACTTGGTATAACTGCATCATGCTCTGTGCCACAGGGACATCTATTGGTCACCTGGTGTAAGTGCTCCATGCTGGTAGCCACAGGTACACCTGTAGTCACCTGTTGTAATTGCATGGTGCTATGCACCACTGGGACATCTATTGGTCACTTGGTGTAACTGCACCATGCTGTGTGTCACTGAGATATCTATTGGCCACTTGGTATAATTGCACCATGATATGTGCCTCAGGGACATCTATTGGTCACCATGTGTAACTGCACCAAGCTATATGCCGCTTGGATATCTATTGGTCACCTGGTGTAACTGCATCATGATGTATGCCATAGGGACATCTATTGGTCAGCTGGTGTAAGTGCGCCATGCTGATAGGTCAGAGAGACTTCTGTTGGTCACCTAGTGTAACTGCACCATGCTATGTGCCACTGGGAAATCTATTGGTCACCTGGTGTAACTGCACCATGCTATGTTCCACAGGGACATCTATTGGTCACTTGCCGTAACTGCACCATGCTATGTGCCATAGGGACATCTATTTGTCCCCAGGTATAACTGCACCATGCCATGTGCATAGGGACATCTATGTATCCTGGTGTAACTGCACCATGCTATGTGCCATATGGACATCTATTGGTATCCTGGTGTAAGTGCACCATGCTGATAGGTCACAGAGACTTTTGTTGGTCACCTGGAGTAACTGCACCATGCTATTTGCCACAGGGACATCAATTGGCCACTTGGTGTAACTGAACCATGCTATGTGCCATAGGGACATCTATTAGTCACCATGTGTAACTGCACCATGCTACGTGCCACAGGGATATCTATTGTTCTCCATGTTTAACAGCACCATGCCATGTGCCACAGGGACATCTGTTGGTCACCTGGTGTACCTGCACCATGCTATGTGCACCTATTCGTCTCCTGGTGTAATTGCACTATGCCATGGCCCATAGGGACATCTATTGGTATCCTGCTGTAACTGCACCATGCTTTGTGACATAGGGACATCTATTGGTATCCTGGTGTACGTTCACCATGCTGATAGCCACAGGGATATCACTTGGTCACCTGGTGAAACTGCACCATGCTGTGTGCCATAGGGGCATCTATTTGTCACCTGGTGTAAGTGCAGCATGCTGATAGCACAGGAACATCTATTGGTCACCTGGTTAAACTGCACCATGCTATGTGCAACAGGGACATCTATTGGTCACCTGGTGTAACTGCACCATACTATGTGCCACAGGGACATCTATTGGTCACCTGGTGTAACTGCACCATACTATGTGCCACAGGGACATCTATTGGTCACCTGGTGAAAGTGCTCCATTCTATATGCCACAGGGACATCTATTGGTCACCTGGTGTAAGTGCACCATGCTATGTGCCATAGGGACATCTATTGTTCACCTAGGGTAACTGCACCATGCCATATGCCATAGGGACATCTATTGGTATGCTGGTGTAATTGTACCATGCTATGTGCCACTGGGACACCTAATTGGTCACTTGGTGTAACTGCATCATGCCATATCCTACAGGCACATCTCTTGGTCACCTGCTGTAACTGCATCATGCTATATGCCATAGTGACATCTATTGGTCACCTGGTGTAACTGCACCATGCTGTGTGCCATAGGGACGTCTATTGGTCACCATGTGTAACTGCACCATTTGTGCCACAGGGACATCTATAGGCCACTATGTGTAACTGCACCATGCTAATTGCCACAGGGACATTTATTGGCCACCTGTTGTAACTGCACTATGCTTTGTCCTATAGGGACATCTATTGGTCACCCTGTTTAACTGCACCATGATATGTGCCACAGGGTCATCTATAGGTCACTATGTGTAACTAAGCCATGCAAAATGCCACAGGGACATTAATTAGCCACCTGGTGTAACTGCACTATGCTATGTGCTAAAGGGACATCTATTGTTATCCTGGTGTAACTGTACCATGCTATGTGCAACAGGCACATCTATTGGTCACTTGGTGTAAGTGCACCATGCTGGTAGCCACAGGGACACCTGTAGTCACCTGGTGTAATTGCACTGTGCTATGTGCCACAGGGACATCTATTGGTCACTTGGTGTAACTGCA
The DNA here is from genome assembly GCA_963921515.1 of Calotriton arnoldi. Lineage (NCBI taxonomy): Eukaryota > Metazoa > Chordata > Amphibia > Caudata > Salamandridae > Calotriton > Calotriton arnoldi. The sequence continues at coordinate 379,007 of CAWUFW010014883.1, forward strand.
CCACGCTGTGTGCCACAGGGACATCTATTGGTCACCATGTGTAACTGTACCATGTTATCCAGTATTGGGGTATCTTCCATAGATTCACATGCCTGAATCATTCCCCGTCATCGAGATGGGAGCCCCACGGTAAAATACAAAAGTAGTGCCATAGATAATAAATAGGCTAACAGAGGCCAAGGGCCCAACATTAGTAGCCTATCTGCGTCCTTATAGGAAAAAGGACTAAAAATGAACTCCAACCAATCAGCTACCAGTACCCTCTAGAACACTCCCAGCAGAGGCAAGTTCTCCTCAGATTTTCACCGCATGTCGTGTGGAAGGGAGTCTCCCTGAGTGCTACTCAGTTTTCTCTTCAGCTTTTCTGGAAAGTCATGTCTGACTATAAAGGCCTCTTCCGCCCCTGCAGGACCTGTGAGAAGAAGAGGGTCCATGTAGACGACCTACATAAAGATTGTATTTACTGCCTCTACCCTAAACATGAGGCAAAAGACTGTAAGATCTGCCATACCTTTCCCAGTAAGACTCTCGGGGATAGAGAGGCAAGATTATTATTATGGCTCAAATCTTCCAAGGAAAGACCTCCTTCGGCTGAGGAAGAGGACCGAGCTTCCACTTCTAGTAAGAGAGCTAGATCACAGGAACGCTCTTCAGGTGAGGGAAGGAAGCATATCAAAACTTCCCATGATAAACCTGTTCATAAGGAGAAAAGCTCTAAGCATTCCTCTGAGCCAGCGTCGTCTCCGCCATCTGCCTTACTCACAGAGCGTCCAAGATCATCTTCTACTAGCTCTGTAAGTAGAAAACACAAAAAATCTGTGTCGACGACTGTTTCTTCATCGTCGACGATATCTGTCACATCGTCGACGCCATAGTCTATGGCAACGGTTACAACAACGGCTATCTCTTCTATATTCTCTACTAAGATAACCATTATTAAAAGACTGTCGTCGACGGCCGTCGACGACTCATCGGCGACGAAGAAATCGTCAGTGAAACCGCCGTCGAAGAAGACGCCGTTGACGACCGTACTGTCGACGACTGCACCGTCGTCGACTGCACCGTTGACGACGACACCATCGATAACAGCAGGGTCAACGAATAGCCTGTGCACCGTCGACTGCAACACCGTCGACGAAGAGTTTTCCTGTGATATCAGTATCAACATTGTCGATGCCTCCGTCGACGAGGGTGGCCCAGCTCAAAGCATTTCAAAGACCGACTTCAATGGACTATACCAAAATATCCCCTCTAATGCCATCGCATCGTTTGGAGCGTTTTGCGGAGGAAGAAGATTACGATGAGGAGGACGATGAAGGTCCTTATGGTGAAGCTCACAGTGTGTCCGAGCTCAATATCAAATGCCAAGAGGATGATGACGATGATGATTTCCGGGAAGGACATTACTATCACGAGCAGTATTTGGCTCCACGTCATTCTTACCAGTTCCATCATAGGCAAGAACCTCGCCATAGAGAGATGGTGCATCTTCCTCCACAACTCATACAGGATTTACAGGCTATGTTGGCTGATTATCGCCAAAGGTTTCCTCCTCAGCAAGTTCCGACTGAGAACCCACTCCCTCAGGTGATGGTTCCTTCTCCAGTACCAGAGCCTGCTATGCCCAGTACACCGGCGCTAGTGGGAAGTCCACCTAACCCTAATCAGCAGGACGATTCCTCTTCGGACGAAGAGGTAGAGGAGGGTGAATTGCCAGATCACACAACTCCGGATCCCTGGGATGATTATATAATCCCGACACCATCTCAACCTCCGCATTTGCCCTCCGATTCTCCTCCTGAGGACATTGGAGGATTCCACAATTTATTGCAGCAGGCAGCTACTAGATTCCAACTGCCCACTGCGGTCAAGCAGACAGACTGCTTCTTACATGATTTTAAAGAGGATACTAGGAAAATCGTACACACTATTCCCATTATTGATTACATCTGGCAGGACGGTCTGAAGATCATGAAGACACCAGCATCCATACCGGCTGTGCTACCTCGTGTGGAGAAAAAATATCGCGCTCCAGAGGACAGCCCATCGTGTCTCGTAGGACACCCAAGACCGGATTCGGTCATTTCTCAGGCCGCACAAAGGCGGTCAATGAATCTTGCAATGCCCATTACCACTCCTCCAGACAGAGAGGGACGTCGTATGGATCTTATTGGGAAAAAAATTTCTTCGATGGCAGCGGCGACAATTAGAGCAGCTAATGCCTTGGCAATCGTTGGCCGCTATGACCGTCAGATGTGGTCAAATATGGCGGCATTGATAAATCTCATTCCTGAGGAGCAAAGGAATGAGGCCCGGAAGATTTTGTTAGAGGGCGAACGAGCTGCCTCTGAAACAATCAACTGTGCACTAGACATTGCTAATACAAGTTTTAGACAACTGGCTGGTGCAGCTGTTCTTCGACGCCAGGGGTGGCTTAAAGCTACTACCTTTAGACCTGAGGTCCAGACAAAGATCCTGGACATGGCGTATGATGGGGATTCGCTATTCGGTAAGCATATTGATGAGGCTCTGTTAGCGATAAAAAATGATACGGACACTGCTAAGTCCCTGGGGCCTCTGCAATACAGACGTGTTCCTTTCAGAGGCGCCAGAGGGAGAGGCTTCACAACTTACCGAGGTGGATATCAGTCGAATCAGCAGTATCGGCAGTATCCGCCTCAATATCGTCAGCCTTTCAATCAATCCTCGTACCGTCAGTCTTCGACGGCTGGTTTCTGTCGCCAGGGCGGCCGCAGGCGAACACAGCAACAAGGCTGTGACTAAGCCAGAAAACAATGCGCCTACCAGGGTGCCAGTCAAAATTCGCTCCCTACCCGTGGGTGCGAAAATTCTCTTTATGCACAGCAGTGGGACAGGATCACCTCGGACCGCTGGGTGCTGGACCTGGTTACCAAAGGTCACACACTGGAATTTGTCAAGAAACCACCTACTACTCCGCCCAGGGGTCCCCTCCCCCTCGTCTTCACTTACTGCACAAAGAAGTCCTGATCATGCTCCTCAAGGAAGCTATAGAAGAGGTACCATCGGCACAGAAAGGAAAAGGTTTCTATTCTTGTTTCTTCCTAATCAGAAAGAAGTCGGGAGAATGGCGTCCAATTCTGGACCTCCGCAAACTCAACAAGTTTCTCAAAAAGCAAACTTTCCGGATGGTAACACCTGCCGATATTCTGGGATGCCTCAACGAAGGGGATTTCATGACTTCTCTGGACATGGAAGACACATACTTTCATATCCCTATCCATCCAGGACACCGAACATTTCTACGGTTCACATTGGCTGGCACCCACTATCAGTTCAAGGTGCTTCCGTTTGGCCTAAAGTCAAAGCCACGGATATTCACCAAATGCTTAGCACCAGTAGCAGCGGAGTTACGATCTTGAGGAATCCAAGTTTTCCCATACCTCGACGATTGGCTGCTCAAAGCTCCGTCGAAACAGGAGGCCAATCTCGCCACGACATCTTGTCTCCGTCTACTCACTTCACTGCGACTCACTTTAAACGAGGGCAAATCGCACCTGCATCCAACTCAGATCATTTTGTTTCTAGGAGCTTCCCTGGACACCATCCAGTGCAAAGCATTCTTATCTCAAGACCGGCAAGTGCGCCTTCAAAAGTTGGCTTTGACCATCGCAAGAAGAAAGTCACTTTCTGTTCGAACATTCAAGTCACTCCTAGGAATGTGTTCTTCGGCAATCAATTTAATTCCTTTGGCACGGCTCAAAATGAGACCTCTACAAGAGGAATTACAGAAACAATGGCAACAAGCTCTGGGGTCTTTCGAGGATGTTATCCTGATTACTGCACGAATGGTGAACACTCTCAGTTGGTGGTCTCAAACAGCCAATCTTGCCCAAGGTCTTACCTTTCTCCAGGACATCCCGGATTTTGTTTTGACGACAGACGCATCCATGGAAGGATGGGGAGGCCATCTGCAGGATTTGCAAATCAAAGGAAGATGGTCTCAGATGCAGAAACTGCAACACATCAACAGTTTAGAGCTCCAAGCCATATTCCTGTCTCTGCAGGCTTTCTTTCCAAGGATAGCAGGTTCCTCAGTGCTGGTCCGAACCGACAACACGACCAGCATGTACTATGTGAACAAACAAGGAGGAACAAGATTCATGTCTCTCTCCCAACAAGCGCAAGAGTTGTGGGAATGGACAATGTTGCACGGAATATCTCTGAAGGCCGAGCATGTCAGGGGCCTACACAATACTCTGGCAGATACAGTGAGCAGATCTCAATTAGGCTGTCACGAGTGGGAGTTAGAACAAACCCAAACGAACAGGATCTTTCAGACATGGGGCAAACCAGCTCTGGATCTATTTGCGTCCCAGAAGAACAAGAAAGGCCGATATTATGCCAGCAGGTTCCCTCAACCGGGGTCAAGGGGAAATGCCCTTTCAATGAGATGGTCCGGAATTTATGCCTACGCTTTTCCCCCATTCCATTAATCCCCAAAGTGATCAACAAGATGAAGTTGGAGGGCTGCCGCCTAATTCTGATTGCACCCCGTTGGCCCAGACAGTACTGGTTCCAGAAACTTCTATTGTCACAGGAAAGCCCCATTCGCCTTCTTCCGACACCAACAATGTTATCACAGAACAAGGGCCAGGTGATTCATCCGGATCCCAAATCCTTGCACTTGCACGCATGGCTCCTGAGTTCCTAGAGTTCAAAGACCTCAATATTTTCACAGGACTGTCGCGGCATTCTGGCTAAATCCCGTGCTGAAAGCACTCTCAAAACATATCGTCTCAAATGGAAGAGATTCTGCTGTTGGTGTGAAGCCAATAAACTTCATCCATTACAAGCCCCGGCTGAACAAATCTTGCCTTACTTGCTCTCACTGGCCAAGTCTGGCCTCACCTTTTCGTCAGTCAAGGTTCACCTGGCTGCTATTTCCAGATACAGGAAGTCACCTCATACTCTGTCTTTATGTTCATCTTCTCTGATAAAACAATTCTTAAAAGGGCTCTTTCACGCTTTTCCTCCAGTGCGCGCACCCCCACCAGAGTGGGAACTCAATACTGGATAACTGTAGTTACAGGTAAGTAACTTGTTTTCATATGTGCCAGAGGGACATCTATATGTCAATATGTGTAACTGCACCATGCTATATACACAGGGACATTTATTGGGCACCCGGTGTAACTGCACCATGCTATAAGCTATAGGGACATCTATTGGTCACCTGGTGTGTGTGCGCACCGTGGTATGTGCCACTGGGACATCTATTGGTCACTTGGTGTAACTGCACCATGCTATCGGCCACTGGGACATCTATTGGTCACTTGGTATAATTGCACCATGATGTGTGCCACAGGGTCATCTATTGGTCACCATGTGTAACTGCACCAAGCTATACGCCACATGGACATCTATTGGTCACCTTTTGTAACTGCACTGTTTTATGTGCCACAGTTACATTTAGTGGTGACTTGGCGTAACTGCACTATGCTATGTGCCATAGGGACATCTATTTTTCACTTTTCTTAACTGCACCCTGCCATGTGCCATTGGGACATCTATTGGTTTCCTGGTGTACGTTGACCGTGCTTATAGCCACAGGGACATGTATTGGTCACCTGGTGAAATTGCACCATTCTCTGTGCCTCGGGCATCTATTGGTCACCTGGTGTAAGTGCACCATGCTATGTGCCATAGGGAGATCTATTGTTCACCTCGTGTAACTGCACCATGCAATATGCCATAGGGACATCTATTGGTATGCTGGTGTAATTGTACCATGCTATGTGCCACTGGGACACCTATTGGTCACTTGGTGTAACTGCACCATGCCATGTCCTACAGGCACATCTCTTGGCCACCTGCTGTAACTGCATCATGCTATATGCCATAGGGACGTCTATTGGTAGCCTGGTGTAAGTGCACCATGCTGATAACCACAGAGACATCTGTTGGTCACCTGGTGTAACTGCACCATGCTATGTGCCACAGGGACATCAATTGGTCACTTGGTGTAACTGCACCATGCTATGTGCCATAGGGACGTCTATTGGTCGCCTGGTGTAAGTGCACCATGCTGGTAGCCACAGGGACACCTGTTGGTCACCTGGTGTAATTGCCCTGTGCTATGTGCCATAGGGACATCTATTGGTCACCATGTGTAACTGCACCATATGTGCCACAGGGGCATCTATAGGCCACTATGTGTAACTGCACCATGCTAAATGCCACAGGGACATTTATTGGCCACCTGGTGTAACTGCACTATGCTTTCTGCTATAGGGACATCTATTGGTCACCTGGTGTGTGTGCACCGTGCTATGTGCCACTGGGACATCTATTGGTCAGTTGGTGTAACTGCACCACGCTGTGTGCCACAGGGACATCTATTGGTCACCATGTGTAACTGCACCATGATATGTGCCACAGGGACATCTATAGGTCACTATGTGTAACTGCCCCATGCTATATACACAGGGACATGTATTGGCCACCTGGTGTAACTGCACCATGCTATGTGCTATAGGGACATCTATTGGTCACCTGGTGTGTGTGCACCGTGCTATGTGCCACTGGGACATCTATTGGTCACTTGGTGTACCCTCAGCATGCTATTGGCCACTGGGACATCTATTGGTCACTTGGTGTACCTGCAGCATGCTATTGGCCACTGGGACATCTATTGGTCACCATGTGCAACTGCACCAAGCTATACGCCACACGGATATCTATTGGTCACCTTTTATAACTGCACTGTTTTATGTGCCACAGGTACATTTAGTGGTGACTTGGCGTAACTGCACTATGCTATGTGCCATAGGGACATCTATTTTTCACTTGGCTTAACTGCACCCTGCCATGTGCCATTGGGACATCTATTGGCTTCCTGGTGTACGTTGACCGTGCTTATAGCCACAGGGACATGTATTGGTCACCTGGTGTAACTGCACCATTCTATGTACCACAGGGACATCTATTGGTCACTTGGTGTAACTGCACCATGCTATATGCCATAGTGACATCTATTGGTCACCTGGTGTAACTGCACCATGCTGTATGCCATAGTGACATCTATTGGTCACCTGGTGTAAGTGCACCATGCTGATAACCACAGAGACATCTGTTGGTCACCTGGTGTAACTGCACCATTCTATGTCCTACAGGCACATCTCCTGGTCACCTGGTGTAACTGCACCATGCTAAATACCACATGGACATTTATTGGCCACCTGGTGTAGCTGCTCAATGCAATATGCCATAGGGACATCTATTGGTATGCTGGTGTAATTGTACCATGCTATGTGCCACTGGGACACCTATTGATCACTTGGTGTACCTGCACCATGCCATGTCCTACAGGCACATCTCTTGGTCACCTGGTGTAACTGCATCATGCTATATGCCATAGTGACATCTATTGGTCACCTGATGTAAGTGCACCATGCTGATCCAGAGACATATGTTGGTCACCTGGTGTAACTGCACCATGCTATGTGCCACAGGGACATCAATTGGTCACTTGGTGTATCTGCACCATGCTGGTAGCCACAGGGACACCTGTTGGTCACCTGGTGTAATTGCGCCGTGCTATGTGCCATAGGGACATCTATTGGTCACCATGTGTAACTGCACCATATGTGCCACAGGGACATCTATAGGCCACTATGTGTAACTGCACCATGCTAAATGCCACAGGGACATTTATTGGCCACCTGGTGTAACTGCCCTATACATTGTGCTATAGGGACATCTATTGTTATCCTGGTGTAACTGCACCATGATATATGCCAAATGGTCATCTATAGGTCACTTTGTAGCTAAGCCATGCAAACTGCCACAGGGACATTAATTAGCCACCTGGTGTAACTGCACTATGCTATGTGCTTTAGGGACATCTATTGTTAACCTGGTGTAACTGTACCATGCTATGTGCAACAGGGACATCTATTGGTCACTTGGTGTAACTGCAGCATGCTATGTGCCATAGGGACATCTATTGGTATCCTGGTGTAACTGTACCGTGTTATGTGCTACTGGGACATCTATTGGTCACTTGGTGTAACTGCACCATTTTATGTCCTACAGGCACATCTCCTGGTCACCTTGTGTAACTGCACCATTCTAAATGCCACATGGACATTTATTGGCCACCTGGTGTAACTGCTCAATGCTATGTGCTATAGGAACATCTATTGGTCAACTGGTGTAAGTACACCATGCTGATAACCACAGAGACATCTGTTGGTCACCTGGTGTAACTGCACCATGCTATGTGCCATAGGGACATCTATTGGTCAATATGTGTAACTCCACCATGCTACATGCCACAGGGACATCTATTGTTCTCCATGTGTAACAGCACCATGCTGTGTGCCATAGGGACGTCTATTGGTCACCTGGTGTAAGTGCACCATTCTATGTGCCACAGGGACATCTATTGGTCACTTGGTATAACTGCACCATGCTCTGTGCCACAGGGACATCTATTGGTCACCTGGTGTAAGTGCACCATGCTGTGTGCCACAGGGACATCATAATAATAATAAACACATTTATAAAGCGCATGGCTACACTCACTAGTGTGTCCCCGTGCTGCGGCATCAGAAAAACTCGTCAGTAGCAGTACTGTGAAACAGCTAGAAGGGAAGGCCCAAGGACGGAAAAAGCCAAGTTTTGAGTTTTTTCCGAAAGATTCTCTCCGATGGCTCCATCCGGAGACCAAGGGAGAGGTTATTCCAATGCTTGGCTGCCATTAAACGGAAGGATCGGCCAACCATTCTCGCTCTTTTGATGGTCGGAGTTCTAACTTTTCCCGTCCCACATGATCTCAGAAGTCGGGTCGGGGTGTAGGGGGTAAGTAGATCATGTAGATAGGTTGGCCCTTTTCTCTGTAAGTTGCAGTGACTAACACACAGGGCTTTGAAGAGAATTATCTCCCTCACCGGAAGCCAGTGAAGGGATGCCAGGGCCTGGTTAGAGGAAGCTCTGCAGGGCAGCATCAGAACGAGGCGGGCTGCCACGTTCTGAATGCATTGAAGTCTTTTCATACATTTGCTACTTGCCCCCAAATAAAGGGCGCTACCGTAGTCCAAGTGGGAGGTTACCAGAGCATGGACAATGGTTTTTCTAGCTGTCATGGGAAGTACATCAAGGGTCTTCCGAAGTCCTCTCATTACCCCAAAACATTTCCCTGCCATATTGGTCACCATGTGTAACTGCACCATGATATGTGCCACAGTGACATCTATAGGTCATTATGTGTAACTGCACCATGCTATGTGCTATAGGGACATCTATTGGTCACCTGGTGTGTGTGCACCGTGCTATGTGCCACTGGGACGTCTATTGGTCACTTGGAGTAACTGCACCATGCTATGATCACTTGGTATAACTGCACCACGCTGTGCCACTGAGATATCTATTGGTCACTTGGTATAATTGCACTGTGATGTGTGCCACAGGGTCATCTATTGGTCACCATGTGTAACTGCACCAAGCTATACACCACACGGACATCTATTGGTCACCTTTTGTAACTGCACTATTTTATGTGCCACAGGTACATTTTGTGGTGACTTGGCATAACTGCAGTATGCTATGTGCCATAGGGACATCTATTTTTCACTTGGCTTAACTGCACCCTGACATGTGCCATTGTGACATCTATTGGTTTCCTGGTGTACGTTGACCATGCTTATAGCCACAGGGACATGTATTGGTCACCTGGTGAAATTGCACCATTCTCTGTGCCTCAGGGGCATCTATTGGTCACCTGGTGTAACTGCACCATGCTATATGCCACAGTGACATCTATTGGTCACCTGATGTAAGTGCACCATGCTGATAACCACAGAGCCATCTGGTCACCTGGTGTAACTGCACCATGCTATGTGCCACAGGGACAACAATTGGTCACTTGGTGTAACTGCACCATGCCGTGTGCCACAGGGACATCTATTGGTCACCTGGTGTAAGTGCACCATGCTATGTGCCACAGGGACATCTATTGCTCACCTGGTATCACTGCACCATGCTATGTGCCATAGGGACACCTATTGGTCACCTGGTGTAAGTGCACCATGCTGGTAGCCACATGGACACCTGTAGTCACTTGTTGTAATTGCATTGTGCTATGTGCCACTGGGACACCTATTGGTCACTTGGTGTAACTGCACCATGCTATGTGTCACTGAGATCTTTTGGCCACTTGGTATAATTGCACCATGATATGTGCCACAGGGGCATCTATTGGCCACCATGTGTAACTGCACCAAGCTATATGCCACACGGATATCTATTGGTCACCTGGCGTAACTGCATCATGCTGTATGCCATAGGGACATCTATTGGTCAGCTGGTGTAAGTGCGCCATGCTGATAGGTCAGAGAGACTTCTGTTGGTCACCTGGTGTAACTGCACCATGCTTGGTGCCACAGGGACATCAATTGGTCAGTTGGTGTAACTGCACCATGCTATGTGCCATAGGGATATCTATTAGTCACCATGTGTAAGTGCAACATGCTACGTGCCACAGGGATATCTATTGTTCACATGTGTAACAGTACCATGCCATGTGCCACAGGGACACCTGTTGGTCACCTGGTGTACCTGCACCATGCTATGTGCCACACGGATATCTATTGGTCACTTGGTGTAACTGCACCATGCTATGTCCCTTAGCGACATCTATTGGTATCCTGGTGTAAGTACACCATGCTGATAGCCACAGGGATATCAATTGGTCACTTGGTGTACCTGCACCATGATATGTACCACAGGGACATCTATAGGTCACTATTTGTAACTGCACCATGCTATGTGCCATAGGGACATTTATTTCTCCCCAGGGGTAACTGCACTATGCCATGTGCTATAGGTACATCTATTGGTATCCTGATGTAACTGCACCAAGCTATGTGCCATAGGGATATCTATTGGTATCCTGGTTTAAGTACACCATGCTGATAGCCACAGGGATATCAATTGTTCACGTCATGAAACTGCTCCATACTGTGTGCCATAGGGACATCTATTGGTCACCTGGTGTAATTGCGCCATGCTATGTGCCACGTCTATTGGTTACTTGTTGTAACTACACTACGCTATGTGCCATATGAACATCTATTGTTCACCATGTGTAACTGCACCATGATATGTGCCACAGGGACATCTATAGGTCACTGTGTAACTGCACCATGCTAAATGCCACAGGCATTTATTGGCCACCTGGTTGTAACTGCACTAGGCTATGTGCTATAGGGACATCTATTGTTCACCTGGTCTAACTGCATCATGCTATGTGCCATAGGGACATCTATTGGTATCCTGGTGTAACTGTACCATGCTATGTCCTACAGGCACATCTCTTGGTCACCTGGTGTAACTGCACCATGCTATATGCCATAGGGACATCTATTGGTCACCTGGTGTCAGTGCATCATGCTGATAACCACAGAGACATCTGTTTGTCACCTGGTGTAACTGCACCATGCTATGTGCCACAGGGACATCAATTGGTCACTTGGTCTAACTGCACCATGGCATGTGCAACAGGGACATCTATTGGTCACTTAGTGTAACTTCACCATGCTATGTGCCATAGGGACATCCATTTGCCACCTGGTGTAACTGCACCATGCCATGTGCCATAGGGACATCTATTGGTATCCTGGTGTAACTGCACCATGCCATGTGCCATAGGGACATCTATTGGTCACAATGTGTTACTGCACTGTGCTATATGCCACAGGGACATTTATTGGCCACCTGGTGTAACTG